>JANAVB010044214.1:607990-1207990 GCA_029216955.1 Iris pallida | reverse complement strand
TCGGGACTATCAATTCTTACGCGTCGCGTCAAGCCATCGCGCATCCGATCACAACGAGTCTTCGCAACGCCTTGCGTTCGGCGTCACTATCCAACGATTTCTGATGTTTCACTTCGTATCCTATCTCGACATGATTCTTTTTGTTGACTTGCAAAAGTATCAACATTCAGGACTACGTCCGCTAGGTTACTTACCTAGGCACCGTGCTCAAATCCTTCCGACGCAAGTTTAAATTGATATTGCACAAAGGCCACAATCTATACGACTCAATAGTTTATATCAAGGCGACGGTGCTCAAGACAACGATCGCCTTGACACGAGGGTCTTTACGATACGCCTTACATTCGATTCCTAACGAGTAGGAATTTACTAGCCAAATTCTCAACTTACCTGTCTCGCAACATCGAATATAGGTTCGATTCACGCAAGCTCAATTGCGAGGTGAATCCGAATCTAACGGTACCACTCGTAAGTCATTTCTTTATCGTTCCCTCTCGTGCATAGCACGATTCTCGCACACGCCTATTCGAATCACCAAGTTCGTTGGTGAATTTTCTAGTTTGTTCGTCGACCAACATAACCATTCAATATTCATCCGATGAACACTCAAATCTAACTATACCATTCTCAATCGAAAGTTGTTCCAACAATTCTCGATCGCCTAGACTTATCGTCAATATGCACCACATTGTATTTGTTATCGATGTAATCTCTTATGCGATATCACATGTGTCATCTTACGGTCTACAGCATTCAATTTGATTTGGCGGTCAAGTCTTCTAGGGTCAGCTATCCTGAAGCTACGCTCGATAATTGTGGATCATCACCGAAGGATAGTTTTACTACGAACCATGTTATATCTTATTTCGGAGCCAAATCACGTTCCAACAATTCTATGCGACTTCTCAATTTCGGACAAAACCGTTTCTATCGGCGCAACTGATGCGCAACTATCCTCCGAGTGAAGTCATACACTACCGTCGATGATTCCGCAATTTACGAAACATCTACTCGCATCGAGTTTGAGTCTATCTTATTTGCGGGTCGACACACGAGATGCTATACGCATCGAGCAATCGTCGATGACTTATAGTCTCGTCTTTGATCAATCACAAAATTTATGATCAACCAAGTTCGTTCATTCTCGTATCCTTACTTACAAAAATTTTGATAGCTCAAGGCGCACTCCATTTTGTATTCTCACATCGTGCTTACATTTTCTTGCATATCGATCTTGATAGTTCATATCAATTTCGATAGCAAGAGGGTCGACTTCGAATCCGTTTCAATATCAACTTAACTCGCATCGCATACATCCAAGTTCGCAACAAACTTTTTTTCATATGCATCCACTCGTTCTCTGATTCACCGCATCCCGCTATACTTTGATTGCGTAACTGAGTTACCGATTATGCAACATCGAACCCTCGAGTTATACGATCACGCCCTCTAAGTTTTGTGTGTTTTCCAGTCGTACTCAAATGAGTGTCGCCGTAGCGTAACCAACTATTTATTAGGCACGATTACTCACGTCAACCAACTCTTCACCGAAGTCGCAATTCGTGTGATTCGAATACAATTCGCATCGCCTAACATTCCTATCGAAATCGCAAGTCGTGCGATTCGATTCGTCTCGCCCAACATTTCTACCGAGATTGCAAGTCGTGCGACTCATTTGTAAGCTCGAGTATCCCTTTCCCGTCGATCCGATTATTGCGTCAAGGCATAATCGTTTCGCTAGTCTCGGTCGTCCGACCAACTTATAACTTTCGTTCGACGTATCGTTCATCGATACAAGTCTCGCCTTATCGTCCCAACCGATTTTTGAAGAACACTTGCATCAACATATCGCCATACAAATTTCAATCGAGTCTCGGTACTCTCCCGTCCGTTGCGGACAATCCTTCCGCAATTCTTACAACGCGTCAACGCAATTTATCGCACAAGTGATATACCATATACCACTCGAAATCGATTCATTCATCGCCTACGTGGTATGGCATATACCACTCGGAATTCAAGCAATTTCCCTCGTGCTATACTTAGTGTAAACCAACGATCTCTTCCGACTCACGATTTCCGCAGTGATCGTGCTTGATCACACCGTAACTTTGATTCTATCAAAATCCGACACGATTCGGTCAATGTTCTCGTTTGCCAATATAAGTTTGGTGTGCAACCGACGATTCGTTCTATCGATTTACGATTTCAATTCTTTTCATATGTTGCATCTCGTGCAACAATTTATTTGATATTCGTTGCACCCCGTGCAACAAATTCTACTTTCGATACGCGTTGCACATCGTGCTACGATTTATTTCCGACACTTTCATTTCACTTTGTACAACGATTCATTTCCAATTTCCTTTGCACTTCGTGCAACGATTAATTTGATATGCGTTGCACCACGTGCAATAATCTTTACTTTTCAATACGCGTTGCACATCGTGCAACGATCATTTCCGACATTTACCGCACCTCATGCAACGAATTACTCTTGACTTTCCAAGTCAATGCACAATCCGTTTTAACACATTCGGTATTGGCTTATCACTTCTCACTTTCATTTTAACGCATATTCACCATTACTCGTTGTACTTCGTGCATCATTTTATTTTCCTTTCAACATGTTATATTGCAACAACAATATCCCAAATCGTATTTCACAATTTGTTGCGCTTGCAGCAACTAACATTTTTATGGCTCGTTGCATTCAATGCAATATACCCTTCGCGACTTTCTTAGAAAACGTCATGAAATTTCCAAAACACATGCGACAAAATTTCACGATTTGTATTAGACTTATTGTATGGAACATCCAGTGCGGCATCGAGTAGAGTCAAGAGTGATATCAAGTGGTGGTGGGCAACTTTTAGAATTGTAATGAAGCGAGCGTCCAGAGGAAATTGAGCCTAGAGCTCTGATACCAATTTGTCACGCCCCGACCCGAAATCACCCGAATCATCGTCCTCGCTGGAGGCGTGATGCCGCACGAGCCTGGAGTTGCGCTCGTGCAAGGCAAGATGACAAGTTCTCAAATGGTTATCTTTTGATTCGATATTAACAACGATAGAAAAATAGAGTATACGAAACAATTCTCTTTATTGATATTCGAAACTGAGATTACAATGGCTTTCGATAGCCTAACAATATATGCCAGATTGGCTACAACACTCAGGTTCTCTCTTGCCCACAAAGGATTTCACCGTTCCATACATTATGCCTTCTATATCTCGGCCGCATCAATCCAGTTGCGTAGTCCGAGCGTCAATGCGATAGCACGCTTCAATGCGCTTCGGCATTCCAAGCCTTAACACGTTCAAGCAATACTTCGCCGCGAGCAATCCATTCCCTGCACCCTGCATGAAGCTGGTGGGGGATCAGTACGTTCGCCCTCGCATGTACTGAAGCAAAGATCATCTTTCCAAACCGACATTTTAATATTTATGTTAAATCATGCAACTTAGCTTATGATCTTGCTATGTTCTCCTTAGGGTCAATTTCATGGCATCTTCGAAAGCATAAAGCATGTTATCATAGCAGCATGTTATCGAATTGAATAGACAAGCAAACAAGCAATCTCGTGTTATTTCGTGACTTCTTACCAAGTCGACGCACTCGTCCTTGCACCGATGCAAGGTGAATACGCCGCATTCCTTCCCTGTCATGTTATATGTGCATCTCTAAGCAGGATCTCTATGCGGGACGCATATGCGCCTACACTTTCAACCCATCGTTCCTTAACTATATGAAGGCCGTTGGCGTATCCGCGCCGGAATGGACTAAAGGAGTATCTATTTTATCTTTCCTTACTTTCTTTTCTCTCCTTCTTTTCTCTCTCTTGTTTGGGTAGCCCGGCGTTTCACGGGTTGGGTTGCTATCCCAACAACCGAAACTTACCGCGTACCTACCATCATTTGCGGCTTCTCACATTTACGACCGAGTGCTAATCGGACTTCGCAAATGTGCGCCTATCAAAGATTATCATCCCTCCTTGGCCGAACGGTCCCGGTGCCCCGGTGCGCCCGTTCGGAGGGAACGTTCTGTGCACGAAAGATATCATCGCAATTATCTCAAGTCCATTCCATTCGACCATGCAACGCACTATCATTCAAACAACCAAGCATAGCCTTGAGTCCAAGACTCAGACTTTATCATCTCGTATTTCTTCTGTTAACTTTCTATGTTCTCACGTTTTATACTTCGTTCAATGATTAAATGGCATCGTGCCTCAACTCAATGCTCGTCAACCGAATGATCCGAAGGTCTCGAACACCTTTCGAGGCACCATGTCATATCCGACAGTTCCGCCACATTCATGCCACAACTGTATTCTCTCGCAACGAAGCCTTCTTTTATTATCCCGTGCACGTAGGCACGTTTCGACCGTCTTTTCCTGTTCTATAACTTAGCATTCAATATTCGGGGCTTGCGCGCTAGGGCGCTCGCCTATTGTCTTCCAATGTTCTAGCCGTCTAACTCGTGCATCAAGGCACGGTATGGTTCGTGCACTAAGGCACTTACCGATTATAGTTATCCCATATTCTTGCAGCTTGCGTACCGAGGCGCTCGCCTTAGCGATATCCAATGTCCCATAGCGACTCGTGCATATTGATGCACATTTTATTTCAATTGTTCTAACTTAGTGTTCGACTCACACTATGATTTATCTCCGATCGGACCACGCCCGTGGCGTGTCGATAGGTTAACTTTTAGCATACAATGATATATTTGACTTATCGAATGAAGGAGTAAAAAGAAGTCAATCCTCCCACCTTGAGTCGATTCGCCTTCGTCGTTTCGCCGAGCCGATGCGGCTCGATTTCATAGCTTTGTTGCACGGCCACTCTCCTGACTTAGCCATTCGAGCACTTCGTGCTTCATTGAGTTATACGTCCGATTTGCCTTAGCGTGCCCAAGTCTCGGCCCGTCGCAAGGCGACGATTTGATTTTGCGGACCCCTTACTAAATATGTCAAAAGATCGACCTCTAATATTTTTCCGTCAAAGTATAACCTGCACACGAAACCAACTAAAATCAATACTTGCATCGATTTGGACTTGCGCCTTGGTCGATTCGATTTCTTAGAATTTTCGAGCCGATTCAACGCACTCATCCTTCGGGGCAACGCGACGCTTCGCATCGATTCAACTCGATGCATTCTTTCGGGGCAAGGCAACACTTCGCATCAGCTTAGTTTGATACATTGCTCGGGACAACTTAACTCTCGTATCGTTTTGCATCGATACATTATCGGGTCAACGCAACTCTTCGAGTCAACGACTCAACATAATGCACCGTGCGGAGCGGGGCATTACAGTTTATGCGGATGAGTGGCTAGAGAATGCGGAGAGGATATTGAAGATGGCACGGATCCCGGATGACCTGAAGGTAGAAGGGGCGAGCATGCGATTCTTTGACCTTGCCAGAGCTTGGTACCAGGAGGAGCCCCAGTTAGCCGAGCCCCAGGTTTCTTGGGCAGATTTCAAAACTCTGTTCAAGGAGAAATTTTTCCCCGATGTGGAGCGGGATGAGCTTCGGATGCTGTTCTAGGCGGGGACCATGGACTACACATCAGAGTTTACTCGACTCAGCAGGTTCGCGGAGAACCTAGTTAGAGCACCGGAGGATAGAGCTTGGAGATTCAAGAAGGGCCTCACCAGGGAGTTGCGGCATGCAGTGGCTATTAGTCAGACGACGACGTATACGAGCATCCACAAGAATATTGCCCAGGCTGTGGAGAAGGAGGCGGATCCGAAGCTGAAGAGGGACCGAGACATCGGCGGCAGTAGCTACCAGACACCGACGGAGAGGACACAGACTCAGATTCAGGCGAGGCCACAGCAGCCGGCATAGCGGCACCACCGTCCAGCCAGAGTTTATGCACATCAGCCACAGAGAAGTTTACTAGTAGGTTAGGTTTTTATCAATCACGAAGCTTTCTTTTGTTGCAGGATGGTTACTACGAGGAAGACCGCTGATCAGTCGGGAGTTGCAGGCAGCTCAGGACAGTCCGGTTGTCGGGACGGACCTCGTATCGAGGTTTTTAGTATTTTTAAAACAATTTTTTTTCGGAATTTTTAAACTGATTTGACTTGGAATTTATTAGAAAAATAAAAAATCTAATTGATGGCGTTTATAGGTGTATATGTTGGGTTTCTAACGGATCAAACGGATCGAGATTTGATCAAGAGATGGACGAGAAAAATACCCACGAAGATGGGCTCCCGACTGAAGTTGCTGCTGCAACTGCGGCCTCTGCTTGTTGTGTCGGCCGTGGGTTGGTCCGTCGCGGGTTGGTCGGCCGCGGTGGAGCCCTGGCGGCGCACGGCAGACGACGGAGGGGTTCGCTTGGGTCGGGTCGAGGGTTCGCGGCGGTGGCTCGAGGTGTGGGGTCGCGGTCGTGGTCGAGGAATAGGTTTGAGTTTCTCAGAAAGGAACGTATATATATACGAAAATTTCGATCGATATCACTTGGATTCGGATTTTGATCTAATCTGTAGAGAATTAGATTTGGATTAGAGTAGAAAAGATTTGAGTGAATTTCGTTTAGAATTTGAAGAGAATTTGGATTTCAATTTTTTTTTAAAAGGAGACTGAAGTCTCTGTTTCGTGCGCGGGCTCGGGTGGGGAAGAAAGTGAACTGTGTTCACTCAAATATATATATTGTTTTTTTTTGTGTGTGTATATATATATATACCAATTAATAGTAACAATAAAAAGCCGGAAAAAAAAGAAGGAACTTCTGGAATTTAATTTTGCATAGAATTCACGCTAAGACAACTCAGACAACACCCCTGCCACCGACCGCCCCCGCATAATTCATTCCACCGCATCCTCCTTTCTAATCCCTACCATAAAATAGACAGCCCCCCTACTCAGAAAACCTACACCAACGGCCGATCCAACACCCGCATATAAACCTCTCTGTGCGGACACTCGAACCTGGCCACAGATCTGCTCCTGGCCAACAGCAACAGTCGAGCTACCAAAAACCCCACCGACACCCTCTCTATCTCTCTATATTCCTCACACACTCTTCTCTTCCTCTTCCATTCCCATTTCCATTTCATCAGCATTCATCAGCATTCCATACTGAGAGTACTCTGAGCTCTTTCAATGGCGATGGCGATGGCGATGATCAACAAGATGTTATTAGTGGCGGTGGTGGTGGTTCTGGCGGTGGCGGTGGCGGAGGGGAAGTCGAAGGAGAAGAAGTGCGACAAGGGGTGGGAGTGCAAGGACAGCGTGTACTGCTGCAACGACACCATCACGGACTTCTTCCAGGTGTACCAGTTCGAGAACCTGTTCGCCAAGAGGAACACCCCCGTGGCGCACGCCGTCGGCTTCTGGGACTACCAGTCCTTCATCACCGCCGCCGCTCTCTACGAACCGCTCGGCTTCGGGACCACGGGAGGGAAGGAGATGCAGATGAGGGAGGTTGCCGCCTTCCTCGGCCACGTCGGCAGCCAGACCTCCTGTGGATATGGTGTCGCAACCGGTGGTCCACTTGCATGGGGATTATGCTACAACCGTGAAATGAGCCCGAGCCAATCCTACTGCAATCCAGACTACCTCTATCCTTGCACTCCTGGTGTTGAATACTATGGCCGTGGTGCCATCCCTGTGTTCTGGAACTACAACTATGGGCTAATCGGGGATGGCATCAAGGTTGACCTGTTGAACCACCCTGAATATCTAGAGCAGAATGCTACCCTGGCTTTCCAGGCAGCCATTCACCAGTGGATGACCCCTGCCAAGAAGAAGCAGCCTTCACCTCACGATGTATTTGTTGGCAACTGGGAGCCCACCAAGAACGACACACTGTCCAAAAGGCTGCCTGGCTTTGGTGCCACCATGAACCTTCTCTATGGGGACCGGGTCTGTGGCCAGGGCTTTGTCGATGACATGAACAACATCATATCCCACTACCAGCAGTACCTCGACTTGATGGGAGTCGGACGTGAACGTTCTGGTGACAATCTGGATTGTGCCGAACAGGCGGCTTTCAATCCTTCTTCCAAATCTGATGCAGCGGTATCATCCTAAGCAACCAAGGGTTATTGGTTTCTTCTTGTTTCGTCTGTCCTATTATAAGATCCAGTAGGACATGAATGGTGGTAAATATTACAATATATACAGTTGAGATGTGAACTATACAGTTGGTACGTAATTGTTACTGTAATGGTTTGTACTATTTGTTGCTTGGCCATGAACTCAGTAGTGTGGCAATGTATCGCAGCAAAAAAAAAAAAAGAAAAAAAGAAAAAAAAAGAATATATATATTTATATATATATATATATATATATATATATATATATATATATAGAGAGAGAGAGAGAGAGAGAGAGAGAGAGAGAGAGAGAGACACACACACACACACACACACACACACACACATATATATATATATATATATATATATATATATATATATATATATATATATATATATATATATATATCCAAAATTCCCAACTAAATTGTGGACTACTTTATTAGTATTAGCATAAGCATTTATACCTATAAAATAAAAATATATAGTAAATTAATTTGAAAAAAAAAATGGCAGTTTACACCAAACCAACACGAGATTGGTTGTGTGAAAGGCATAGAGAAAGCGGTACAGGAGATCATTTTCCATGATTTAGGCCGGGTGCTTTTTGTAGATCATATCCCATCTTCTTCATGAGTTAGCGGGATTGTTGACTATATATATATGGAAGGCTGTTTGGTAATTGGTTTCTAGCTTTGGCAGCGTTATCTCAGGAAAAGACGAAGAAGAAGAAGAATCTGCCGCCGAGGTAAAAGTAGCAGTTAAAGGTGGAGGACAATGTTCACCCAATGAAGTCATGTGACATGACTTGTATTTGGCTGCTTTCTTAAACTTTTTGGATGAAGAAGATGCTTCAAATTTAGCCACTAAATCAGGATGGATCCATATAATCTTCCCCTTATCAGTAGACAGAGGAACAAGGCCATCTGTTCATGCAGGTGGGAGATTAACAATCTCCAAAGTGGTTCTCGGGATGGAAATGACACCGTCCTGCACAAGTTGAGCAGAAAAATTGTCAAACTGTAGAGAGACGACGTTAGCCGTTACAGTATTTTTGTCTTGTTGGAGAGTGATTGCACCAGAATTAACCATCTCCTGGATCTTGCCATTAAGCACATAGCATGCTCTAGTCGGATGTTCGATAAACCTGTGGTAAACACAATATTTAGGGTGATCAGTTTTACCTACTTCCTCTGGCCGTTTTGCATCCAGCAGCAAAAGTTTATAGCTCTTGATCAGGCAATCAAAGATGCTCATGACATCATCTTCATCAAAGGAGTATTCTACTTTCAGACGTGGTGCTCTCTGTGGTGGTACCGTTGGAGTAGGTGTTGATTGACCTATATTGACGGCTAGAGTTTCTTTGCCTTTGACATTGATAGCCAAAGTCTCTTTACCCTTGCGGTTGTTCAGACGGCCACCGTTATTTGATGTAGCATGTTCATCTATGTCAAGAATAGGCATCTGAATACCTAATTATTTGAATTTATCACATTTTTTTCTGCCGCTTTAGCATTCACTATAAATGAAGGCCAATCCTGGAACTGCGTCGATCCAGTCCACATGCTGATTATAGGCAACAGATTTGATTTGCAAGTGTTTATTGTCGAAGTATCTGGAGTTCCGAAAGGCATTTTGAGTGCCTCACGGCCGAATCATTCAATGAATTGTTCGGTTGTTTCATTATGTCGCTATTTAATTTTGATGAGGGCAGACATAGTCATGTCGTTTGTTCCCTCATAAAATCATTCCAGGAAAATTTGTTTGAATCCGAAGAAAGAGGTTGTACAACCATCTGGCAAATGTAGAAGCATGAAAATTTCAGCTTCACTAGTCAGGAAGTATCCATGTGCCCAAATCAAGAAGCATCTATGCGCCTAAGCCAGAAATAAGATATGCACCCAAGTCAGAGATTGCTATGCGCCCAAGTCAGAGATTGCTATGCGCCCAAGCTAGAGAGTGGCTGGCACTCACAGAGCAAAGCCTATGCGCCCATCTGTAACACCCCAGTCCCATAATACATAGGACTAAGTACGTCAGCATGCCAGCTGCACATATATGAAGAATACACCAATGTGTGGTATCTTCGTATTTGTACATAAGATATAAATAATATAACATGATAAGCCACAATATAAATAACTATATCTCATCCATAGCTCAACACAGAATGAATAATAAGTCTCAATAATAAAAGAAGTCAAGTGATAGCCAAGTGGAGAAATCCACTCCAAACAGCTATAAAAATAGTCTCAACTAAATAGAGTCCAACCTCCTCAGAACAGAAAGATGAAGATAAAAAGATGTCCACTACATAGTCTCAGATAATAAAGAGGAAAACTAAGTATCAGTGGGAGATGCCTCATCATTGACGTAAGAAGGATCCAAAGCTGCTCTGTACTCCTGGGATAGTCCTGCTCGTCTAATCTTGGAGAGATCACCAGGTCCTCAGAGGGACGTAACAAGATACAGCAAAACATGCCAAAATAACTGAATGTGCAAACATGCAACTATGACAGTACAGGATCTCCTAACCGTCTACGTGAGATGCAATTTGAGGACAACGTTCTACACAGGGGCTGTAGGATCAACAGAGTAAATAAAGAATGGAAGTAAGTAGCGCTCATCCGAGTCGATATCTGCAAGGGGCAGAAAGTAGCACTCATATGAGTCACTATCGGCCCACAAATGTGTGTAAAAAGTAAATGTAGCCCCTACGCTAGTAGCTGTCCCCTCTATCCGATGCTTCTGTACAAGATGTATCCACAGCCTGTCCAGTTGGTAACTGCTACGGCTTTTAACTCGACACACTAGTAGAAGTTATCTCCTACCCGTCGCACGACCCATACGTATCGATGGCCGATCGAGTACACAGGTTCGTGTCCTATATAACTCACTCATCTCGTGATACACATGTGTCAAGGCCAAAGTAAATATGGCCCACACTCATAAGGTGGTCGTCTAACACTAGGCCGATATGCATAATAAAATATAAAATAACGAAAACGACTAAATCTAGTTGTCCGCATGCACCCAAGTGTGACTTGGACGCACAATATAAACAAAATAACAAAATAAGAGAAAAAATATGCAATAATAAAATATACTGAAAATAAATGAGCACAATCAGAATCTATGACAAGGTATACTTGCATGTGGTACGAAGAAGGCAATCCCACAGTCGCAAGCGGAAGCACCAAAAACTAACAATTCACAGATGACTCCGGATGCTGAAACAAACATCAAAATATTTTTGGTGTAAAAGATACCTCTAGAAAATGCCTGTCCAAAAGTCTAATTCTGGAACAGGGGCAAAATCGTAATTTTGGATCAAAACGATGTCCACTGTTGGACCCGTTTTGTACCGAAACGTGTGCTAATATCCACGGTCTCTAAAGTCGTCAAACTACATGTCTACGGATCCGGTTTGAGGAGACGAACCCAATGATATGTCTAATTTTGGATTTCGATGAGCTGTGCACAAAATCGCCCGTTGGATCGGGTCACGGGCCCGCCAAATTGGCGTTCCAATCAACCTTCTCAGAATCATACCAAACTTGGTATAAAGGACTAGAATTTCGATTCGGTCCTGCTGGCACATATTTCATCTCGATATGACGAACGTTCACGAAGTTATGGCCAAGTTTACAAAAGGTCGATACAGGGGTATCTTGACGGATACGCACTGATTTCGTCGCACACACGCAAAGAAATCGAGTCCCATCCGTTACTACGCGTCGGCAACATCTATATGTGCCTTTCAATGCATATAGTGCGCGACCATGTCGCCGAATTTGTCGGAGCGCACACCATATCGAAAAGTTTTCTAAAGTTTTGAGTTTTTAAAACCATTTTTTCGCACAAGTTTAACAGCAAATAAAACCATGCACATTAATCAATATGTAAATCTAAAAGCTGCATTTTAATCTCGGTTATATTGACTTTAACTATGTTAAGTTGGTTTTCGAAATTACGCACTGGTTTGGTCGATATCGGCCTTCCAAGTCGAGGTTCCTGGCTTCTCCTAATACTCTATTTTCAATCAGTTTTTGTGCGACTTTGTCTCGATGTTTCGGGCAATCGCATGGGTTTGACAGGATTCCATCCAAAGGGGTTTGGAGAGGTTCATATATGCTACAACGACGAAATTACGGATGCTAAAACGATCGAGTATTAATGAAGAAATCATCGTTTGAAAATGAGTACCTTACGGTCGACAAACAAGGGTTAGCACTGTTGTACGGTCGGCCTGGGGTGGCTGGCGGGCAATCCCGCGGCAGTGCGGCACGGTCAGGTGGACGGGTAGCTGCGTCGGGGTGTGAGGATCGTGCTGAAATTGAAGATTGGGGTCGGGGATAAGAGATTGGAGTGTGCAAGGTTTCGAAAGTTGGAGGGGAACCCGCGACTATATAGACGAGTCAAGTTTTTCTATTACGAATTCTATACGGATTTCTAATTCGATTAGGTTATGGATGTGCTCAAGTTGAGGAGAATCTCATTAAAATCGAATTGGATTTTATTGAAAGGATTTGGTGGTGATTAGAATGAGTTTCAAACTTTCAGATTCGAGGGGCTTCAGCCTCTGCTCGAGTATATAGCCGCTCGGGTTGGGCTTTGGAAAAAACTGGAATAGTGCTTGGCACTGTTCCAAAATTGAATTATTTTTTTTACTCTATATATATATATATATATATATATATATATATATATATATATATATATATATATATATATATAGAGTAAAAAAAATTCAATTTTAGATATATATATATATATATATATATATATATATATATATATATATATATATATATATATATATATATATATATATATATATATATATATATATATATATAAAACAATTCAATTTTGGATATATATATATATATATATATATATATATATATATATATATATATATATATATATATATATATATATATATATATATATATAAAATATATTCAAAAAGGGGATTTTATTAAATGAAAGAAACAAGAAATAAGGAAATTACACAACATTAAAAGCTAAAAAAACTTGCAGGAACATCTAGCTTGTGTTTGCATCTTGCCAGCGCCTTCGATACTTGCCGTCGAACTTCTCTTTCGATTTGAATAACCGAGAACCTGAACTCCTCATAACGCCACTTATTCCTGTTTTTCCAAAGTACCCACATGATTGCTCCAACAACGACCTCCTTCAGATGTAAGTTAGGCTTTTGCCACCAATAATTGAAACGTTGATTCAATGGAATAGGATGATGCACCGGCACCCTAAAGGAAATACTGAATATACTCCAAATCATAGACGCGAGCTCACTGTCACCGAACATATGCTCCAGCATTTCCTCGGTCGGCTGACTACAACAATGACACTTCGAGGGTAAGTGGAAACCCATTGCACGTACCTTTTCATCAGTCGGTAGCTTACCATGCATAATTTTCCATAATAAAATCGACCACTTCACAGGCATGCAAGAAATCCATATATGCTTAAACTGAACCTATTGAGGTGCTGGTATCCTGATTGCCGCCCATGCTGCAGAGACAGTGAACCTACCCGAACTCGTTGAAGTCCAAGTCCATTCCCCATTGTCTGTACTGGTTATATACTGATCGGATAGCTCCCGACTCTTAAGCAATCGTCTCCATATATGGGAACACTTCTGAGGAGCTCCTGCAAGATCCAAAGGTTGAAACTTGCAATAACGTGCTATAACGAAATGTTGCCAGAGCCCATCCCTTGTTTTCAGCTTCCACCACAACTTTGCAGTAAAAGCATTCATAGTCTCTTTCAAACATCTCACCCCAAGGCCAGCTTCATCAATAGGTTTCGCCATAGTTTTCCAACTCGACCAGATATGCTTCTGAATGCCCTCAGCGGAACCCCAGAAGAATCTCACGAACATGTCCTCGAGCCGATTAAGAACAGCTTGAGGTGGATTACACGCCGCTAAGGTGTACATAGGAATTGAAGTCAAGACAGATTTAATAAGCACCAATTTACCTCCATAGGATAATGTCTTCTGCTGCCAGCCTTCTAGACGTCGTCTCACTTTTTGGAGTAGCTCCTCATATATAGATGCATTCCTCATCCCCACCGTCATTGGACAACCAAGATATGTGAATGGAAGAGTGGCAATCCCGAAACCCGTAATGGCTCTAAGCTTCTCTTGTCGCTCAAATGATTATGGTACATAAATAGAGGATTTTGTCGCATTAATACTCTGACCCGAGACACCCTCATAGCGGTGCAATAGGCCATGAATCAACTGAACAGATCGAACATCTCCTGAAGAAAATAATAGAATGTCATCTACAAATGCCAAATGACTGATCACAGGGCAACCACTAGGAGAATAATAGTGAGAGAAAGAGTTGTTTTGTAACAACTTGTTTAGGTTTCGAGATAGAACTTCAGCAGCAAGAATGAATAAAGTTGGGGATAGAGGATCACCTAGACGAACACCCCTGAATGCTTTAAAAAATCCAAATGTAACACCATTGATGATGGTCGAATACCAAATATTATTGATCAACCTAAATACCATATTAATCCATCTCTCATCAAAGCCAAACCTTCGCATAACATCCATTAGAAAACTCCAATCTAACCTGTCATAAGCTTTGGTCATGTCCAGCTTTATAGCTATATTTCCTCCTCGGTGCTTGATATTCATCATGCTAACCAACTCTTGAGCAAGTAATATATTATCAACAATCTCCCGTCCCTGCACGAATCCACTTTGTTCAAGTGAGATAAACCTTGGAAGGATAGTACTGAATCTTCGAGCCAAGAGTTTAGACGTAATTTTGTTCAACACATTGCATAAACTTATCGGCCGGAAGTCCGACATAGAAGATGGGTTGGTGTTCTTAGGAATTAACACCAATGTCGTGCTTGTAATCGCCTTAGGCAATTCAAAACCTGCAACAAACAATTCGACGGCCTCCAAAATGTCTTCAGCAACAATACTCCAGCATTTGACGAAGAATAAAGCATTGAAACCATCCAGTTCGGCCGCGCTATCAACATCCATACTTTGTAACGTCTCAAACAGCTCCTTCTTGGACGGCGGTACAATAAGCATATTATTATCTTCTTCGGATACGAGATGGGGAATGGCCTCCATGAGCTCTTTATCAACATTGGTTGCTGCACATTTGTATTGATCTTCAAAATATCCATTTGCCACCCGCTGTATATCATTCAATTCCTCCCTGCGAACCCCATCTGAATCAATGATATGATGTATTCTCAGTTTTCTCTGTTTGGTAGTAACACAATCATAAAAATATTTAGTGTTACGATCCCCTTCAACATCCCAACGAAGGCGCACCTTTTGCTTCCAAAAAGAATCAACAATGCAATGCTTTTGTTTCAACAGAGCAGTAGCTTGTTGTAGTTTCTCCCTCTTCATATTGGACCTGTCACAATCATACTCCAATTCCGTAGCAAGTACACGGTCCTCCGCAATAGCTATTTCTTGAAATATATTGCCAAATGTGAGATGACTCTATGCAGATAAAGCCTTCCTGCATGCAGTTAATCGCAAGCAAACCCTAATTAGCCCATTAGGGTGCGTGACCGACCGCCAAGCCTGCTCAACCACCTGCATGAATTCTTCATGTTTTGCCCAAAATGCAAGAAATCTAAAGCTGTGCCGTCCACCTTCCTGCTGAAAAAGAAGCTTGATTAGAAGTGGGGCGTGATCAGACTCCGTCCGATTCAAATGCTCCACCACAGTTGAAGGTGCCAATCGAAGCCAATCATTCGAGACCATCATTCTGTCCAGCCGAGAACCTTGCTTGTCCCCTTCATTAGATTTGAACCAGGTGAACTTACTCCCTGAGAAAGGTAAATCAGTTAACCCAGCCGCTGTATGAAAGTTAAGGAACTCCTGGACAGACACCATGCAAGGAGGCCGACCACCAATCTTCTCATCCGAACTAGAGATAGCATTGAAATCCCCACCCACCGCCCAAGGAAGAGGATGATCAGCCCATAATTGCAACAACCTATCCCAAAGTTCACGTCTACCTTCCTTCTTACTATGGCCATGTACAAAGGAAAACATGACATGCATTGGCAGGAACTCATTTTGAAAAAAATAGTAAGAGATTGGTCAAAATCATCTAGCAAGGAAATCAAGCAACCCGACCTCACCATAATCCAAATATTTCTAGGGTTGTTACAAACCGCCGTCTCAAAACCCAGCTTAAGCTTATAATGAAGGAGCTGATTCTTTGTCACTTTCGACTCAATGACAATGAGCAATTGAATCTTGTTCACCCGACATAAGTTCTTTAATCTTGTAAGAGCCATCTTATTTGCTACTCCTCTAATATTCCAACATAGTGTGTTAAACATTAGAGAAGACTTGGGGTTTATCGGATTTAATGTTGGAGGAAACCGATCGGAGGACTCGGTCTGTCGGCTCAGGTAATCTCTTCTTCCTCTTCTGGATCGGAGGCTCGACTTCGAATTCCTTTCCCCTCTCCCTATCCTGTGCAGCATCAGCTTCATTGGCCCAGCTGCGAAGCTTCCCTTCCTCTTCGCTTTCGCCTGCATCCCCTTCCGGAACGCTGTCTTCTTCATCTCCATCCGCAGCTGCAGTAGCAATTTCCCCAGCAATGTCCTGAGGGAGAACAAAACCCTTTCAATGGGAGGCTCCCGGACCGGGACAGTCCCATCTTCATAATGATGCTCAATGATCGAAGCAGTCCCATCCAAATTGGTGGCTACTATCCCATCCTCATTTGAAACCATTTGAATGGCAGCACTATGGTTATTAACCAGCGATTGAGTGGGTGGTGAAGTCTCAGGCTCAGCCTGGTTGCTTGATTGACCAACAACTTCACGTTGAAGTATTTGTGTCACAATAGGTGGAGGAGTTTTCTGATGACGAGGAGGATCATCCTGGTGAGGTTCTTTTCCTTTGTCCTTCTATTTAAACTTGCAGTTGTTGACACAATGGCGCCCTTGGTGGCGGCAATGAGAACAATAAAGAGGCGTGGATTCATATTCAATCAACTGCCAAAAATTACCACTTGGTAAATTAATTCTGATGCGACGTTGAAGTGGCTTAGAAGCATCAATAACCTGGCCATACTAGGTCTCGATAGCTCCGCCGTTGCCTTATTGAGTTTAAGAGGAGTCCCAAAGACTGATGTAATAGCGAATAAGGCCTCCTTTGCATAGAGATGATGAGGAAGGTTCGACAGTGTCACCCAAATAGGTATCTTCAGTGATTCTTGGTTGGGCGAGAAATCAGGATCCCACTTGAAAACTCTCATGGGAGCACGAGCGATATACCATAATTCTTTAGATCTGAGTCGAAGGAAATCCAACTCAGTTGATGGCCGAATGAGCACATGTTTATTGTCGATTACACCCGTCTTAATGGAGCCAGAGAACTTAAATCCTGAGAGAGACTTGCGAATCATCTCGATCGGAGGCCGAGCGTGGGAGAACTTACCCACCAAAGCAAACCTTAGTAGGTCAGAGAGAGCAGTTTCTTCCTCCACCGTGAAGGAAATTGCAGGAACACCTTTAAAGGAAGTAATCGTGCACGGAGGGATGATGGTAGCCACAACAGGAGGTGGTGACCCCATCACCTCCTCGGCAAACTTGGCCGCCATAACCCTAAACAAAACAGGAGGAAGGCCACTGACCAAAAGGTTCGGGAGGCCCAGGAGGACGTCGGCCCGGCCAGCGGCCACGCCGGTATCGGTGGACAAAGGACTACGGTTTCTCAGAGGCGGCAGCGCAAGGCTCCACAATCCCCTATATATATATATATATATATATATATATATATATATATATATATATATATATATTATATATCTTCCTCGGAGTCGTCGCCGGCCTCGTCGTCGTCGGCATCGCGGATCCCGGCGTCCTCAACCGGCCCCGTCCCTCCTAGACCCACCCGCCTGCCTTCTCCGGTACTCCGATCGCTGCGCGACCACGTCCCGGCCCGCCGCTCCCCCGAGAGGCTGTCCCTGCCGCTGGACCTCCCTCTCCCTTGGCGGCCCCGGGTGCTCCTCCAGCCCTAGCTCCCTCCATTCTGGCTGTCGAGCCCTCTCCGGCAACCCCTCCCCCCGAGCCCTCCCACGCTTCGGCTCAGGGCTCCCCCTCTGCGCCCCATCCCCCTCCCGCGCCTTTCCCCGGCTCGTCTGCGAGTCCCCTCCCGGTGCTTCCCGCCGCGGCCGAGGCGGTCCCAACAACTCCCGCCCCCGCGCACTCTCCTCCGGAGGCCTTTCTCTCAGTGCCTTCCCGCACCGAGCTCCCTCCCTCCTCGGTCTCGGATCCCTCTCCCCCTTCCGTCGCCCAGCCTGCGGCGTACCCCTCCTCTTCGGCGGTGGTGGGAGTCTACCATCAGGACCCCTCTTCCCGGAGGTGTTACTGGGTCTCCCAGGACCCCTCCAGCCTCCGGTGGCTCTGGACCCCCCCTCCCCGCCCAGTCGGCCGCCGCTCTCGGGCAGGCCTCCGTCCTCGGAGGTGCTAGCCTCCCTCTCGCGTCGGCGTGGGGGCAGCGCTACTACTGCCAGCCTTTGCTCCCAGGTGCCGTCCAGGCCCCTCGGCCGTCATCGGTGGTACGGGCCTCCCAACCGTGTCGTCGACCTCGCGTGTCATGCCTGCCCCTGAGTTTCGGACACTGCGGATCCCTCCTCCGGACGCCTCTGTCCTCCGTGGGGCCCTCATCGTCCTCGACGGACCGGCTCCCCCATCCTCGCCAGTCAGCCCTGATGAGCGATCGGGGCTCCCCTTCCCCTCTTCTCTCTGGCTCCCTCACTCTCCGGTGGCTCAATCCCCGTCTACCCGCCTCTCCTCGCCGCGGAGCAGCCCGGCATTGCCCCCCCAGGGCCTCGGGTCACGCCCTCGTCGTTCCTGCCTGATTCGAGACCCTGCGGCGGACCTCCCATCCCCTCGCCGGCATCGGGCCTTCCCCCTCTGCCTCCGCGGTGTCGCATGACGTGTCTCCAGGCGTCGTGGGGCATCCCGAGGCGCCTCCTCGGCCCTCACGCCCCCTCGGGACCCACCCACTGTCCCTTCGGGCCACGTGCCCCATCACACGGGTCCTCGGGCCTACCCCCACCTGTCCCCTCGGGACTGCCCCCATTGGGCCACGTTCCCCTCCTCTTTTTTGCTTTTCAATTTTGAATCCCCCGGGTTGGGGGTGGACCAGCAGTTGCCCGCATGTGGGCTCTGACTTGGTCCCGTTTTGGGCTTGTATCGGGCTGGCGCCCACTCGTGGGCCCAGTCATAGTTTTCTGTTTTTCAATAAAGTTTCTCTTCAGTAAAATATATATATATATATATATATATATATATATATATATATATATATATATATATATATATATAAACTGGAACAGTGCTTGGCACTGTTCCAAAATTGAATTGTTTTTTTACTATATATATATATATATATATATATATATATATATATATATAGCTTTTAGAAAAATTCTAAAAATTTATAAAAAAATATCTAAAATGCCTAAATTATAAAGTATACTGTATTTGATATCATAATGTATAGCCACCCATACCTATACATTATATTTATACAAAAAAAAATAATTGAATTAATACAAAAATGTATATAGCAAAAAATAAGTAAAAATATTAAAATAATTAGGAATAAAATATGGGGGTTTACATCCTACCCAACTTAAAGAAATTTCATCCTCGAAATTAAACTAAAGTAGGGGGTCGAATGCAATGCTAGCAAGGAACTATTAAGGAACTAACATGGGCAAGACATACCTTAGTTGTCAAGCAAATACGGTTAACGATTTTGGATGTCATCTTCGCGCTCCCAAGTAGACTCTCCTGGCGAGTGATGCTTCCATGCCACACGAACCAAGGGTATGGATTGATTTCGCAACACCTTCACTCGGCGATCGAGGATACCTACCGGTTGCTCTTGGTACGACAAACTCGGTCCAACTGTGATTTTAGAGTGATCGAGCACGTGACTGCTATCTGCCACGTACCTCCTTAGCTGAGACACGTGGAACACGTCATGTACTCCTTCTAGCGACGGTGGCAGTGCCAATCTGTAGTCAACCTCTCCAGCACGTTCCAAGACATCGAAAGGGCCGATGTATCTTGGACTCAACTTGCCACATCCTCTAAATCGAATTGTGCCTCTAGTGGGGGATATCTTCAAGAAAATATGGTCTCCTTCCTTGAATTCCAAAGGTCGACGACAATTATCTGCCTACTGCTTCTGTCGATCCTGCGCTGCTCGCAGGTGGTATTGTATCTTTTTTACCTTCTCCACTGTGCTCAAACCAGCTTGGGACCCAATATCTATCACTATCCAATGTCGCTCCAACAGATAGGAGATCGACACTTCCTACCATACAATACTTCAAATGGAGCCATCTGAATGCTCGCTTGATAGCTATTGTTGTAAAAAAACTCCACAAGATGCAGGTGGTCCTCCCATGATCCGCCAAAATTAAGTATACATGCTCTCAGCATATCCTCTAGCGTCTGAATCGTACGCTCTAACTGGCCGTCTGTCTATGGATGGTACGACGTGCTAAACTTCAAATGCATACCCAAACTGTCCTGCATACTCCTCCAAAAGTATGAGGTAAACCTCGAGTCCCGATCTGACACGATGCTAACTGGTACACCATGTAGCTTTACTATTTGCTTCATATACATATCCGCCAAAACTTTCGTGGACTACCCCACTCTAAAGGTAAGAAGTGGGCCGATTTGGTAAGTCTATCAACAATCATCCATACCGTATCTCGTCCACTAGGACTCCGAGGAAATCCTGTGATGAAGTCCATCGTAATGTGCTCCCACTTCCACTTGGGAATGGATAGCGGCTGCAATAATCCGGCCATCCTCTGGTGCTCAGCCTTCACTTGTTGGCATATCAAACACTTGGCCATGAAAACGAGTTATCTCCCACTTCATTTTGTGCCACCAATAATACTGCCGTAATTCCCGGTACATCTTAGTTCCTCTGGGATGTATAGAGTAAGTCGAACTATGCACTTCCGTTATCAACTCCTGCCGAAGCTCTCCATTAGGAACATAAATACGATCACCACATCGCAATGTCCCATCGGGATGAATCCTCAATCCCGTCTGCTCTCCTGCCTCAGTCCTCTCTCGAAGCCGTCAAAATCTAGCATTCGTAGGTAATGCCGCCTTGATTCTCTCCACTAGCGATGATTGCACTTGGAGGTTGGCTAACACGCCATTTGCTCCAGGCAATACGACCTCAATACCAAGCTGCTGGAAGTCTCTGATCAACTCCTTCTGCGTAGTCAAGAAGTGTGCCATGGGCTTACGGCTTAATGCATCTGCCACAACATTAGCCTTGCCCGGATGATAATGTAGCTCGATCTCGTAATCCTTCATCAACTCCAACCAACGTCGCTGTCGCATATTCAACTCTTTCTGTGTGAACACGTACTTAAGGCTCTTATGATCAGTGTAGATATCAACCTTCTCGCCGTACAAGTAGTGTCTCCATAGCTTCAAAGTAAAGATAACCGCTGCGAGCTCTAGATCGTGGGTTAGATAATTCTACTCGTGCACCCTCAACTATCCCGATGCATATGCTACTACATGACTATGCTGCATCAACACGCATTCTAATCCCTTTGCGGATACATCATTGTATATCACAAATCCTTCCGGTCCTGATGGTAGTGTCAAGATGGGTGCAGTAGTCAAGCGCTTCTTCAACTTGTCAAAAGTGGCTTGACACTCATCTGTCCATACAAACTCCTGATCCTTGCAAGTTAGTCGATTCATAGGTCCCGCTATTCGAAAAAAATCTTCTACGAACCTTCGGTAATATCTCGCAAGTCCAAGAAAACTTCTCACCTCAGAAGCCGATATAGGAGCGGGCCATGCCTTGATTGCTGTGATCTTCTCAGGATCTTCCGATATGTCGTCTCCAGTAACAATGTGCCCAAGAAATGAAACATCGTTGAGAAAGAAATCACACTTGCTAAGCTTTACAAAAAGTTGTTCATTCCTCAAGATTCCCAAAACTGTCCATAGATGCTGCTCATGCTCCTCTTGGCTCTTCGAGTATATCAAGATATCATCTATAAAGACGACTACAAATTTGTCCAAGTACTGATGAAAGATCTTGTTCATTAAGTTCATGAAGACTATGGGAGGGTTGGTCAAACCGAAAGGCATGACCAAGAACTCATAGTGTCCATACCTCGATCGAAAAGCCGTCTTCGAAATATCTTCTTTCTGAACCTTCAGTTGGTGATAGCCCGATCGCAAGTCGATCTTCGAGAATGCCTTGGATCCACTCAGCTGGTCGAATATATCGTCTATGTGCGGCAAGGGGTACTTATTCCTGACCGTCCCTATATTCAAAGCTCTGTAGTCGATGCACATGCGCACTGTCCCGTCTTTCTTAGGCACAAAAAGAATGGGTGCTCCCCATGGTGACACACTGGCACGAATAAACTCTTTCTCCAATAAATCGTCAAACTGTGTCTTTATCTCTAGCAACTCCTTGGGTGCTAGTCGATATACTCAAGACGAAATAGGCTCGGCTCTGGGAATAAGCTTAATAGAAAACTCAATGTCTCGGTCAGGTGGCAGTCCTGGTCATTCTTCGGGAAACATATCATCTAACTCAGTGATAACAGGGTGCTGAGGGGTGTCCTGCATCAACGTGTGAGTCCCCAATGCAGGTGCATCACTGCTCAAGGATTCTTCCTTGGTGGACTCGAACTCCGTCGCATTCGGTGGTCTAAAGGCAATACTACCCTTATGACAGTCTATGAGAGCGAAATGTTGGCTCAACCAGTCCATTCCGAGAACCACGTCAAATGTCGACATAGGAAATATAAGAAGTCATGCCTTCATCTCTTTACCACTTATCACCACGGAACAATCTCTACAAACACCACTAAAAAGTACAACTCCTCCTTCAGTGAGGATTTTAATATTTTTATGTAAGGATGACATGGATATACTGTGTCTAGTGGTAAAGCTAGTGGCTATGAATGAATGGGTGGCTCCACTGTCAAATAATATGATGGCAGGAAATGATGCAACTAAAACCATACCTACTATGACGTCCACCTCAGGTTCTGTCTCTTCTGCAGCTAGCATAAAAGCCTTCCCAACTCTTTGATTACCCGCTTGTGCTCTAGCTTGTTGAAATTGGACTGCCTGAGGGGGTAAGGGTCGTCGTGGTGCTCCTAGTCCCGTAATCGCTAGCCTCTGTATCTGCTGCTGGTTCTGTGGAGTGGTCCTCTGAAATGAGCAGTCTAGCCTGGTGTTGGCTCGATCCGCAAGCTAGGCGATGTCCCAGTCATCGTTGACAGTCTCTCTGAGCATGACCAACTTTGCCACATAAATGTCAAGTGGCCTTCTCCTGTGCCTGGTATGGCCCTGTCCTCTGGTGATGCTGGTATAAGGGAGGACGTCTCACTGCCCTACTGTAGTGGTCTTAGTTGATCCCATGGTCGAAGTAGCTCTTCGGTGTGCCTTCTTGCTTATGGCCTCCTGAGTTCTAGCCTCTGCCAGAACAGCTGCTTGGGAGACCCTCGACTCGGAGTTGGTGTATCTCTACAACTCTATAATTAAGCCTCTATGAAATCTTTTGGCTTTCTCCAGCGCCGTCGTAACCAAACCTGGTGCAAAATGACTCAATCGACTAAACTCGGCATCGTACTCATCAACTGTCATACTTCCCTGCTCCAAGTGTAAAAATTGGTCATACAGTGCATCCTTGGTAGTGTCAAAAAAACTTTTTATCGAACAACCTTTTGAATTCCTTCTATATCTGATCAACTCCTAGCCATCTCTCCTCTACGGCCTACCAATCGTAAGTATTTTCTTCCAACTATAACTTTACTGCCATCATCCATAGATCTGCGGATAACTCCAAAGCCTTCAGGAGATTTTCTATCTTAACCAGCTAATTGGTAATTCCGAAGACGTCTTCAGTACCCTTAAAGTATGGAGGATTCATGTTGCAGAACCCCTCGATAGTACCCACAAAGGGTTGGGGTGCTCGGGTCAGTACCCTTAAAAAATATATATATATTTATATATATACACACATGTATACATATTTATATATATACACACATGTATACATATATAAATGTATGTATGCATATAAATATATATATATATATATATATATATTTTATATATTATATATATATATATATATATATATATATATATATATATATATATATATATATATATATATATATATATATATATAAAGAAAAAGAATAAAAAAGAAAAAGAATAAAGAAAGAGAATAAAATATATATATATATATATATATATATATATATATATATATATATATATATATATATATATAAAGAAAGAGAATAAAATAGATAGAATAAAGCCCAAAGGGCATAGCAGCCCCAGGCTCGGCTCAGCAGACCCCCAATCCCAAGCCCATCGAGCTTGGCCCATCTCCTCTCGGCTACAACTAATTCCCCCATAACAAATAATCCCAAACCGACCCAATAACCCACGAACCCGACCAAATAACAGGAAAACCCCAGCCCACCCGAGCCTTCAGGCCGAGCGCCCCAACCCGCGTTATATAACAGAGAGAGTGAGAGAATCGAGAGAAAAAAAATACAGCAGCGGCACCAAAACCCTAACGCCACCCTTCCCTGACCCTGCGCGTGGCAACCAGGAGTATTGTCGGCCACCATCGCGCAACGCCGCTGGCCGGAGGCCGACCACCGCACGTGCGGATGCGAAACAGAGCACAGCATAGCAGTTGTAATGGCGCAACTTTGAAGGTATAGTTCTCCTTCATCTCGCTGCCATTTTCCAAACTAATTAGTACTTTGCAAACATAACATATAGGCCTTCGACCCCTATGAAATAGTTTACGACCTAGGCGACCAGATCACTAGAAATTTGGGATCGAAATCTCGAGAAAACCTGTTTAAAACAGGACAGAAACCCAGTCTCAACGTAGGTTTTGGAAGGAGATTCTTTGCCGGTCCATCAACAGTTTAGAAAATATATCTGAACAGTATTGTAGACAACCTAACCGGAATTAAAACCCAACTATTAGTGTTAAATCTAGTGGTTTATACAATAAGTTAAATCAGAGTGGAAATCGGGAAAAAACTATGAAAATAGTTTTCAAAAATCATAAAAACCATCGATACGATGTGCGTTCCGCCAATCCGGACGATGTGGTCGCGAACCAAAAGCATCGATAGGTGCGTAACGGCTTCATGGATGTGTGGACTTTGACAGAATTCAAATTGGTTGCGTGTGCGCGACGAATTTGATGCGTATCCGTCAAAATTTATCGTATCGACCTCTGTGCAAGTTTCCTAATTATTTTGTGCACATTTGTCAGATCGAGACAAAACTTACGCCAACAGAACCGTATCATTTTTTTGGTCTTGTATGCCAAGTTTGGTCCGATTCTGAGACACTTGATCGGATCGCCATTTTGTGGGCCCTACGATCCGATTCAACGGGCGATTTTGTGCACGGCCCTCCGGAATCTAACTCTGGACAAACGGTTGGGTTCGTATCAGAAAACTGGACCTGTTGACATATAGTTTGATGACTTTAGAGATCACTGACTCTGACACACTTTTCAGTACAAAGCGGGTCCAACGACGGACATCGTTTTTGCCCGAAATTACCATTTTGCCTCTGTGTCCAGAATTGGACATAAGGACTGGAAATTCTAGCTAATTTTACTATTCTGAGAATATTAGCAATGTCTGCTTCAGCTTTCGGAGACATTTGTGATTTTTGGACTTTATGGCGTACTAGTTGACGGTATCTTATTGGTTCTTCGCGTTACCACCAGGCAAGTATACCTTGCCTCCCTCTACAGTTTACTTTCATGATTATAGTACACCTTGTAGTATGTTATCTTTAGTTAACTTAGTTGTTATAGATTTATATGATACCGCGTTTACCAGTTTATTGTCTTGCTTGTATATCAGTATTTCATGAATTGATAGTGTAGTTATACCAGGCTTGTTTACGTCATGGATCATGCTAGAGTTGTCCTTACCTGTGTCATGACCAAGTTGTACCGTGTCTTTACCTGTATCTTGACTGAGTCGTATCTGCAAGTATGTGTGAGTGAACTGCTATTCCTTTGTCTTTTCCATAACCTGCGAGTCCACACACGGGGCGAGGGTTGTTCGTTTGTACCTGCGAGTCCACACACGGGACGAGGGTGACTTGTCTTAAAACTGACCTGCGAGTCCACACTCGGGGCGAGGGTTGGTATTCCATTGATCTTCCAGCAGTTCATTTATGAATACTTGATCCCGTATCCGTGTTCATAGCTACCTGTCAGTAGCCACATGTCAGCCTCATGTCTAGTTCCTATTTATACCCTGCTTATATTATTGTATGATTAAACTGTTAGATAGGCATGTTTTATGTATCTTGCTAGTCCTCTGAGGACCTGATGATCTTTTCAGGTTTAGCGACTGCATGGAGTTAGTTAGCAGAGCGGGATGGTAGAGGATTACGATGTATGATATAGGTATTTGCTTGTGATATTTCTTTATTATCCTCTCGTGCTTTATATTCCATACCATGATATACTCTGCTTATTTATAGACTCATATCTTTCTTGGAGTCTAATCGAACAACATGCTAATGGGCTGCGGACCATGACCCATACTTGTATATTCTTGTTTATATGATTCCTGTGGATTGAGATATAGTTTAGATTAGACATGATACCCTACTCTGGACAGCTTATGGGTACTCGAGTCGGGCTGGAGTCCGCTCGACACATAGCTGGCGTGCTCATGAGCTCGCATCCGAAAACTGGGTGCGGGTCGTGACACCAATATACATCACAATATGCATCACACATCACACAAAACAATATATATCACACACCAAAAAACAAATATCCATCAAAATATCCAAAGGAGATATATCCATCGAAACAAATATCCATCACAATATCCAGAGAAGATATATCCATCAAAACAAATATCTATTAAATATCGGTTGTCAGAAATAAGTCTTCTGGAAACAAATCCAGTCAATATATGTATCTACTATCGTCTATGCTGGGGCAGATAGAACTCCCTCAGCCAGCACGGATAAGTAGGATCCACGGCAGCCAGATCAATATCCAGAGGAGATGGATGACTGGAACTCCCGGTGGAACTGTCCTCTGGTGCCACCTCCTCTTTCACAGCTCTCTCGGCTTTAGAAATTTCTTCTGGAGAAGCTCTCTCAGTGGAACTGCTCTCTGGAGCAGACATCTGTGCCTCCCTCAAGCGAGATCCTCAGGTCTTAGGTGCCATCTGTGAGAATGAGTGCCATCTCGTTTGAGTACATTTTCGAAAGCAGATAAAATACAGAAAATTCAATTTTTTGCCAAGTGTGAGAACGGATGGCTCAGAACACAACCCAAAATTCATTCTAGCATACATTAGTGTGAACCATCTATGTTCTGTACATATGGTGTAGTATATGTTCTTATCGAATCTAGTATCTGAAGGATATAACAGAATCAAGATGAACCCACATAATGTAATACTAAGACATCATCTACTACTAAAAGATATAGTAATAGGTTTCATATCATCATTGCCGAGGGATGAGGGTCGGAGGATAGTCAACTTTATCTACGGCTACATAGTTTGTGCCTCGCCAGTCGAATGGCTGCAGGGACTATGTCCTGATCACCAGTCGAATGGGTCGGAGGACAGTCAACTTAATCTACGGCTACATAGTTTCTGCCTCGTCAGTCGAATGGCTGCAGGGACTATGTCCTGATTACCATGTCGTCCCGTAGATTAATGCAAATGGAGCTAGAGCTGGAGCCAAAATACAGAATCTAAAATACAAAATACAGAATCCAGAATACAAATGGAGCTGGAGCTGGAGCTGGAGAAACAATCCAGAGATTGACACAGTACTAATTCATATATGTAGTCCAATACAAATAGTCTAATACAAACACAACCCAATACAAATAGTCCAATACAAATAAGTACTAATAGCTAATGAGAACCACGCAGCTCACGCAAAGCTCAGTGATACGATCACGAAACCACTTCGAATAAGTGGGATCGATGGCGCCAGGAGAGATGCAGTCCACTGTAGGTGCTGGATGAATAAAACTCCCAATCTCACTAGCTACCGGTGCCACTTCCTCCTTAACAGTAGGAGGAGCCACCTCGGCATTCTGTGTTTCCCTCAAACGATGTAACGCTGCTCGGGTCATGGGTACCATCTGGTAAGATCGATATTCACAAAGAATGTAATTATAACATAAGCAAGCTAACTAAAGGAACCATCATCTCGTTTGAGTACATTTTAGAAAGCAGATAAAATACAGAATATTCATTTTTTTGCCAAGTGTGAGAAATGATGGCTCAGAACACAACCCAAAATTCATTCTAGCATACATTAGTGTGAATCATCTATGTTCTGTACATTTGGCGTAGTATATGTTCTTATCAAATATAGTATCTGAAGGATATAACAGAATCAAGATGAACCCACCTAATGTAATACTAAGACATCATCTACTACTAAAATATATAGTGATAGGTTGTCGTATCATCATTGCCGAGGGATATGGGTCGGAGGACAGTCAACTTCATCTACGGCTACATAGTTTCTGCCTCGCCAGTCGAATGGCTGCAGGGACTATGTCCTGATCACCATGTTGTACCGTAGATAAATGCAAATAGAGCTGTAGCTGGAGCCAAAATACAGAATCTAAAATACAAAATACAGAATCCAATCCCTAGGTTCGTCAAAAATACAAAAACAAAGATTGACACACAGTACTAATTCATATCTGTTTTAAGTGTGAGAACGGATGGCTCAGAACACAACCCATAATTCATTCTAGCATACATTAGTGTGAATCATCTATGTTCTGTACATATGGTGTAGTATACGTTCTTATCGAATCTAGTATCTGAAGGATATAACAGAAACAAGATGAACTCACATATTATAATACTAAGACATCATCCACTATAATAACAGAATCAAGATAGGTTGTCGTATCATCATTGCTAAGAGATGGCGGTTAATTGGAGGAAGTTACTGCAGAAAGTGAAGACCGACATAAACTGACGCACGAAAATGAGGGGCTCTAAGATGGAACAAGTAAAGTTGTGCTTTGAAAAAGGAACTCTTGTAAACTCTTTGTTCACAAAGCAATCTATAATTAAAGAATACAGAACAAGTATCGAGTTAGTAACTCAAGTATAGAGCTTACAAGAGTTATAAACTCGATAATTGTTCTGTATTCATTATATCTTGCTTTGTGAACAAAGAGCTTACAAGAGTAGAACATTCAAAGCACAACTTTACTTGTTACAGCTTTGATCTCCTCCTTTTCGTACGTCAGTTCATGTCAGTCTGCACTTTCTGCAGTAACGACCACAAGTTTTATGTTCTTCAGCGATATATTTCACAGGCTTAATTGCTAAGTGTGGGGACGAATGGCTCAGAACACAACCAAAAATTCATTCTAGCATACATTAGTGTGAATCGTCTATGTTTTGTACATATGGTGTAGTATATGTTCTTATCGTATCTAGTATCTGAAAAATATAACAGAATCAAGATGAACTCACATAATGTAATACTAAGACATCATCTACTACTATATTAGATATAGTGATAGGTTGTCATATCATTATTGCCGAGGGATGAGGGTCGAAGGACAGTCAACGTTATCTACGGCTACATAGTTTTTGCCTTGCCAGTCGAAGGGCTACATGGACTATGTCCTGATCACCATGTTGTATCGTAGATAAATGCAAATAGAGCTGGAGCTGGAGCCAAAATACAGAATCCAATCCCTGGATTCGCCAAAAATACAAAAATAAAGATTGACACACAGTACTAATTCATATATAATTTAAGTGTGAGAACGTATGGCTCAGAACACAATCCAAAATTCATCCTAGCATATATTAGTGTGAATCATCGCTATTCTGTACATATGGTGTAGTATATGTTCTTATCGAATATAGTATATGAAGGATATAACATAATCAAGATGAACCCATATAATGTAATACTAAGACAGTATCTACTACTAAAAGATATAGTGGTTGGTTGTCGTATCATCATTGCCGAGGGATGAGGGTCGGAGGTCAGTCAACTTTATCTACGACTAAATAGTTTCTGCCTCGCCAGTCGAATGGCTGTAGGGACTATATGTCCTGATCACCATGTTACCAATTAACCAACCAACAAAACTACTTGTTACAAATATCGGCACTATCGGTGCTTTCGAATTGGAGTATCACATTTTTCGGTGTCAAAAAACAAATAATTATTACTAAATTATCAAATTTTTCGGCACTATCGGTACCCCTGACTAAGCCCCCCCGCACCCCTCCCCCCTACACCACCCCTAACCCTAACCCAAACCCTATCTCTAACCCCTCCACCACCAGCCCCCCTCCCCTCCCCAGCCCCCCCCTCCCCTACCAACCACCCCTAACCCTAACCCGAACCCTCCCCTCCCCACAGCCCCCCCTCACCCCACCCCTAACCCGAACCCTAACCCTTCCCTCCCCCTGCTTCCCTTCCCCAGCCGCCCCCACCTCCAACTGCCGCCCCCACCCCCCCACTGCCGCCCTCACCCCTCCCCCGCCCCTCCCCCCATACACCCACCCCTAACCCGAACCCTAACCCTAGCTCTCCAGTCCCCCTCCTCACCCCAGCTGCCTTCACCCCCTTGCCCTACCCCCAGTCGCCCCCCACTCACTCCCCAACCACCCGCATCCCCCAACCACGAACAACCAAAATAGAAAGAGAGAGGGGGGAAAAGTCACGTACCGGGGAGGGAGGAGAGTCGCCGGAGAGAGTGAGAGTCGCCGGAGAGAGTGAGAGCGCCGGAGGGGGGGAGAGAGAGTAAAATGGGGAGGGAAATGAATCGAGGGAAATTTAATTTAATTAGAATTTAGCGACGTTCATACTACCGTCGCTAAATTAGTCGCTATTAGCGATGTCATAGCGACGTTTCACGACGACTAGCTCATGTAACTAATATACGTCGTTGTCACGTCGCTATTTTCGTCGCTAGTAGCGACTGTTAGCGACGTTTCAATTATACGTCGCTAATGTCCACAATTTAGCGACGTTTTATGAATGTCGCTAAATTTACGTCGCTAATTGAGCAGATTTTAGTAGTGCAAGTCACCCACATGCAACACGTAATCATGCTTATATGTACACATATTCCCATACAACACATAAACCATATGCACGTAGACATCATTCTCAATCTACTCATAACTATTATCCTGCTGCTACACATAGCCACTATCCTGCTATTTCACATAACTATCACCATACTGCACATAAACATAACTATTATCCTGCTGCTACATATAGTCACTATCCTGCTGTTCTACATAAATATCACCATACTGCATATAGACATCACTATCAACCTGCTCCTAACATAAATAGGCATGCTACTTGCACATACTGTAGATTGCGTGGTCATATCTCACCACAGTGTAGAATTAGGAAATTAGTTGATATTAATCTATATGCATGGGTACCGAAGACTAACATTTTAGGACCCACAAGAACTTGGGTACCAAAGGTCACATCTACTCGTGATGTAGATGGACCTTCCTTTCTCAACTAAAAACAAGTAGATTCTCGATAGTGGATGCTCGCGACATATGACTGGAGACGCAAATATTTTGCATCACTATGGACTAAGAGGGAAGGATATGTATCCTTCGATAACAATTTAAAGGGCTACATCATAGGTAATGGTACTATTGGTTATCTTCCTTCTCATGTAGTAAATGATGTCTACTTAGTGACCGAGTTAAAGCATAACCTGCTCAGCATAAGTTATCTTGCTGATCATGGATATGATATTAACTTTGGAAAGAATAAATGCTTCATTTATGATAGGTCAACTGGAGACATTACTTTTGAAGGGATAAGAGAAAATAATATTTATATTTTCTATCTATCTAGAAATACTAACAGTGCAGGAAGATGCCTCTACGTCTAGAAGCATGAAAGACTGTTGTGGCACCAGCGTCTTGGTCATGCCAATATGGATACTATATCCAGACTATCAAAAAAGAAGCTAGTAAGAGGTCTGCCCGACATCACATTCAAGAAGGACAAAGTATGTGCCGAATGTGAACTGAATAAGGCAACCAAATCTTCATTTAAATCCATAAACACTCACTACAAAAAAGTGTCTTTCTGGGACAACACTATTAGGAACACTAGTCTAAAACGTCTTAAAATTGTAGTTTTGGGGACAACTATATATTTGGTAACAAAAAATAGTATTTTTTGGGACAAATTGTGAAACTATATCTCTTTTTAGGATTAATAAAACTTTTTATCCCAAATAATTAATATTTTCGTCCCAAATAACTCGACAGGAATGCCAAATATTTTGTGGCTAATTGCCAAAAATTTAGGGGGAAATGTTTTCCTCCACATGTTCCATCCTGACCGTTCGACCAAATGACCTAAATCTAAACCGTTCATCACAAAACCATTTAGACTTTCATCATAAGACCATTCTATTATTTTTCCATATATCTCTCTCTCTCCATCCTACCGCCACTCCGCTCCTCCACTTTCTCTCTACAAAAACCTCTGTCTCCTTCAAAAGACCATTCTACTCCTCCACCAAGCTCACCGAGGCCGCCGCCGTCTCGTCCCTCCAGCCATCCATCGCCGCCTCCTCCGCGGCCGTCGCTATCGCTTCTTCTAGATGGCTCGTCATCATGGAGAACCCTCCACTTGCGTCTTCCTCTAGGCCTGACGTCATCGACTACTACGTTCGGACCTTAGCTGGAGTCCTACTGAGGTGAGTTCCGTGGGCGCTCTCATGCTCGTTTTGCTATTTGGTTATGGTGTTCGACATTGCGTTGTGGTCTGTGTTCGCAGCGAGAAGGATGCCCAGACGTGCATCTACCATACGGAGTGGCAAGGCGACTACGCTTTCTGCTGCGACATCGACGAAGAGGCCTCCTACCGGCTCGCCGGTGAGTTTTCCGATGGACGTTCTGTTCTCTTGAATTGTCTTGTGTATATCTACCTCGACTGGGTTTTAGAAACTCTTGATCTTGTATCCAACCTTATTGACCTAAAACCAAGATTCGTAATTTCGACATCGGGATCGATATCGGACAGTTCCTATGAGTATAGGGTTCAGCAGTATCAATGGTTATGATCGGGGTATCGGATTTTTGGTATTGGAAAACAAATAATCGTTGAAAATTTAGAAAATTTTCTATATTTGGGCTAATTTTGCTTCTTAGTAATTAAATTGAATGAAATAATAGCCATCCTTGTTAATTGGTTTACATAATCTTGTTTTTTAGTAATTAAATTAAATGAAATAATAGTCATCCATTGGTTTACCTAAGGTAAATAATTTTTCTTCATTTACATACTTTTACAACCTATATGCTTTTACAACCTTGTTGTTTGGTCATTTTTGTTCAATTTTCTAAATCAAATTGACTTGGAAAGAGACCCATCTTCTTTATCGTTTAGTATCAAATTGGGACATGCGAAACCGTATATGTATTGAACATATAGTATCGGTGTCGGTCAATAATGCAAAATTTTCTTGAAACATAGTTACGAGTTCGACCATGATACTTGATTTATGTTGCAATGATTCGACTTCTTTTCATCTTGGAGTACTCGAGTTAATTTATCGATGCCCAAGAGGTCACGGGTAAAAGAGTTCACTTGCTTGTAAAATGCTAGTAGGGTTAGCATGTTCATAGAAGTAGTTTGACACTGTTAATTGTACGGTGAGACCGACTGCAACTAATAACCATAGAAGCTAACACTTGGTATCAGGCAAGATAATCAAAGGGGTTCCAGAGGCAACCTAAGGTTGTGTTGGTTTAGTAGAAAGTGAGGAAAAGGAAAGGAAGGAAATGAAAACAAGAGCACGGAAAAAGGAATTCTTTCATGCTGCGTCTTTATTTCCCTTCTTCCACCATGTCCAGGAATTCCTTTTTACTATGCTAATCTCTATGAATTCTTTCATTTCATTTTCCTATTTATTCCCTCCCTCTCACTTCCTTCGCAACCAAACACGACGTAGGGTTGTAGGAAATTCCTTTTCTATGCTATGTTGAAACCTGTAGAAATCTTCTTGTAAATAGGTTACTGCTACGGGTGCATGAATTTCTTGGCCAGTCATGTGTTATTTCCTTATATATATATATATTTTTTTTTCCTTATATATATATATATATATATATATATATATATATATATATATATATATGTGTGTGTGTGTGTGTGTGTGTGTGTGTGTGTGTGTGTGTGTGTTTTACTTTGGTTTTAGTTGTGCAAATGGAGAATGAGGTTACTACTGTTATTTTTATTGTTGGACACTTGATCTGTAAGACTATAACTGGTTTGGTAGCCTCAAATGTAAAGGAAATTTTATCGTTTTCTTTGTAATGTTTAAGAGTTTGAATTATTTAAAGAAAAATGGAATATAATCAGGATTGAGCCTGGTGGGTTGATAGGCAAATTTGGCTGATTATGTTGTTATGGTAGGTAAAGATTAAACTATCTAAGAAAATTAACTAAAGTGATCATTGAAGCTTGTTTTCATTTGTCTTATGTGGTATGCCAAAAGTAGTAATAGCTTATATGGATTTACTGGATTGAAGCTTGCTTAGAGTACTAGAGAGGGCATTGACGGTCATTGTTGGATTTTTCCTCTAGTTTTGGATTTAATGAGAGCTGGCTATCATTAAATATTACATCCATGTTTGAATCAATATATCCAACATTGTCCATCGCCTTGTAGGCCTGACAGACCATTGTTTTCCAGTTATCATTTAGTCTTCGTCTCAGCAACTTGAGAGAAGTATCAGCATTATTAGTTGTTCAACAACTTGGATCATAATCTAGTAAAGTTGTATTACTTGGTCGATAGATTACTTGTGTAAATAGCTTGATGTGATCCAATATATACTATTTAGATTTCCTATATCCTTGTATGCCTTATTTATAAGTCGTTGCATTCACCCCTGTAAATAATTTGCTTCCAAATTTTAGCTATTGGTTGTCCTTGATTCATAGGTGTCTAAGAGATTTTGCCTTTATCTGAAAGAAGCCCAATATTTGCTTGGCATAAATGTTTTAAAGCTCTTACGTAGCATTTCTTTATTAATATTTTGTCTAATGCATGTATTACACATCACTGGAATCAGATACTACTTCTTCGAGGGCCAGCACCTCTTACATTGATGTCCAAGAACACCAAAACAGACGAGTCCCATGGAGGGTGCTCTTGCAAAGGTGGAGCCCAAAGTCGATCAAGCAGTTATACAATAACCCACGCTTTGGAACTCCCAAGGTGTTGAGGGGAACGCTCAATAAAGTGTACAAGTTCTAGACAATAGAATCCTCTCCCCAACCTGGTTATAAACCTTCTTGGAAGAACTTCTCACTCGCGGAGCTACAAGCTGCCACCAATAACTTTAGCTCAGGTATGTATGTAGAAACTCTTCCATTTGTGTTTTATTGCGGATATGGAAAAAGCATATTCTTATATTGTGATTCTAGATAATATGTTATAAAATGGTTTCAATTTCAGAATTATACATGTATGGTTATTCATAGAGGTTGTCTTGAAACTTCATAATTCATATATATACATGTATAGTTATTCAATTTCAGATTCTATTTAAGGTTTGGTTTAGATTCATTTTTCACTATTGGCTTCAACAAAGGTTTTAAATTTGTTATTTTCACACATACAGGTTGTAGTATATCATCTTACCTATGCACTAATACTACAACCTACTCAAGACTCTGCATCTGCCTAACCCTCCTTGCAGAACTGACACACCCCTCACTCCCTCATTACCTTGCACTCGAGCCCCTAATGCCTGCAGCAAGTCTGGAATTGGACTGCACCAAGGTGCAGTCCCTCTCACCTCTCTAGCTTGCATAGCTAAGTGATTTCCCTACAACTCCAATCAGGTCATGCATACAGGAAAACCAACTGCACAATGTAATCTCAGTTTATTACAACCCAGGCCTTGGTCAGCATAGTCCTATTGCCTGGCCTAAAGTTCTCCTCCTAATTCACCCAAAACTCGACTGTTTTCCCTTACATACATCTCACTGGCTATGCTCTGTATCTACATCTGCACACAGAAGGAGTATAACCACTGTTCATAGGTACCCTGACCCGGGCCCTCACATCTAGCAACTGCACTTAACCTTCAACCAACAATAAACACTACAACACTATTCCCTCAGGTAACAACTGATACTCATGTTCATAGTCATGTATCAGGGACACACACAATACACATAACACACATTAACCCCTCAAATATTTACACCCTTACACACTCTAACCAATACAATACTATCATTACCAACACCAACACACTCAAGTCTTCCCCAAATGCACATGCCTGCAGTTTACAAATATTGGAACATTGTTCCCCCTTACTGCACCTGCAACTTCCAATTACTGCTGTTAATCTTACACCAAGTCTGAGCATCAATAACACACCTTCTTTACTACTACACCAAGTCCGAGCATGGGTTGTCACAACCCAATATGGACAGAACTGTGGAATTTTATGAAGTGGAGCTACTGGTTAACAAGATCATGGCAACCTAGGCTCATGTATTTGGAGATGGGTGGGTTAATTTTTCTATTTGTCGTCATTTTTGAATGATTTTGCATGAATCTTTCAAGATTGGGTCATTTATTTGTGGGTAGCTTGAGGTTGATATGAGCTAGACTGATGCTTAGTTTGGCTAAGCCCATTTTTCGAATGGTTGTTTTCTTAGACACCCATTTCTCGAATACCCGACGGGTTAGCGCTTCAGAAACCTACTTTTGAGATCCAAATGATCCGACCTGGATGGAGAAAACAAGGCTTGCCTAACAAATAGTAGTTCATAAGTTTGGCTCCGAATGGAGGCCAGATGAAATTAATGGCCTAAGCCGGACTAGCACTAAGCATGTTCTCAAATGTGTTGTAATAACTAATGAAGCTGCTTGAGCTTTGCTTAATTTATCCTTATCGACATCAAACGTTTCAATTCAAACTCAAATCTTGCTTATTTATTCCCAAAACATTGTGCGGTAATCTTATGCACATCAGTAATTAACCATGATATTTGAGTTGGATAAGTTTGGTAATGCTCTTTATCAGTCAATGTGGAATCATTGTGACTTGAAACCTTGTTTACTCAAAAAAATGTGCATCTGTCTGACACGACACGAGTTTCTCATAGCTTAAATCAAAAGAGACTACAAATTGAGATGAGCTTGACTTGATAAGCTAAATATCAAACTTGGCCGAGCTATTACTGAGCTGAACCGAGCTTCTCATTAACAGATTACTCAAACTACAACCCTATTTCGTGGTCCTGTTACATCAATTGATCATGGGATATTGATGGTTTTTTTTGTATCTTTAAGTTGTTTAGTTTTTGTATTAATTTGTTCAAGGTTATTTCATGGTCTGTTCTATTTCAGGATAGTTGGGAAAGCTTCTTCCAGAGGAAGTCATATTTGGATTCTTCATGATAGGATGAATGTTGTTGGATTAGGATCGAAGGTAACATATTCTAAGTTTGCTTTTATGATGTTGATCAGTACAAGGCTAATTTTGGTATTATGATTTTGTGTTTTCATTTAAAGAATGACCATTTCAAAATTTTTGATATGGAGTATAATCTCTTATACTTGCTTTCAATATTTTTTTAAAGTTCTCCTAATTGGTACTAGTCATCTTATAGAAATATGACTAGTTGGGTGTGTTTGGCCATTTTTGTGGTTATATGTGCTAAATTTCTTTGGTTGTGTGAGCTAATTTTTTGTGGTTATTGCATTTAGCAGATAATTGTTGGAAACTTTTCTGCTGTGTTAAAGAATATACATAAGAATCTCATGGTAAGGCCATTAATTCACTCTTTGGCTTACCTTGTGATGGAGATCAACTTTCTCAGTTTCTTCATAAATTCCTTGTTGTTGACACAATGTAAGAAGTAATGAACAAGAAATATTCTCCAAATGATACTTCATACAGATAGTTGCTACTTTCAGGATTAATAGGTCGCTATATTTCCTGACAAATGACAACAATGACTCTTTGGGCTTGAAGGCCATAACACATACCTCTATAATACCGAGCTACCAAAAAGAAACTCCACCAGATACAACAACATTGGGCTATTTCACATACGAGGCCTTATATAACTCTTACTGGTAATAACCAGTCCTTGGATCCTATTCCTTATGAAAGTTTAGGTATCTGGTAGCATGTCATACAGCAGAAAAGGCAAGTTTATGGAAACTGGAGAAGTGGGTTCTGAATGCATAAGCAGACTTGTGTAGGAATTGTATCATGCCATAAGATGCAAAAACTCATGTATATTTGAGCTACCAATCTATTATCTTAACTAACATTTTATCGTGCTTGCAATGCTTTCCAGTGCAAAAACCCAGTAATGTATATAGGGAGGCAACTGGAATCCATGTATCAGTTGATCAATTAATGTGCTTCTATGGAGATCAGATGCATTCAGTTCCTGTATATATTGTATCATCTGTTTCCTCTAACATGTTGATCAACTCCAAAACGTTATTATTATGGAGGGGAATTATTTTGTCTTGTGCATAAATACATTGATTACTGTTAATCCATATTGTTTTGCCTTGTCAACATGTTGAGAGCCACTCGAGGAAAAGATGACAGTTATAATGAGGAAGACGAAGCGGTCGGTACAGAGGTATATAAAATACATATTTATAATGAGTTTTTAACAAAATGTCTGTTGCAAATTAAAGAAAAGTAACCCAAATCTCCTTGCATGCTATAGAAAATGTTAGAAATGCGAATTGAAGAGCTACCAGCTGAAGAACGAGATAATGAGGAGCAAATGAATAATGTTTACAGGGAAGTGGTTTTCTCTCTTGGCTGCAGTTTATGTTTAGTTTTTCTCTTTATGATTCTTCAAGCTACCTCTATATTTTCTTTCTTTCCAGTTGGAATACATTGGTTTCTTTTCTGGACTATGAATTTTGGACTAAATTTTTTGCGTATTGTCTGTACAGTTTGATTCTCCACTTTCTTACTTTCCAGTTGGAATTGAGGTGTTACATTGGTTTCTTTTCTGGACTATGAATTTTGGATTGAATTTGCATATTGTCTGTACAATTAGGTTCTCTATTTTCTTTCTTTCCATTTGGAAGTTGAACTGTGTTATATTGGTTTCTTTTCTGGACTGATTTTTGGACTGTGAAACTTGTATATTGTCTGTACAGTTTGGAACTTTTACATTGGTTTTTGCAAATGGTTTGTACAATTTGGTCTGCACATTTTAGAACTGTTATCTTGTCTTTCTTTTCTGGACTGACTTATATATTTGGTTTGTACAGTTAGCAGTTAGTTGCTAATATACTGATATTTCTTCTTTTCATTTGCAGGTCCTTCAAAAAGTATTTTGGATTTACTTAACAAATGATGGACGACGACTCTCATGATGGAAAATATTTTGGGTTAATTTTTGTGAGTGTTTAATAGATGATTCATAAACATGGTGCAATGCTTATGTTTTGGGTTCATTTTGTATGTAGTGGTGGAGATGGTGATGGGTTCATTTTGTAAGTTATGGTGTGGGTGCATGTATTGTGTTTTGGATTTAGTTTGTAAATGATGGTAAAAGATGCTTACTGTTAAGCTTTTTTGTTGTTTACCAATTAAACATTATAGTTATATATGGATTTTTTTTGTCTTCTAATTAATGTAATATACTTTTCTATTTTGTAAATGACGGTAAAGAATGCTTAATGTTGTTAAGCTTTTTCGTTTGTACGGGAGCTCCGACTCCTGGAGGCCCGAGGACGAGGTTGACAATAGCCATAACCATCTGAATTTTGTTATTTATGTATTTAAATTGTATGTTTTATAGGTGGAAATTGGAAACAATAATTTTATGAAAATTAGCACAGCTGTTATCACTTTTTGGACGGTTATATAATTCCTAAATATAAACGACATTTTTTGTGACGCAGTCAAAATTTTTAGGACGAGCTTTATTTGTCATAAATAATTATATTTTGGGACAGTTTAATAAACCGTCGTTAGAATATAATAATTCAAACTCTTTTGGTATGGTTTGGATTTTCGACCCTAAAACCAAATTAGGACGGCTTTTTTCGTCCTAAAACTTTTTGCCACGCCACCCTAATAGCACTGTTACAATCCGTCCTAAAATTCGTCCCTAATGACAATTTATGACGGTTTATGGACTTTTTAACACAAATTTTTGCGACCCAAAAAGACACCTTTTTGTAGTGACTGTAAGTACTACTATACCCTTGCAATTACTGCACATGGACTTATTTGGTCCCAGTAGAGCAGCCAGTCTTGGTGGAAAACTCTATGCTTTTATTGTTGTAGATGATTTATCAAGATTCATTTGGGTTTTCTTTCTTTCAAACAAAATCGATGCTATTTCAGTTTTCAAAATCTTTGCCAAAAAGGTCCAAAATGAAAAAGGCTACATGATTACTCGAATCCGAAGTGATCATGGAGGCGGATTCGAAAATTCTGATTTTGAAAATTTTTACGAAACAAATGGTTTTGATCATGAGTTTTCTTGTCTTAGAACTCCTCAACAAAATAGTGTTGTGGAACGAAAGAATAGGACTCTTGGCAATATGGCTAGAGTCATGTAACACCCAGTTTTCCAAGTAAGGGTAATTTTAAAATTTTATAATTATAATTATTGATATTTATTTCACATTATGATTTTTGGTGATTTTTAATAATTTTTAAACTATTTAAAATCTGGTTTAAGTCATGACTTGTGATTTTGATGTGCTGCTAGTGAAACCCTAGTGACTGCATGACCTAGAGCCTAACCATATCATTAGGATGATTAATTATCTTTTTTTTAGCCTAGGGGTAAATTGGTCATTTTGACTTATTTGAATTAATTGATGATTTAATGAATTAGTAAATTCTAGTTTGACTTTGACTTGTTGAGACCTAATAGACTAGCCTAGAACCTAACCCTAGCCATGGTAACCCTAGTCTAACTTGAGTTAACCCATTTTGGTCATTAGAGATTAGTTTTAGAATGAGGAGATTTGGTTTAGTTAATTTAAGTCATGGCTTATGACTTCATGACTAAATTAATCATAACTTAAGCCCATGAGCCAATTTAGGAAACCCTAACCCTAATTTTTGCAACTTATGACCAGCCACTAGGGCTCCCCTCTCTATAAAATAATCTCCTCTTTGAGTTCTTGCCTCTTTTTATCATTCCAACACTTGGAGAAAAGAAAGGTATTTTTTCCTCTTCCAAAAATTTCCATTTATTCATTTGATCTCCTTTTTCATCCTAGTCTTTTGCATTAGGTTCTAATTTCTGTAGATCTAATATTTCTGGAGGTTAATCTCAGTTTTGGGCTCATTTGGAGCATTTGGCCATCAAGAGGAACACCCTCCATTTGGAGCTTTTTTTGCAATTTGCACTCATAGATAACCACCCTCAAATTGTGTTTTAATCTCAATTTTATTGCATGATGGCTTAGGAATAGGTGTCCCCTAACTTCTGGAAGAATTTTGTGTCATTTGCATTAGGTTTCGTGTCCGTATCGGACACGTATCGAACCTATAGGCTAGGTGTTCGACGAAATGTCCGAACCGATTCGATTTGCAAATTTTGCAAATCTATTTGAATAGAGTCCTAGATCTAGGTGTGTAGGTTATTTTCTATGAAGAGTATCTGGTATTTTAGTGTCCTATTGTGTCAGAAATTTGTGTTGGACACGCTGTACACACACGTACACTGTGTCCTGCTATTAGGGCACAATATCTCACTGTGTCGAACACGTGGACACGCCATTTTTGGCGAGGGGCTTGGGGCATCATCTGCCATTACCCTCCTAAAAGATGGGATCATATAATTCAGTGTACGAGGAGAAATTCTCCTCGTACTGGCCGTACTGGCCGCGCGCGCGCGCTGTGCACGCGTGGTTTCTAGCCACTGACACGGCTTAAAAGCTGACACGACACAAGAAGTGGACACATTTCAGGCACCCTAGGACCTAGCCCTATCCTAGGCGAACCCACGTGCATGAGCACGAGACACGAGTCGCCCTGTGTCGTGTCCTAGAGCGACACACATGCGTGCACGATGCTGTGTGCCTGTGCGCGTGTCTGTGGTGTTCGTGAGCTGAGACACGTCGTGTCCTATTTCCCCAGGACACGAGATGACTCGTGGGACATGGGTACAGGTGGGGGATGGTTTACCAACCAATGATTGATCACATTAGAATGATTTTGATGTCGAATTTTGAATTCCCATGTGTGGACTGATACGTGCCTTCTGTTTTTATATCCTGATTTCAATTCCTATTTGTAAACTGATATTTTTTGATTAATTACCAAGTTTAACTCACACACATTTGTATTAGACTTTTTCAAAGAGTGTTTACTGATTGGTGTGGGTCTTTGGAGTTCAAAACAGGTTTTGGGCTGTCATTTGAAACCTGGGAATGGATTCACATAGGGATTAGTTATTTGACTGTAAATTGATTCCTCTTTAACACTATTAAAACTGAACCTGATGCTAACTTGCCATGTATAATCCATATTGCATTGTTTAGCTCACTGATAAAGATTGGTAGTTGGCATTGGAGAATTGGGTTTTTTTTTCGAATTTTGTTTGGTTATGTGTTAACTGCCTTGATATCACAAACTGCCCTATCACTTACCCACACACAAAAACTGATTTTTAGCACCTATACACACATGTACACTTTCATACTGTTGGTACAAACTGTAACCTGAGATGGATGCATTGTTTTCCATGTTCAAGATACACAATTTCCTGAGATTGGTTCATATCCTACACACACATTGCACTACCTAAACCCTCACATGTACCATACACCCACACAGTGGCAGTACACACATCCACACACCCACATGTCTAAAACTGAACTCTATTCTCTGTTTTCCTATTTGACACAAGAAACTCACTTGACACCATTGTCATTTACACACAACACCGGTTTCAATTCCTGTCAACACACACACCCATTGTATCACACACACTGTTAGTTGGTAGTTAGCACTGTCAGGTTGATTCCTATATCCCTGTACACTACCACATCCTCACAGGTTCACACATGCCACCTAATGTTCACACATATACACATACACACACATAAACCCTCTATTCCATGTTTTCCTAAGTTCCCTTCATTCCTTCTTTAATTGAATGGTATATATACAATGTCTATGTGTTAGGAAATTAGCTTGTGTGCCTTTTGTAGATAGGCTGTAAGTTTTTGGCAGTTTGTTTTAAATTTAGGCCTGTTTTGTGGCTAGGTTTCTGGTATAGGTTATTGGTAGTGTTAGTAGTAGGCAGGGTTAGTAGACTTGTCACTTGTTGTAGCTAGAGTCTTAAGCTAGACTTAAGGTTTAGGTTGGTGGTAGTGTCTTGATATGGGTTGAGTAGTATTGGTTAGGACTGTGGAGCTTATAGATATAGGCTTATTAGCTGTGGCATAGGTAGTGGTTGTGGTTAGCCTTTAGTGTTTAGCCTACAAGTTGTTAGCCTAGTGTAATATGTTATTAGGCTTTGTGACTTGTTTGTTAGGATAGAGAGTTGATCAATTTGACTCCTAATTGTCCAATCTTGACTTATTGACCTAGATTGGATTAGGGGTTGACTATGGTTGACCAGTTGACTAAAAGTCAACTGATGGTCAACCTTTGACTTAGTGTAACCTAGTTTGCCCTTGTTTGACCTAGTTTGACCAGTGTAGTTGACTTGAGTCGACTCAGAGTTGACCAAGTTTGACTTGGGCCTAGTTTGACCTAGGTAGTTGACCAGGTTTGACTTAGAGTTGACTTTGACCTAGATTGGCCTAGAAATTATGAAGATGCATCATAAACTTTATCTGTCTTATTTTAAACACATTATAACCTGTATTACTCTGTTTAGGACATTGTGACTCCGGTGCAGGCATATGATACTATACTACTCTTTTCAGAGTATCAGGCGAGTACATTCTCTGATAGTTCTTCCATTTACTTGTCGTTTACTATATTTCAGTTGTAGCTAGTTCTATCTGATTCTCTGTTTCAAACACGATTTGATATTGCTGGATCCATTTTATGCGGCACTCACTTATTTAAGTCTGGCCTCTATTTCTGGAACCACCTACTGGAACCACCCTGGAATCATTTACTAGAACCATTCGTGTACTGGTTGGACTTATACCAATTTTGTGTCGGATTATGGATTCACTCGTACTTGCTGGACAGGGAAATATTGGAATAGGCATGTGAAAATACCCAAATACTGGAACCACTCCCTTGGAATTATACTGGAACGATAGCCATCCCACACTTGGCCCAGTGTGCGGTGTGCCGTACTACCTACAGCCGTTCACATGTCGATCCCGATATTTTAAAACACACTGTTAGAGTATAGGCTGGACTCACCCTGGAACCTTTGATCACCAACTGGACTCACCTTTTACCGGACTCATCTTGTACTGGAACCACCTGGTATCAGATTTATGTTGTCTGGATTTACTTGGATTTTGCACTTGTTTACATTTACTATCTGGACTTATTATGTTACCTTAGTTCAGCTAGATTTATTTAGAGTCTTCATTGCCATCATTCTTCTCTTGTTTTAGTTACTTTACTTTTCTTGTATCCTACTGCTTCGCTATGCCACAACCTAAATATAAACTGCCATATTCATCAATAAAACTGTTTATAACTGCTTTATAGTTCTCTGTCATTTACTTGGAATTTCTTGATGAGTTGTACTCGTTCCTGTCCTGACTGGACCTGTTGAAAATTTTACAGATGATTGCCCTGAGGACACATGCACTACGTATATGGACCCGGAGATGGGATGACTACCTTTGGCCCCGACACTCAGGAGTGATGGGATTTAGTTTAGTAGACTAGCATATGTTTTTTTGTTGAACTTGTTGTAGAAGATTTGAGACTTGTGCAGTATTTGAGATTGTTGAGAGTTGTCATTATTTTAGTAGTTGTTTTCTATTCTTAGTTAATTCTTCTGTGATTATCTTATCGTGCTTAGACTGTTTGAGTTACAATATCTTGTACTTGTCCTCCGTTCGGAGTTGATCATGATGAGTATATTATATATTGCCTGAGTTGCTGGTTGGATAGTAACCTAGGACAGCGCTCTACCGTCGACACTGCGGCGTAGGCTGGGCGTCGTTACGTACTCGTACCCTCACAGTGGGTGCGGGTCGTGACAAGTCATGTTAAATAAATTTTCACTTCCGAAATATTTTTGGGGAGAAGCTGTCAGTACAGCCTGCCATGTTTTAAATAGGGTGCTTATTCGACCTATTTCGAAGAAAATACCCTATGAGCTTTGGTTTGGTAGGACTCCAAATGTCTCATATTTTAGAGTGTTCGGTTGTCGCTGTTTTAGCCTAAATACCAAAGACAACTTAGGCAAGTTTGATGCCACAGCTGACGACGATATTTTTCTTGGCTATGCTACCAAGAGTAAGGGATATAGAGTTTTCAACAAATGCTCAATAATTGTAGAAGAATCTACTAATGTGACTTTTGATGAAGAAAATAGTACAGCAGCTATCCCCGACGATGATATTAAACCATCAACTTCCACACCGATGAATACCACCCCTGAAACCAATTCTCTGGCAAGCTTATCGAAGAAGTTCGCGTTCAAGCCATCACACCCAGAAAACATGGTAATAGGTGAGGTATCACGCGGAGTAAGTACTCGATCATCTTTAAGAGATTCTATTGCTAGTACTGCTTTTATTTTGCAAATTGAGCCTAAAATTGTTTTACAAGCCTTTAATGATAAACTTTGGATTTCCGCTATGCAAGAAGAACTCAACCAATTCAAAAGAAGCCAGGTCTGAGAACTAGTTCCTAAACCCGCTAACCATTCGATTGTTGGTACTAAATGGTTTTTTCGTAACAAAGTAAATGAAGATGGTTCAGTTACTCGCAACAAAGCTCGTCTAGTAGCTCAAGGATACAACCAAGAGGAAGGTATCGACTACGATGAGATATGTGCTTCTGTTGCAAGACTTGAATCCATTCGGATGCTTTGTGCCTTTGCAAACTTTCCGAATTTTAAACTTTTTCAAATGGATGTTAAAAGTGCTTTTCTGAATGATTTTATTTAGGAGGAAGTTTTTGTAAAATATGCCCCTGGTTTTGAAAATCATAAATTTCCTGACCATGTTTTCAAGCTAAAGAAAGCTCTATACGGCCTCAAACAAGCCCCCAGAGCTTGGTATGAACGCCTAAGTAATTTTTTACTAGATAAAGGTTTTTCAAAAGGAAAGATTGACACTACACTTTTTATCAAAAGTTTTTATGACACCATTCTTTTAGTTCAAATTTATGTTGATGATATCATATTTGGGTCCACTAATGAAAATCTATGCCAAGATTTCGCTAAGTGTATACAGAACGAATTTGAGATGAGAATGATGGGGGAGCTCACCTACTTCCTTGGATTGCAAGTCAAACAAACTTTGCCAAGAACATTCATCAGCCAGTCAAAATACACAAAGGATATGCTGAAGAAGTTTGATCTTGACAACATCAAACCAATCAGCACTCCCATGGCTACTACGTCCAAGCTGGAACCTGATGAAAGCGGCAAACCTGTTGACCAACGTAAGTATCGAGGTATGATTGGTAGTCTACATTACCTAACGGCTAATCATCTCGATATCATGTTTAGTGTTTGTCTGTGTGCTCGCTATCAAGCTAGTCCTAAGGAATCACACATGTCCGCCATTAAGCGTATCTTTCGATACCTTAAGGGTACTGTTACAGTGGGCTTGTGGTATCCCAAATCCACATCCTTTGACCTTATTGGTTATTCGGATGCTGATTTTATGGGATGCAAAGTCGACCGTAAAAGTAAGAGCAGCACGTGTCATTTATTAGGCAAGGCTCTAGTCTCATGGTTTAGCAAGAAGCAGAATTCTTTCGCACTATCCACAACAGAAGCTGAATATATGACAGCTGGTCGTTGTTGTGCACAAATTCTGTGGATGAAGCAAACCCTTACAGACTATAACCTATCTTTTATGCACATTCTTATATTCTGTGATAATACTAGCGCTATCAACCTTACTAAGAACCCTATATGTCACTCACGCACGAAACATGTTGAAATTCGTCACCACTTTTTGTGTGATCATCAACAAAATGGCACTATAAATTTAGAATTTATTGACACTGATCATCAGCTGGCAGATTTTTTTACAAAACCACTATCCGAAGAGCGATTCAACTTTCTTTGTCGTGAATTAGGAATCTTGGATGAAACGGTTATTCATTAAATTGGCCTGCGTTAAATATCGATTATGTTATGTTTCTTTATGATTACTTTGCTATGGGTACAAGCTGAAAGGGTCCTTCTGGCAACAAGGCGTAAATGCATAAGCGACACGGTGCACTAGTCTTCGGACTACCGCTAGCTGGGATCCGTCCCCTACAGCTACCCCATGGCAGTTTCATCGTAAAGATTTATGTCATAAATCCTTGTTTATTACATGGTTCAATTTTATTTATAACTTGCTTAATTCAAATTTTCTAACTTCATTTACTCCATTCAATTTTTCTTTGCAATTTTCTAAATTGGCAATTTACTTTTGAATTTTTTCAATCGTTATCACTCCTGTCCATTTTCTCCAACTTGGCAATTTTTTAAACTGTTTTCAGATCTGATCCCAGAACCCAAAACTCGGGCCGAACTCTGCCTCACACAGAGTTAGGGCCGAATTCGGTCTGGTCATTCTAGAACTACAAATTGCTCTCAGCCATCCAACTTTTTTGATCCAACGGTCCAGGATCAACCCGACCAACCGAACCCCCTTTCATATTTTCGGGTTCTCTCTCTCTCTCTCCTCTCCATTCCCTCTTCTAAAAGCTCTCAAACTTCATCCTCTCCTAACCCTAACCCTAGAATTCTCTATCTAGTGTGTTTTTCTTCCCCAAACTCAAGGAGCATAGCTTGTGCATCATTCGCTTTCATATTCCACTAATCTCTTGAGGTATAACTCTCTCTTTTTCTCCATCTTAAATTTAAAATTTCTATTATTCTCAATGGCACCTAGGTTGTTCAACAGAGGAAAGAGGGCTAGAACCGAGGGTGTTTCCTCATCGAACCCTCCTTCTCGAGATGATCAATCCATTCATCTACTTTTCAATCCACCACAACCCAATGACCCCAACACATTCGATGCTCAAATTTTTGTTTCATTGAAAGCATCAAATGAATGTTTAAATGACTTTCCTTCATGGTCTGTGTGCGTGGGTCATCCTATCAATTTTACTATATTTTCTCGTTATGACTCATAATTTCATGATCTTTGTCTTGATGAGTTAGTTTCTACAACTCCACTTATATATTTGAATGCGATCCAGATGTTTCACTGTAATCTTACTTTTGATGACACACGACTCTATTCTCGTGTCATCGGGATCGACATCTCTTTCGATTATTTTGAACTTGCAGAATATCTCAAGATTCTGGAACCAAACTCTTGGGAGAAACTTGTTGATGCATGCAAGTTTTAATTTTCCGATGGGTCGTCCCTTGAGAGTTTCAAGAACGATTTGTGTACTCCTAAAACACGTCCACGCAAGTTACTTGCAAAATTCCTTAACCCATATTTCTACGAACTTTATCATATCATCTTCTCCACGATCTTGCCTAAAGCAGGATCGACTGATGAAGTTTTTTATTTTAAAATCTCTGCCCTTTATCACCTTCACTTCCATGTCCCATTCAACCTTCCATGCACTATGATGGACTGGATGATTAGTGCAAGGAAGAGGCCTCGATCATTGGTCTATGCTCTCTATTTGCCGATGGTATTTCATGCATTTCATGTTACTCTTGATGAGTTCCAGTTCCTTCCATCCTCTGCCTCTCTGTCTATGGCAAGGCGGCTTCAGGCTTGCCAGTTAATCTTTTATACAGTCTATTGCCTGTCTGTGTTTGATATACATATTTGATATTCTTAATTGATAAATGCCAAAAGGGGAAGATCTATTTGATATTCATATTTTTATCATATTGTGTGCTATCTATGTTTTCGAAGAGATTATGTATATTAGGATAAGGCACATTGGTTTACAGAGAAGCTATATTTATGGGGGAGCTACTATTACGGGAGAGCTACTGCATTTTATGCATGTCTACTCCTTTCAACTTGTATCCAGGTATGAATATTGAATATACAAATATTATTTTTGTCAATTACCAATATCGAAAGATTGTTGACCCAAATCACAGTCAACCAAACATTGATAAATTGATAATATGATACTTGTTATAATTCAATATGACACATCAAGACAGAACTCAGTACATGACGACCGTCGTCTCTCTCCTGCAGCGTACTCGTTTTGAAGTCTGTACTATTTTTCATTTATTGAGTCTAGCTAAATGTAAACTGAGTAGCACTGGGTGTTCTTGGCTTAACCCTTGTCCCTAAAACAAACCCAAAAGATCCACCAAGCCAAACTAGCCCACAAAAGTCCATTTGAACATTCTGTCCTATGGAGACAGAGTTCGGGCCGAACTCTGCCTCCACACAGAGTTCGGGCCAAACTCTGTCCCCTAAATTATAGGACCCTAATTTTTAGGGTTTGCTGTATGCTAGTTGTCCAACGGCAAAAAATTTAAATTCTTGACACAGAATTCTGGTCGAATTCTGCCTATCCCAACTAGTATAAATAGGACTTGAATTGTCTCATTTTTAATTATCCAATTATCTCTTCTTCTTTTCTCTATAAGCCTCATACAAGCCTTAACCTTCTCATCTACTAGCCACAAGCTTCCTAAGCCCAAAAGTGCTCAGTGCTATTCAGTTAGGAGTTTGTGCAAGAGTCAAGAAAGTCGCTTGGAAAATTCCAAGCATCGCTACAGAGATCTTTGTAAGAAGTTGACATGTTCTTCTGAAGAAAAGGCACGGGGTGTAACTACTATTTCACAAATACTGGATTTAATCCTGAGCTAGAGTTCTCAGGCCTGGACTAGTCCTCCACAAGGGAAACCAAGTTAAAAATGAATGTGTTTGCATATGCTCTCTTGATCTTTTTATTTCTGTATTTACTACTCTGATTATTTATTGTTGGTGAAAATAGTTTAATTTTTATTTGGCTATTATTGTTATAAACTCTATTCACCCCCTCTAGAGTTGCCTACCTGTTCTTCACTTCATTCATGATTTTTGAATGCCAAAAGATTCTTTATTAAAAATGTCAATCAAAAGACAGAGAAAAGAAAAAGATAAAGGAGTCTTGACGGCTAATTGAGCCTATTACAAAAGAAGATCTAAGGGGTACACAACCGATTGATGTTATCCCTTAGAGCCGCAATCTCGGTCTCGAATTTGGCAGTAGCACGATGGTGCGCTTCTTCCTGTCGGGCAGCTTCATCCTGGAAGGGGATCAGTTTTACGTGCTCTCCCTCCAACTTCACCAGCTGTTCTTTTAATTGGTCTAAAGTTATGGCAGTCACGGCAGCCTGATCCGAATAATCCTTTTGTTCAGAAACAACTGTCCTCAAGCTGGCCTCTAATTGGGCAATATCATTTTGATCGGTGAGATGTGATTATATTTCTCAGTGATTTGGTTAGCCAGCTTATTCTTTGAAGCAACATGAGCCTCATTCGTGGCTTTGAACTGCTCATACTAATCAGCCAATTCGATGATCTCTTGAGTAAGGGCATCCTTCTTGGCCTGGAAAGTAGCCTCCTCTTTCGCGAGAGCCGCGACTAAAGCCTCATCTTCTTCACGAAATAGCAACACCGGGCTTCATTTTTTGGCTTCCCTGAGTTTGGCCACGCAGTCCTCCAAGTCATTCAGAACCTTCCTCAGACCATTTCGCAACGGCCTTCACAGGGCCAAAAGCGGCGTTCCGGTTCAGAACTCCAGGAAGCTTTACTTTTAGGATAGAATAGAAAACTTTGACGACTTCCTGGGCCATCTCGTAGTCTTCGGAGAAGGTTGTCGGAGAGGAAGCTCGATGAGGATCTTCCGCTCCAGGAAGAGATCTTGACAAGAAGCCGAACCTAACAAGAAAACAATATATATATATATATATATATATATATATATATATATATATATATATATATATATATATATATATATATATATATATATATATATCAGCAACGAAACGAAGAAAGAGTACGAAAGAGTTATAATTTTGTACCTTCGGCATGCTCAGTGCCAACTTGGTCTAGGTCATCAGCCTTGGTTACCAGGGAGCCAAGGACAGGCCCAGGTTGTTCACGGAGAACAATGTCAAGGCCCCGAGCAACATCAGGCTGTATATCTTCTACGGCCCCAGATGGACTGGGAGCAGATTCGGCAAAGACCACCTCAGGAGGCTGTTCAACCTCTCCCTCTACAGCCAATGTCGACTTACTGACAGAGTCCTCAACACCAGCAACCCAGAGGAGCCAGGGACAACATCTTTTTCTCTACCAATGTCTTGGGCTATCTCTATGTGTGGTTCCTTCTCCTTGTCTACAAAGGAATACACAATGGCAGTCAGCCTCACGAGGAGCACGCAAAATCAAAGTCGAAAAATCTCATCCGAAGAGAGATACAAAGATAACATACTCGCAGAAGGGTGAGCCGATTGGACTTGATTCTCGTCCAACGCTTTCATTATAGCCCCAATTTCAGACATAGCCCCCTAAGAGATGTCGTAGGAGGGACTGGCTTTCTGGTCGCCACCATAATCCGGGCATTCGCCCTGATCATCCTTTGATTCAGCCTCCTTGACTAGGGAAGGCTGAACGTCGTCTATCGGTCGAGGACGAGGAGGGGACACTATTGTCATGTCCACTTCCTCAGACGAGGAGGCACCAACCTCAACCGCAACTCCGGGGTCATGTGCAAAGGACACACGCAATGCTGAGAAAGCTTCTAACGATTTGACCAAAATGGCTATGGGGTCTAGGAAGGGATCTACGTCCCGAATGTTAATGGCCCGCGACGCCGTTCCACCTCTCCCGGTCTGCCGAGAAGATCTTCTAGGAGGAGGCGAGCTGGCACCCACATCCTTAACCTTCTTTACACCTCTGACAGCAAGTTTCTTCTTCCTTTTAAAAGTCGACTGTTGAGCCAGTTCAATCGAAGCTTTTCGTTTTTGAGGAAGATTAGGGAGAGAAGTATCCTCTTCAATAGATTCCCTTTGCGGTGCTGTAGCAGCCGGCTCTTCGAGCGCTGTCCTTCTTGGTAGTGCTTCAGCTGGCTCTGCTGCAGGTGCGTCATCTTCCCTCCTATGGCCCCTCATTGCTCGGGCTCGTCCTATATCGGCAAGAGTGGGGGCATTGCTCATGGTCATACCGAGAATTAAGGGAATTGACCTGAGTATAAAACTTTGCAGCAGCAAAGAATAGATGACTTTCAGGTTTATCTTCTAGCAAAGTAAATTTTCCATGTGCATTCGGCGTTGTAATAGCCCCATACACGCTCCCCATAAATCAGACTTCCTAGCGACTCCAGATGCGGGCTAGGGTTGCCCAAAAGAAGTTGGCTATACCCAAACTGTCATGCAAAATGACTTGGCAGATAAGGTTCCAAGAAAGTATGGTTCCTATCCCTGAGCACCGGATGAGAAGGCCTGATAGATTGGAGCCAACGAAATGCTCCAAGATTCAAGCTCGTAGTGAGTGCACCCTCATCTACTAAAGTATCGCATGCACGACCACTGCCGGACGGAGGGGATACCTTGAAGAACTTATAGTTCTAAAGGAAGCTTAACGCCCTTCTGCAAGCGGGTATACCTGTGAAGGCCCAATCTACGTCACAGAACCTTTGAAGAAAGGCGTCTCATGCCAAAGAGTCTGTTGTCAGTCCAGCGTTCATTAATCTGGGATAGTGCAGTACCAGCCATTCCATTAAGTAATAAAAGGGGAGTTCAGTCCTGGAAAAGTCTTTTCTACCATCAGGCATCACCGCACTTGCAGTAAAGTCCCGTAAATCTCGTTGGATGACGCAGACCATTGCAGGAAGCATGGCGAGCCGGTATTCAAATACCATTCTTACAGCCGGAAGAATCATACCTCGGCTCATCCTCTCGATATACCCTGAACTAACTGGGACTACACAGTCGCGGTGCCACGTCATCAGAAAGACAGCCAACACAGCCTTCTCTGACAACTTGAACTCAGCCTGCCGAAGGAAGTGATAAATCGAGGATTGTCCCTTCCACTACCAAAATTTGTCGATTTAGCGACGGTCGAATCCGTCGCTCAACCGACGGTAATTCACATTAGCGACCGATTGCCGACGGAATTTGGCCAAAATCATCCGTCGGCAATCAGCTCGTCGCTAATAACGTTCCGTCGCTAAGTTGTCGTCACGGCAATGGAATAGCGACTGATTTTCGACGTCACAATACGAAGCATTAGGGACACTTTTCCGACGGATTGCCGTCCATTGCAACTAATAAATATTGAAATGTGTACGCAATAGCGACGTACATGTCCGTCGGTAACCCGTCGTAACTGCGTATCAGATCGTATCGGTCCGCCGCAAATCCGTCGGTATGCGTCGATAAATAACGACGGATGGGCGACGGTGTTCTGACGGACTATTCCGTCGATCATGTTCTGGAAATGCTTGGCATTTCCAGCACAATGGCGACAGAATAGTAGTCGCAGACCCGTCGCTACGACGACGGCACAGCGACGGATTTCTGACTGATTATCCGTCGCCATGGTTCTGGAAATGCATGACATTTCCAGAACCATGGCGACGGATAATCAGCCGCTAAGCCGTCGCCACATACAGCGACGGAATAGCGGCTGAATATCAGTCGCCCTGGCGATGGCTTATCCGTCGCTGTTCCGTCGAAGTTTATACCAACAGAACGATGCCGACGGATGATCCGTCGAAAACCCGTCGCTGACTGGAAACAGGTTAAAAACTCCAGGTAGCGACATAATATCCGTCGAAAAGTAGTCGGCAACTGCGAAATGCCGTCGCTAAACGGTCACTAGTCCGTCGCTAGCTGGGTTTTTTGGAAAAAAAATTGGCAGCACTTTCCCTGTTCACAAATATATGCATAAACCAAACCAATATATAATGCACACCAATTATCCAACAATCACACAGACCAAATATATAATGCACACCAATTATCCCAGAATCACATAGACCAAATATGCACATACGACCAATTATCCAAGAATCACAGACCAAACCAAATTAATAGAAAATAAATATCAATTACCCTAAAGAGTAACATAATATCCGGTGCTATAAGCCGATTATAGCACAATTAGTTCAAAGCTCTCACAAATAATCCAAATTTTCTTAATACAACATTTCAAGAAGGAGGAGGTCGATTGTCCGTTCCCGTATTCGACCGACGTATAAACTCCTCCACAAGGTACGGAGGCAAGGAGTCTAATACAGTGCTCGAAAGTCGGCAAAGCTGCTCTGCGGACATGAGATCCAGGAGTGCCGTCACAGCCGTAGGCGTTAGCACAGGGGCTTGAGGGTTGAAAGAAAGATGGCCCACGGAAGACGGACTGGCACCTGCAGTCGACGGACCAGTAGAAGACGGACGAGCACTATCAGCAGACGTACCGGCAGCAGCAGACGTCCCGGCAGCAGCAGACGTCCCGGCAGCAGCAGACGCAGGCGGAAAGTGCGTGGCAAATTGCTCCCGCAAGGATGACACCGCCTCGTGCAGCTGCGTAAGCTGCGACCTAACATCATCGTCTGCCCGGGCCACGGGAGGAGGCGGTGTCGGTGGAAATCTCTGCGTCGCCATATGCAATGGCCCTAGGGAGCCGACTCCGTACAAGTACCCTTTCTTAAAGCCGCCGACGGTATCTACGAACAAGTTGTTCCGAGCGGCCAAAGAAGAGGGCGTCCGGAAGGACGTCGTTTTATCGACATCCTCGGTGTCAGGTAACTGAGCCCGACTAAGGGCCTCACGATACGCAGCCTATCAAATGAATGTGTTTATATTATAAGATTTACCTAAGTTGTAATCTAAATCCTATGTTTCACTAAGTTAAGTGTGAATTCTAAGTTTACCTAAGTTATAGTCCGAATACTTTTAATTCTAACGTTAATCTCATAAACATAAGTACTTACATCAGTCTCCTTGGCCCTCTCGTCGACGAAGCTCCCATCCTTCCGTCTTTTGTGCGTATGCTGGAAGACGTCGTGCATGGTGACCGATTCTGGAGCCCTTCCCTCCTTCACCGCCCGTTGGGCCTGCATACGAAATTTGTATAGAAACTAATTAACTCTTTTAATTAATAATATCTAATTCGATAGTAAAATAAATTTATGGTTGCTCACCAGATCTGCAAGTATCGCTGCGTGAGACCTTGATCCCCCCATATGAAGGCCCGCGGCAGATCGGTTCACCTTCGCCTTCTCCGATTTCTCCTTGTATGCAGGGTCATCCATCATGCCTAAGAGGTCCTCATAATAGTCCTGCCGGATCCAATTCGGCCTCGTATGCCCCATCTTTAGGTCATGAATCATATCCCGAATCTTCTTCGAGCATGCGCTTCGGTAGGTCCTGCGGATTCCCTCGTCGCGATGGGGTGGCCACCAGTACGTTCTCTAACACAGAAAATCAATTATCACGTAATTTACAAAATAGTTGATTAAAGAATCACATAGACTTAACCAAAAAAATATAGATATATACCCTCAACTCGTCGAGCCAGACGTACTGCTCGGTTGGGGGCACCGACGTAAAGTTGAGGTAGGGACCGTGGAAGTTAGCCCTGATAATTTCTCCAAGGGCCCTGCCAACATTAAACGGAAAAAACCTACAAAGAAGAAACGACTGGATTATTAACTTGAATAAATGAAAGAAATTTAATAAATTAACTTAAATTTACTTACGAGGTCCCCGCGGGCCATAGCTCTCGTCAGAACTCGCCTCGCGGCCTCTCTGGTGCCGTCGGAGGATCCGCGGGTCCGCGTATGTACTCCCCAGTAATCGGATGGAACCGAGTATGGGGGTACTCCGGGGCCCACTGTGCAGTAACTGGGGCATCCCCTGGTGGATCCGCTGCTGGTGGTTCCGATAGCGGATCGGATCCGCTAGCAGATACGGACTGATGCCTCGATGAAGTAGTCGATCGAGGGTGGGATGCGTCTGTGCCCGGGGTACTCTCCGGGTCGGGCTCGCTCGATGGGGTCACATCCCGGGAACTCTGAATGCGACCACGACTACCAGTACCAGTACGACCACGACCACGACCCGCACCACCACCACCACCACCACGACCAGCACCACGACCACGACCACGACCAGCCATCATGACCTGTAAATAGAACACATAAACATAATTAACAATATGAAAGTGTAAATGGATATAAAAAACTAAACTAAAATATACATACCATCAGTAGGGAGACGAGTGCCGCTGCGACGAAAAAGACTAGGAGTGCCATATGCAATAAGTAAATAATCAAATGAAAAAAACATGAATTCACGTAATTGCTTTTATGAGGTCAAACTTAATTCACGTAATTGGAAGTGTTTTTACTATACAACAATATTTAACCTAACCATCGTTTTCGTTCTCATCCTCGGCCTCGTCTTCATCATCATCCTCCTCATCCTCATCCTCATCCTTATCTTCATCGTCGATTTCATCTGTATCCACATCCCCATCAAATTCTTCTTCTTCTTCTTCTTCTTCTTCTTCTTCTTCTTCTACCTCAAAATTTGGGACAAGATGCCTCTTTCTCCCCTGGTTGACAGCTAAGTCTTGTGTATCAACCTCTTTCCCCCTCTATTTTCCTCAATATCTTCAACATCCATTGTATCTGAGTGTTGTCCCAAGTATTGGGACTTTTCGATCTGGTCCTCTTGGTATGCTGGGTCTCCAACGTTAAATGTATTTCTAGATTTAATCTTGCATACTGCCCACCAGTCAAATCGATCTCTACGACGCCTTGGGTAGCTTGTATAGTAGACTTGAATAGCCTAATTTGCTATTGCAAATGTATCGGACCCTCTATACCTCCTGCGATGATTTATATCGACGAATCCAAATTGTTTATCGATTCTCCAACCGATATTTGGTGTCGTATCGAACCACTCACATTTGAACATCATAATATGCATATCATATAGGCCAGTATATTGTAAATCTACAATATCCCGAAGGACTCCATAATAGTCAAAGTCCGGCTCGTCGTCATAGACGGTGCCTCTTATGCAAACACCGGAATCCTTGGTATTGATGCCGTCATTGATAAATTCGACATTTATAGCATTCTGAGTGGACTTAAACCTGAAGCCATTAACGACATAGCCTGGCCAAGTCTTTATTTGCTTCTTCGGTCCCAGTGCCAGATAACGAACACTCTCATGAGTGAGTGTTGTTTCAGGCAATAAAACCTGTAAACAAATATTTATAATTTAAATATTTCAGATTATATATTAATAATCTCAATTATAATCACAGTTACTTACGTATTTGCAAAACCATGACGGAAATGTATAATCAACCTCTCTTTGAAGTCCCTCATCGGTAATATCGGGTCTCCTCATTTTGATTTCATCTCTAAATACACTATTAGAGAAAATAAGAATATATAAGTGTAGTCACTTACTTTATCAAATTCAAGATTATAACGAGTGCAAGTGTACTGACTTACTTCTCCAAATCTCTCACTTCTTGTATGTCACAGTTTAACAAGACATATCGGTGAGCGGCATCATACTCGTCGTCTGTCAACCACCGTCTTTTACTAGCCCTAACAGGCTTGCCCCTTACATTGAATATTCCTCCATCCTCAACGTCCTCGTCATTCCTTTGAGGTCTATTTCGATTTGTTTTAACATGAGTATCGAAATAAATGGAGCAGAAGTTTGAAACCTCTTCGATAAGATATGCTTCGCATATCGAAGCATCTATATGAGCTTTGTTGCCAACTTTCTTCTTTAGATGGTGTAGGTATCTAGAGAGACAAATTATCTTGAGAATTAAGAAAGAATTTTAAAATAAATGGAAATTCAGCTTAAATTATATCGATATTTATGTACCTTTCAAATGGGTACATCCATCGATAATGAACAGATGCACCGACACGGGCTTCGTATGGTAGATGAATCGGTAGATGTTCCATGCTATCGAAGAAGCCAGGAGGAAATATTTTCTCCAACTTGCAAATTGTTAAGATAATCTTCTCCTCAAGTTCAACCATGTGTTGCACAGTCAACTTAGTTGAACAAATATCCCTAAAAAATATTGATAGTTCGGCCAACGGAACCCATACAGCAGAAGGCAACAACTCTTTCAAAGCAATGTGCAGTAATCTTTCCATAAACACGTGGCAGTCATGACTCTTCATTCCCGTTAGCTTGCGTTCATTGAGGTCAACGCATCTAGACAAATTCGACACATAGCCGTCGGGAAATCTTAAAGTAGATACCCACTTGCAGATTATTAATCTATCTTCTTTGCTCAATGTGTATTGTGCTATCGGCTTACTTAATTGTCCAGCAGCTCCCCTTTGTATCAAGTTCAGATAAGGACGCTTGTATATCTCGGCAATGTCTTGTCTTGCTTTTGGATTGTCCTTCGTCTTTCCTTTAATGTCCATAACGGTATTGAAGACATTATCGAACACATTCTTTTCGATATGCATAACATCAAGATTATGCCTTATAAGATTATCTTTCCAATAAGGCAAGTCCCAGAAGATGCTCCATTTGGTCCAGTTATGGGTTTGTCCGAACCCATCGACACGATTGTTCGATGGATCTTTCATTACAGTGGGAAAATCCTTTACACCTTCCCAAATATCGTATCCCGACAATCTGGCATGCGGATGAGAAAATTCTTGTTTTCCAGCTCTGAATGCGTCCTTGTTCTTTCTCCAAGGATGACTCGCGGGCAGAAATTGACGATGACAATCAAAGAAAGAAGTTTTTCCTCCATGCTTAAGGCGGAACGCCTTACTATTTTGCATGCATATCGGACAAGACAGGGTGCCATGAGTACTCCATCCCGACAGCATACCGTATGCGGGAAAATCATTGATTGTCCACATCAGTGAAGCTCTCATCTGAAAGTTCTGTTTCCTGAAAATATCATACGTCGTGACGCCGATCTCCCACAGCTGTTTAGCTCATCCACCAACGGCTGTAAATATATATCGATATTCTTCGTCGGATTTTTGGGACCCGGTATGATAGCTGTCAAGAACATATAAGGAGTCTTCATACACATCCATGGTGGCAGATTGTAAGGGGTCAGAATGACCGGCCAGCAGGAGTATTAAGATCCCGACTGCCCGAAAGGGGCGAATCCATCAGAACATAGCCCCATGCGTACATTTCTGGGCTCTGCAGCAAAATTCGGATGGCAAAAATCGAAATATTTCCACACCTCTCCATCCGAAGGATGTGACAATTCTCCATCGTCCTTTGTGCGTTCTTCGTTGTGCCACGTCATGTGTTCTGCTGTATTCTGAGACATATACATCCTCTGCAAGCGCTTCGTGATCGACAAGTAATGCATATACTTGTAAGGATGTCGTTTTCTAGTTGACTTTTCTTTTCCCCTGACTTCCTTGTAACGATCCGCATTACAGAAGCGGCAACTTTCTACATCCTCGTTCTCCTTGTAGTACAACATGTATCCGTTGTGACAACAATCTATCTTGTCGTACCCCAGTCCCAGTTGTCGGACCATCATCTTCGACTTGTAGAAGTTTTTTGGAAGCTCTTTTGATTCCTTCGGTAACACCTCCTTCATTAGTTGTGTAATCCGATCATAGCAAGTTTGTGGCAAGTTAAAATCGGACTTTATGTTCAACAACCGCATCGTCACTGACAGTACGGAATGTGGATCACAACTAGGATATAAAGAAGTTTCAGCATCCTGAAACATATCATAGAACTCCTTCGCCTCGGGATTAGGATCCTCCGGATCAAAATTAGGCCCTGCCGCGTCGTACACCATATCTCGTGCAAGGTTCTGCACGTCTCCATAATCAACGGAGCATTCGTCGTCATCGACAACAAAATCCGCTGCAGCATTATCATCAAAAGCATAAGTAGCAGCATTCGCAACCTGTCTTTCGGCATATAGTTCACCTTGCGATGACCACAGGTCGTAATCACGTACGAAACCCTTACGGGTCAAATGATCTCTTACACTCACCACTTCTTCGTAACGTCTATTGTGACAATTACGACATGGACACTTGATTTTGTTACCGTCCATAAACTGAGCTTTGCTCATTGCATACTTAAAAAACACTTCCACGCCTGCCTAAAAATCGTCACTCACACCTATTCTGCTCTCGTGTTATCGTTTGTACATCCATGTATGATCAACGAAATAACGATCCATCACAGATTAGATGTAAAAATCTGTATAGTAAGACAAACTAAACAGAATTAGTATATAATCATGTAACTGGTGGATCCGCTAGTATTCTAGCTCGAGAAGAGAAAAATATAAATACAGTTGTTACTAATAGTTCGATACCGATAGTGTGATACCGATACCGATACCGATAGTACGATACCGATACCGATACCGATAGTTCGATACCGATACTGCGATACCGATACCGATAGTGCGATACCGATACCGATACCGATAGTTCGATACCGATAGCATGGTTTAAAGTATCGGCCGATACCGATCCGATACGGCCGATACCGATACGGTTTGGCATGTTCCGATCCGATACCGACCGATACCAAATATTGACCGATACCGACTATGGGGGTCTTTGTTCCGGTCAATTCGGCAAAACCAATCGGTAAGGGTGACTACTATTTCATATAATTTCAAGACTACTAAGAAATAACGCTGAAATACTTAAAATTATGCCTAAATGTAAATAATATATGTTTTTAAATATAAATAATTTATTAATAATTATTTGTTTTCCGATACCAAAGTTCGATACTCCGATACGATATCGCCGATACTACCGATATCGCCGATACCAATACTCATAGGAATAGTCCGAAACCGATTCCGATACCGATACCGATTGTGAACCTTGACCGATAGTGCAATACCGATACCGATACCGATAGTACGATACCGATACCAAACTAAGTCAATCTATCTATTTCTAAATGGCAAGAGTCCACTTCTAGGATATGGGAGCTATATCCTAAATATCTAGTCTAAATTAACTTGATTAGGATACTAGAGTGTCCTTATTATCTAGCAAGCACTACCTTAGTCTAGTCACACTAGCGTTAATTACCTATAATTCCTACCATGTCTACAATCACACATTACACCCCAAGCCGTCATGCATGCTAATTATAATAGGCACATATATATGTATATCACAGTTAGATGTATAGACCATGAACCCAAACACTGACTTATGCAGATGAAGAACTCGCACTGTGCTTGACACAGTGAACATATACATTATTTAGCCAATATATAAACTAACGGATAACACCCAATATGGATAACACATTATTTACATTATTTAGCCAATATATAAATTAGATGAATTTGATAAGCAAAGCCCCCCGCCGCCCCCGACCAAAGCCCGCCGCCCCAAACCCTTGTCCAGCCCCCGACGCCCCCGCCCCAAGCCCACCGCCCAGCCCCCGACGCCCCCGTCCCAAGCCCGCCGCCGCCGCCCCAAGCCCGCCACCCAGGCCCCGACGCCCCCGCCCCAAGCCAGCCGCCCAGCCCCCGATGCCCCCGCCCCAAGCCAGCCGCCCAGCCCCCGACGCCTCCGCCCCAAGCCCGAATGTCCACAAGCTCGCCGCCCCCGCCCCAAGCCAGCCGCCCCTGACGCCCCCGCCCCAAGCCAGCCGCCCAACAACCGACGCCCCCGCCCCAACCCCGAATGTCCCCAAGCCCGCCGCGAGAGACACCACGACACAGAGAGAGAGAGAGAGAGAGAGAGGAGATTACCTTCGGGAGAGAGAGAGGAGATGACGCCGTCGCCGTTCACGAAGCCGCGCGAGAGAGAGAGAGAGAGAGAGAGAGAGAGAGAGAGAGGAGAGATTGAATTTGGGGGGAATGCCAAAAGTTCCTCCCGCCTTTTCATTTAAGTCTGGAACGCTCATTTAGCGACGGAAGGGCGACTGTTACATATCCGTCGCCAGGCCGTCGGTATTTATTGATTATCCGACTGATTATCCGTCGCTACGTAGTCGAAGATATGTCCCGCCAATTATCTACACAATTCCCGCCAAATAAACGACTACGTGGCGACGGATGAAGAACCGTCGCTAATACACCGACAAGCTAGCGACGGATGTACGACCTTTCCTGTCCTTAAAATTAAAATAAAAATGGTAAATGTTTATGGTCGGTAATCAGTCGCAGAGCGGCCACTAAACCGTCGCTAATACCGGCGAAATAATTCCGTCGCTAAACCTCCGTCGCTAAATGAGCGTATTTTGGTAGTGTTCGGATCATCGCTGTCGTCGGTATCCGCTGTCCCGTGATATGTCATCAGTTGCTCTATCTTAGATTTCGTTGAGGGCTTGCGAGTTGAGAAAAAGACCAAGACATCTTCTTCCTCTTTCTTAATGAAGACATAGTTAGTCCAAGACCTCGTATGGGGAATGGCCCCCGCGGTCTTGCCCTTTTTTGTGATCCTTTGACAGATGAAGAAGTGACAGAGTTACTCTTTGTACACTCCCACCATCTCGGTGTTTTCCTTCTCCAGGTCTAAAACCTCTTCATCATAAGGAACGTATTCCTCATACGGCTCCGTTCCCCAGGGCATCTTTCATATTGCCTGCATCTCATGTAGAGCCAAACCCATCTTTCCACCCAAAGTGAAGTAAGTATAGGTGTAATGATTATACAACTCCACCAATGCGATAAACATAGGCCAATTCACTTTTATGCCATATTGAGTGGCTCTAACAAAATAAAACAGGCCGACAGCTTTTAGGGGGGCCTCATAGGTCGAGAGCACCCATTCAGTAAGGTCACTCCAGAATGGGACGGAGTACCTCCAACCTTCCATCCACAGCTTCCCTTTCAGATACGAGTCCTTCTTTGACATCATCAGATTGGAGAGGGTCTCGACAGCATATGGATGAAGATCAGTTGGAACGTCGTTTATTCTAGCTCCAGGATGCAGCCCCTTCGAGGAATAGGATGTGGAGCCCTTGACACATTTGAAGGTGTCTTCCTTCCGATCACCAGAGTAAAATTGGATCTTGCCAAAGATGACTCCATGAAGTTCAGGGGTCAGATCCCATTTCATTTGTCTCCGGACAGCTAAATCAGTAAACGCTGACAGAGGGTATTGGCATTCCATAGACGACAACCATATTCTCAAGTCGTTTAATCTGACCACCAGAGGGTCCCTAGGATGTTTTGGCTTATCACCCTCAAAATCTAGGCTATCACCGAACAGAAAGTACGGTCTCTTGAACTTCACACCCCTCCGAGCATGACCTTCTCATTGTTCATCAACTGCTTCAGGAAAGCGTTATCCTGTTCGAGTATAGCGATTGTTCGTACCGACGGCTTATCTTGGCTGATCTTGGCCTGAACATTTCTAATCATATTCGTTAGGAGGCTTGTGCCGAGAACTTGGCAAATAGAGACAAGAGGACTTCTACAGAGTTCCGGGATAACCATGTCATCTGCAAAGACAGAAGAAGAAAGTCAGACTTAGAATCTGCAGAGAAAGAAACTGAGTGCTGGAGAAATCCTATGCGCCCAAACTGCCTATGGGCGCATAAAGTCCTCAAACACGTGCTACAAATAGGCTCATGACATGCAACAAGCATGTAGGCGCATAACAGTTCAGGCGCATAATAGCGCTCATGCATGGAAGCATCCTATGTAGGCGCATAACACACAACAGCGTGTGGACGCATAACACACGACAGTGTGTGGGCGCATGCTTCTGTGGGCGCATAAGAATGCTCACAGAAGCGTGTTGCTTTGGGCGCATATCAATAGTTATGCACCCAAGCAGAGAAGAGTCTGAGAGTCACAAATTAACGCTCGAGACTTTGTTTTTGAAGCATAACCTCACCCAGAATCGGGTCTTGGACTAGCAGAGACGCTGTCGAAGGAAAAGAACCTTTCGGTGCAGCCTCCTTGCCCTTCGTAGATCTCTTGGCAGCCTTGGGAGACATGAATCATATAGAGAGGAGATGAAGGGTCTTTTAAAAGTTTTTTAGGAAAAGAGAAGAACGAATTTTCTCTCTCCTCAAGGCCTATTTATAGACATGGAGTCAAGGCTATGCGCCCACGTAGACTATGCGTCCACATAGACTATGCGCCCACTATAGCCTATGCGCCCACACAGAGACTTGGTCTTTTATACGTTATGTGGCTACTACTTGCTGAAGTGGACAACGCACGAAGCCTGGCAAAATTCTATGCGCCTAAAGAAGGAGTTTGCTATGCGCCTAGACAGTCTCCCATGCTTCTTTCAAAGTATTTTGAACTCGTTCGAGTATCAAAAACTTTGAAGGGGATCTTGTAGAAGCATGAAATTTTAGCATATCAAGTCAGGAAGTATCCATGCACCCAAATCAAGTAGCATCTATGCGCCAAAGCCAGAAATAAGCTATGTGCCCAAGTCAGAGATTGCTATGCACCCAAGTCAGAGATTGCTACGCGTCCAAGCTAGAGAGTGGCTGACACTCACAGAGCGAAGCCTATGCGCCCATCCCTATACGTCCACAGCAAAGCCTATGTACCCATATGGATCCTCCAAATGGGGGAGCATAGCCCTATTCCAATCTATGTGCCCAAGTCAGGATAGCTCCACGACTCGGTCAACATCCACGACCAGTCGTGTACCGAAGCATGTGGTCACGTCAGTCTCTACGAGCAGTCGTGCATCGAAGCATACGGCCACGTCAACCCCATGATCATGCTGTCTTCATGTGCCTACACCTTATGCGCCCAAAGAAAGTCTGTGCGCCTACATGGAAAATTAGTATATTTTTCCCTATGGACGCATAATAGCCATTTCAGTGCAAAACGACTATAAATAGGGGTCTCACACCTCTTCAAAAGGACAGAACGGAAAGCATTTCAAAAGCTAAATTGATGTCCTTCTTACCGGTGAGCCGAGAGTTAGCAATTTTCTTAGGTTTTCTCCCACTTTTTGTAAATGGTAGTGTCAACGGAGTAAAGGAGCAACTGCCGCTCGATCTCCATCGTCCCATTCTCCAGTATTCTTTTTGTACTCGGGGATACTCGGTGCAGGATCTTTCAAGCGTATTCGATTTATGGTGCCTTGCGCCAATAAGAAAAGACAGTATTTCTTCTTCTTTTTTGTGTGTGTCCACAGCAAACTGCGGTACCAGTCGTAAGTTGCAGCTGCTAAACATCCAACGAACACCCTAGTGAGTAGAGCATCATTTGGCTATATTCGATCAGTTATTACCTCAAAGTGATTGAGGTACTGACTTGGAGATATGCTACCATCAAACAGCATAATAGTAGGGGGTTTATATTTGGGAGAAAATTGAACTTCCTTCTATTCTATTGGATAAGGCTGCTTGATCCCAAGCTTTTGTAAGCCATCTTTCTGCCTGAAGGCTTCAAATTATGTACGTAAAAGTTTTACGGCTTCATTAGTATCTTCCAATGATTGTGGAGCAGTAGATTGATTTGATATGTTGGAAGGAGGTACTGCTTGATAAGTACCACCTCCAGCACCAGATTGACTTGGAATAACCTATGCTGGTATAAAAGTGGTGTGAGGAGACTATACCCCCACACCAATATTGACGAGAGCTGATGTCGTTACGAGTGCTTAGTCAAAATTATATTCACAACTGGTGGAACTGTATGTTGTGTCATAATCACAGCATGCATGCCTATCATCATCTCAACCATACTCTTCAAACTAGCCTCCAAATCAGTAATTCTCTGCTCTTGACTGTTAGAATTAGAAGCATCTTAACCTTTTGTGACGATAAGCAGTCACTTCTCTAGCTATCGAAGACGAGCTCGTAGAAAAGATGGTCCGTTCAGAACTTTCACTATCGGCATCAAAGTCATATAAGGAACTACCCCCAGAATAAGTGATGGGGAGATCCCTTTGACTGAAGGCATCTTGGTTGGAATCATGAAGCTTTGACCGATTGTATCCTGGTCGGATAAAAGATTATTTTGACCGATTGTTTCTTGGTTAGAAGGAAGATTCCTTTGACCGATTATGTCTCGGCTTCTTGATCTGGTGTGTTGGTATACTCCATCGTCGGACTCACGAATCTGATCTAAGTACTGTTAACTGGGACTGCTGGATGCATTGCGTCTCGGACGCTTTCCATCCCCAGTGCTTCGAGACATAATATTGACAGAGGCGTACAATAATTCGTCTTTATCCACTATCATTGGTTGAGGAACCTAAGAGTAATTCAGACGGTCGAAGACAGACCGTTTAGCTGATTGACAATAACATTTGATAACCACCTCATGGTGATGATTACAGTGGTGTTCTTTTGGCTATATTATATATGGATGAGACGGATTTGTGATCTTTCGTTTCTGTTCAAGAAGTTCACAAAGATTGATTACAACAACTGGATGAAAAGAAGTCGGATGAACATATTCTTTAACGATGTTAGGATCATGATTTCTATTCTTGAGATGTCTTGTTCCCTGAGTGTACAAGGAAGTGCTAAGTTGATTAGCATATGTAAGAGGGTTCTTAACTTTAGAAACCAGTCTCTGGCACAAGTTAGCCACTGTCGCATGTTGCTTATGTCTTGTTGAAGTTGATACTGGCTGGCGCCTAATAAGAGAGGTGCGCAAGTCAGAAAGGTGTGGCACTTGTCTATCTGTCTGAGATACTAGCAGTTTGCCTTGCCTGGATCTTGAGATGTGCAGGTTTGGAAGATCCTGAATTGCATTCTTGGGAGTAGGCAGAATCCCTTTTTGTGCTGCACAATTTGTTTCTGTGCTCTTGGCCTGGCGCAACTAGGTGACAGAAAGTTCAATTTGGACAGAATTTACTTTCTTAGCAGAGATTTGATTATTTCTGTCAAGAAGAGTAAGGTTTCTGCTCAAAAGAGCTTTTGAACTGATTGGCGCAAGGACACAACCAGAGTTGTTTTTCGCCGAGTCAAGAATCGGGGAAGAATGAGGAAAGGTCAAAGGGCGCTTTCCTTTGTTCTGTGATGAGGCTGGAATAGGTGTATTCCTTGCCAAGTTTAAATTTAGAGAAGAAGAAGGAGTAGCTAAAGAGCGTTTCCCTTTGTTTTGTGGCTGAGAGGCCACAGACGCAGGTTGAGGAAAGGCCAAAAGGCGATTCCCTTTGTTCTGTCTAGCACTCTCGCTAGATAGGTTCTTCTCTGAGTTCAAAATTGGAGAAGATGAGGGAGTAGCCAAAAGGCATTTCCTTTTATTCAGAGCCGAAGAGGCAGTAGACGTAGGTTGCGCAGAGGTAGTGGTTGGTAGAGAGACAACCTGCATTGGTTGTACTGGAGCAATGGTTGGTGTTGCAGAGGACTTGGAAGTCCACACAGTGCGTGCCTTGCTCTTGGCAGCAACTGCGATATGCCTAGTACCCCCAGCACTGATCATTTTTTCGTAGGCAGTTTGGTCGACTTTATCGACCAAAGTCTTCTGCGTCTTGCCGATCGACGCGGTATTACATTGAGTTGTCACTTTTTTGTCAGAGGAGAAAGTCGTCCCCAGCAGTGTCACTATTTTGTTTATAAAATAGAAGTTTGGTTACAAACTAAAAAAAAGAGTACAATAGTACAATTGATTTTTGAGGAAGACGATCATTTTATCCCTTGGACGATGTGATATCAAAGTCTCAAGCCTCTGGACGATGCAACAACACTTTGTCAATAGATTATGATCATTAGTGATGCTTTAAAACTGATTTGAAACTCTATTTATAGAGTTCTTGAAATAACTGTTAAGTAGTTATTCTGAGTGGCGCACACTTCAGGTTGTGCACCTTTTGTCCAGTTGCATGAGCGGTTACTTCAACTGCTGGGGATGCGTGGCCTCATTTGAGTGAGATGTGCGTGGTCGTGGGCAGTGTAGTGGAAACATTCTTCGAAATTAGTGGCATGCGCACCACATCATCCTGCTTTTGCACATAAAATTTGATCAAGTGGCGCCAACTAGCCAGGTTGGGCATGGGCGCACCCTGCTTCTGGACATAAAATTTGATCAAGTGGCGCCAACTAGCCAGGTTGCGCACAGGCGCAACTTAACAACTCGTGCCTCTGACTGGGACTTCTGTACTATATTGATTAATTCACGCGCCACTTGACGACTTGCGCGGGCCAGCTGTCAGCATTAATTACATGCTGACAAATCTTCTCGAGCACCACATTGTACGAGATTTTAATAGATTTTCTTCGATTTTCGTGCTGTCAGAGCTATCAGTAATGATGAAAGCCATTACAGCTTCCCGAGGAGGCATACCCCGTGGCGCGACACACCTTGGCTTTGGTGCAACCTGAGACTGGCACAACCTAATGATCTGGCGCCACTTGATGATGGCGTATTTTAATAAGTGGCGCCCCTTAATTTTTTGCTTCTACAAGGTCCTGAGTCATGGTGTCGTACTGCTCAACTAAATCCTCGGGCTCTTGCCCATAGAAGGTTGAACATATAGCCTCAAGCTCACCTACAACAAATCCCGTCAGGAGCAGAGCAAAGTATAATCTATAATAATAAAATAAGTACAACATGTGAACAAGTAAAGAAACAATGAGACAGAATGATCATGAACAGTAAATGCATAACCTGACAGAATATGAAATATGTAATCAAAGATCATGACATGTAAATTTGAAATATATACTAAAATATGTGACCGACTTGGTAAAGATCATGAATAAGAGCAAGTAAATGGTACGGCTCAATCACACGTGCACAAGTATGAGATTAAGCTATCAACATAAATCCCAAGTAAGGCTTTGATCACATATCCGTAGTATTTTCCCTCCCCCAGATACAAGTAAAAGGTCATGAACCAGAATAATAGACCAAGGTGTGTAACAATGTGCCCAATATGAAAAGACCAATGTATGATGTAAATGAATTAGAATCATAGATGTACTTGCCTTGCTCTGGAAAATCGGTAGTAGAAGGTAGTAATCTTATGTCCACCAAGCATATGTACAAGTTGATTAGGTTCTAAACATTATCTAACTTAATTTACTAGTTAGGATATTCTAGCTAATAGAAATTTAGAAAGAAAATAAGATTTTATTATTTAGATAGTAATTAGGAACCTAAATAACTTACTAGTAATTAGTATTACATAAACAATTCAATTAGGAATATTCAGCAAAATATTACTTAGCAAAGTAGGCTTTATTATAAACAAATAAAACTAAAATTACTAATAAAGATTAAATACTAATTAAATCTATACTAATTAACTCAACCTAGCCTACTAAGCCAGTCAAGCCCAAAAGTCCACCTAATTAAACTTACAATTAGTTAAATTCCTTTAATAAATTCGGCATGTTAGGCCCATCCTAATAGTCTACATACTAAGCCCAGAAAACATACAAATTTATACTTATTTGAATTGAAACCCAATAAATGGTGTAATGCCCCAGAACCAGAATACTGGAGAGCGGGGGTATACATAGCCAGCTACGTATAATGAAACAGAATCCACCTCACTATACGGTCACGGCTGTCTAGATATATGAGTGTTTAACTACAATCCATCAGTCTCCTATAGTCAATAACAAGCCTAAATGTCTCAATCTCAAGCATGCAAGTAAAGTTACAAGATGTAAGATTACCAAATATCCAATAGTAAGGCGTCCCAAATATTACATATTCAGCTGATCATGAAGCTAGTCGTTACAAAATATGAGAACTAGCAAGAGTTTAGTCATACATGATTAACCGTAGAATCTGTCGATCATGTTACAGTCCATAGACAGACAGTAATAAGGTATGCAATACGAGCTAACAGGTGCTCGCTGGCTAAATGCCTCAAAATAAAATTTTTAAAATAGAGTGGAAGAGCCAAAAATAATCCCACTCGTTGCCCTGGTTACGCCTGATGGTCACCATCGGACTGGAAGGTCGGTAGATCCTCTGGAGCTGCTCCGAAATCTGGCCATACAAAACCAGCTGGGTCAGATCTCAGAAAGAGCAAGTGCCACAAAGGAGGCTTCACTTAAGAATTAAAATCAGCATATCAGAAATAAATGTTAAAAGTAGCTACAAAAGAGCTTATTAATAAAAGAATAACAACAGTCATAATAGAGTACGAAGGAACCATTCAAGTAGCCAGGTCACAACCCTTAAACCAAACAAGGATCGGGGTTATAACCCTTCACCTGAATAGAACTCCATCTCCAAATCTTGTTGGTAAGGTAAAACATAACAAGCATGACGTAGGGTGCAATAAGACAATAAACGAAGAGAGGACTCAGAACTGCTCCGGGAGCCAGGCTATAACCCTTAAACCAAACAAGGACCGGGGTTGTAACCCTTCACCTGAACAGAACCTAGCCTCTGATCTTTACTGTTAAAAGTGAAAATCATATGATCAAGCCTGCAATAATCGGGCACTGAAACTGCACCATACAATCGCTCCCGGCCAATCAGTGACTACGGCTTTCTACATTAGCTAACTAGGGTTATCACAAGCCTTAGTTACTAGCAATATGCAGTGAGATGTTCCTCCAGCCACAAGCCCTACAGCTAATCCAGGTTATCCAGGCGGCTTGGATTCAACAAACAGTGCCTCGTTCTTTTCCGTATATCAGTGAATCTAGACTTGTGCCCTACTCGTCGGCAGGCTGCAAGTCCAACAATGGTGGCCGGGATAACGGGATCGCCTGTAACTAGAGAAATCTCTCATGACTACCGAATTATTCTAGTTATTAGCCTTAGCCATTTACAGTAGGTACCCCAGACAGTGGTACTCAGGGATCCCTGTCCTAGACATGATGCAAACATTACCAGTTCAAGTGTACAAACACAATCATCCACGGTGTCCAGGCCATTCAATCTTGTCATGACATGCTAGCCGTCGCAACAGCCTTCGGGATATATATCATGTCATGTTCACTGTCAGGTGGGCGCAATGACGGACCACTATCATGTCATGTCATTTGCCAAAAGTGTACCACAACGGGTCACCATCATGTCAGAGAACATATTTAAAATTAATATAGCACAAGCATACATGTAGTAATTAAATATTAGCAGTGGCAGGGGCTGTGGAGGAATCATGCGGCTCAAGAGACAGGGGCATGCGGCAGAAGAAATCAGGACTCATGCGGCTCACGAAAAACTTGCCGCATGAAATTGCCATACGGCCAGCCAATAAATATTGTCACTATACCATATGCGGCCAAGAGTTAAATAATTGCACACGCGGTTAAAAGCAATAAGGTAAATACGGCCACACAAATAATTGAAGGGGGCATATGCGGCCAACCATGTAAATGTGCATGCGACCACAAATTAAAACCATGCAATAAAGCTACTGGCCATGCAGCCAAAGCAAATGCATGCAAGCAAATGGCCATACGGCCATGCAAGCAAATGGCCATGAGGCCATGCAAGAAAATGGCCATGCAAGTAAATGCATATGCGGCCAGCCAATAAATGCTCATGCGGCCATGCAAGCAAATGCATATGCGGCCAAGCAATTAAATGCTCATGCGGCCATGCAAGCAAATGCATATGCGGCCAAGCAAATAAACACTTGTATACGCGGTAATTTAAGTGGGTGTAGGTTTTGATATTTATATCCCTGAAATGCTTTGCACATTACATCTATGAGCGATTACTAGTCTAATTTTGATGTATTTTCCTAGTTTACTGTCCTTTCTGAGTTGTTCCACCATATATATTCACGTACAAAGTAAATACAGTTTCAAGGGATTGAGTCGAGGGGATTAAGTTTGTTGCAATTGACAAAAACAGGACAAATGTATGGACTGGACTGATACTGGTACTCAAAAGTATGGACTGGACAAATGTGCAGGCAACACATTATGATGGCAGGGACTCGACTGATCAATAGAAGGTTAATGTAGTGAAGAATCTGTGCAGGTTAAGTCAATCTCAAACGAAATGAACTGGTACTCTATGAGGCAAATATAAACAAGGAAGTTAACATATGGGAAAAACTACAGAGCAGGATATAGCTATGACTGATGCATTGATATTGTTCTCCACCATATATATTCCTAGTTTCAATTTTGATGCATTAATTTTTTTTCCAAATATGCTGCAGGAAAAGGGGATTAAGTTTGTTGCAATTGACAAAAACAGGCCTCTTTTGGATCAAGGCCCTTTTGATATTGTTCTACACAAGGTCTGTTGCTACGATTCCTTGTCTCTCAATACTTTCCCCTCAAGTGTAGACAAGGAGGATTGCTACACAAAATGAATTGACACCCAAGTGTAGACAAGGACTGATACTCAAAAGTATGGACTGGACTAATGTGCAGGCAACACATATAGGGACAGAACATATGAAGTGCAGGACACATATAAATATATGGAAAATAAACATAATATGGTCGACTGATACAGGTGTTAGGGATTAAACCACTTGCTATCAAGGGAGACTAAAGTACAAAGGAAAGGCAGACATCTACTGATATTTAAGTATCTGAGTCGGCAACTACAGGTGAACATATGGACAGAACAGGTAAAGCTCAGTGGACAGAACAGAATATAGCAATTGGAGAAAGAGATATTATGTTGTCTGTTGCACACTCCAAAATTCATGTTGTGTAACTGAGTTTGTCATTTGCTGATATTTGGTGTTTATGCTTAAAAGCACTCTCCAAAATTCATGTTGTGTTGTGTCTGATGCACGTATCAGATATGCCACAAACATATCTGATACGTATAGGGATAACCAGGGAAATGAATTTATTTCTGCAAATAATTCATGTTTCAGGTTGTCTGGTAAATATCAGGAAACCCTCCCCTAATGTTTGCCTGCTTATTAAGTTTCCTCAATTGTTTTTATTTTTAAAATAAATGGTCATCTGATAACACAAATGCGTGGAACATCTTCAATGTTGGGTGCTAGGAAGATCTGTGTACACGGAAATTAACCTTCATAATGATGCACTTATGAACTACTTTCTTCATCTCTTTCAGTTTTTGATATTATTATTAATGCCATACCAAGTCTCACTTAACTCCAATGTCGTGAAAATGTGGCTTCTAGTTTGTCACCTCGTTTGTACTCGTATTATTATATTAGAGAGGAGAAAATGTAGCTCTTGTCAGACTGTTTAAACGATCATATAAAAAAAATCACAAAAGTAGGAATAAAGTAATTGAGCATCATATACCTTAAACTTGGCATTTGTTGTCCAAACTCAATCAATCATGTACTCCCAATCCTCTTGTGAAAAGCCTTTATATGAGTTGCTTCTAGGGTTTATGCCATCCTTCAACAACTTCTTATAATGTGCATGCATGCGACTCCTCCAATCTTTGTATCTCAGCTGGCATATTTTTGTAATAGTCTGCCTCACGACTTCATCCTCATCGTAATTTTTGATCTCAAATTTATCCTGCAAACATATACTCAATAATACAGATTATTAATAAATGATATATGGAAATAAACCAAATTATATGAAGTAGTAAATAGATCCACCAATACCCGAACTCTTTGAATAATTGACTTCTTTAGGGTGTCATCAATGTCATCCCAATACATAACGTCCTGAAGTGGTGCAGCAGCCCGAACTTCAACGCCAATCTGGTTTGCAAGAGGAGTAGCATTATCCCCAACTGGAGCCCTTTCCCTAGCGGGAATTGACACTTGAAGTTTGCCCCTTTTTTGTACCATTTTCTCTACAGCTTTACCACGTGTCTTACCCCGTATATTTTTCTTCGGTGAACCTGTACATCAAAAAGAAAAAGAAAATAGCCTTAAGCTAGACAACAGATAGACCAGATTTCTTTTTCAGACTTCATTAAAATCAAATATGATTATATCCATTAGATTACCTGAACCACTAGCTAGTGACTCTATAGGACTAGGCGCATGCATTTGAAGGTTATTGGACCCCTCAGCAGTGGTATCTTCGTGTGTCGAAACAAGACGTGATGATTTACGAATGGGACCATTGTATACAACCTAAACATACAAAATACATAGATATTAAGGCATTATTAGCAACATAATTTAAACACAACATATCTCGAGGTTCATATCTTATATATTACCTTTTTTCATTTGTTGATTAGAAGGCACATTGTTATCATCATCACTGCTGGATGAACTAAGCAAATCATCACACTGGCCCGGTCGATACTCATCACCATCTCTCTCACTCACATTTCTTTTGCTATTCTTACCAAAACTTGTTTGAGTGACCTTCTCAAATGGAGTTAATAAATTTGAGGCGCGAAGCAAACCCAAAGCATCTAATTTCCTTTGGTTACTAGCAATATTTTCATTTCTTTGCTTCTCATATGCTGACGTCATCTTGGCTGCTTGTCCGGGTCTTAAATATACTTTGCTCTTTGATTTTTCCATCTATGACAATACAGAAATAAATAAATTCCACAATGTAATTCTAATAATAATACAACATTGCAACCTATAATTAAGAAGTTGTGCACAAATCTGGACCCTGGATCAAACTATCTCCACCCTTGGGAGCACAAATCTGGACCGGATCTTGATTTGCACGCAAGAAATTTGGTGGTGTTGCTGTCAAATTTGGACATATAGTATATGATAATGTTGCATATTTGCTTACCAAATAGCAAGTGCTATACATGAATCTAATACTCAGAGTTTGACGGTGAAAGTTGAGGTAATGATATGATAAGAGGCTTACCAAATTGCAGGTACTTAGTTAGTACTGGCTTGCTTGAAGTTAGTTCCAAAATGTAGATTATATATCATAAGCTAGCTGCAAACCATCTCATAAGCTGCTTCACATGACTGTTATTGAATGGGACCCATTTGATGTTATAGTATATGATGTGGTTGTAATACTCAGAGTACTACTGTCCATCTGATTGAATAGGAAACATTCAAATATCAGAGTATTACATCCACTACTACTAACTATATTATTCAAATTTGGATGTAATACTCAGAGTTCCACGGTGAAACATAGGTAATGCTATGAAAGAGGCTTACCAAATAGCAGGTACTACTAACTATATTATACAAATTTGTCCAATCCTTGATTACCAACCATCATATTGTTCAGTCTAAACCCTTGATGTTCAAATCTTGAACATTTAGTGTCCAGATTCTGAACACCTATGAGTTTAGACTTGAACACCATATATTATATTCATTGAACATCCACATGTTCAGTCACTTGCCTCGTTAATTCTATCCTTTCCATTAGAGTATCAAACCCCTTTCACTAAACCAGGTTCTGTCCTCCTTACTTGATTATTGTTTTGCATACTTCTTGGTCGAAACACATTGTCCTGCCCATTATAGGTTTGAGTTTGAATGTGGTTGACACTATGTCCAGCTCATGGTTAACATGCAGGCCCATTTCCTTGTATCAATCATTTCTTGTGTAGGTATTCCATATGTTCAGTCATTGGTTCATTTCTGAAGGTAATGATAGCAATCCAGATTTTGAGTATCAGTTTCATATGCATTGTTCTGTCCTAATTCACTAAGTTTTGGTCCATTAGCTTTAGATGTTCAGTCCATTTAAGATATGGGAAGGAAGCTTGGGTAGGGAGCATTTGAATGCAGCCTTGGTAGGGAGCATTTGAATGCAGCCATAGTGTGGCAGTAGGATTTTGATTAGCAAGCCAATTGCAAACAAGGAGGGGTAATGCCTTTAGCAGTAGTAGCAGCAGGGGGTCACCTACTATGGAGGACCAGGTAGAGGGGGCATATGCCCATGCCTATGCAAGCAGACCAGTGGGAGGGTTCCTGTGTGTGATTTAGTATCCTGGAGTGAGATGAAGGTTTGTGTAGTCTGAAGTCAAGTTGGGGGTATACGTAGTAGTTCAATTGTTAAGGGTGTGAGTGTTAGGTTGAGGTATCAGTCGATTAGTTGGAAGGGGGGACATGTTTCTATTTATATGTACTTGTTAATTAGAATATTGCATTCATATATAGGTAACTTTGATACTAATGTATCATATGCATTCCAAATATGACAGTATCAGATGTAGGTAACTTTGATACTAATGTCAATTTAGGAGATGAATCATCTTAGGAGATGAATCATCTTTTAGTAATCTGACAATACAGAAAATGCTGACGTCAAAGTTACCTACATCTGACAATACAGAAAATATTTTAGTAATATTTTAACTTTGATACTAATGTGATAATGCCTTAGTTGGAAGGGGGACATGCATTATTAGCAACATAAATATACTTTGCTTACTAGCAATATTTTCATTTCTCTGCTTCTCATATGCTGACGTCATTTTGGCTGCTTGTCCAGGTCTTAAATATACTTTTCTTTTTGATTTTTCCATCTATGACAATACAAAAATAAATGAATTCCACAAACAGTTGAACTAATGTGATAATGCCAGATGTAGGTATGTGGCAGAAGAAAATTGGAGAACCTATGGGTAGAACCATTTTCTTCACATGAATGCTTTAAAGTGGAGAAGCTAAGAGATTTAAGATTTTTAATACCCATAGTTCCTGAATGTACTCCTTTGAGTTATCCTAAGTATAATTTCTATAAGATATAAATAGTCCCTTGACCACTTAAAGACAGATCTGAAAGGAATATCAACAAAATCCAACATACCATCTTTGTACACCATCTAGGATAGATGAAAAATTAAATTATTGAAGTAGCTCCAAGCTTCATTGTGTAGATAAATATCCCAAAAAAATCACTTTATTTTGAGTGCAAAAGAGAGAGAAAGGGAAGCAAGATGACCATGTCATTGGCTATGTTAGCATCACCGGAGGGGTGTTCTTCACCAATCATTGTGTGGATGTATCGTGTAGATCCAAGGGTTGGTCGAAGTAGAAAATTATGCTTTATTAATTAAAACTACACTTATTTTGTTTTCCAAGGGCTTTATTTGGATTTTTTTGTTGGGGCCGTCTGGGGAGTTATGAACTCGTAAAGAGCTGGGGTACATATAATTCATTTTGTATTTGATTACTGTGAAGGAACTTTCTGTAATTTAGCCAAGATAAATCAATTTTTCACCATTCATATATACTAATCCACTACATTAAGAAGCATCAAATACATGACATATTTATGAAGGCGAATACTCAGAAATTTTAATCCTTCAACAACTAAAACATGCCAGATTTACTTGACCATTACAAATCAAGGTTGAATGTGTATACTACTGACAAACATCAACTATCCACAAGAAGTACTAAACAAGTAAGAAGGTACTATGATGATAGCAATGGCATCAATAATGCCAGGTTCAGGCTATCAGCTGACATAGAGGCAATTAAAGCATACCAACATAGAAAAGATGCTGTCAGACATCCAAAACCTACAAACATATAAGCTAGCCCATGTACAGAATTAGAATGCTAAGAGGGAGATGAGTAGCAATATGTTACAAGATAGGATTGTAAGCAAGTGCACGCCTAGGAAGTTAGAGGTGATGGCAATTGAGAATAAGATGAAAGAAAATTACCTTAGGTGGTTTGGACATGTGTAACACAAACCAACAGAAGGTAAGGATGAACGATAAGATAATAGTTAAAGAAGCTGCTAGGACTAAGGGTAGGCCTAAACGAACATGGATTTATGTTTTTAAGAAGAATATGGATTTTTAGTGTTATAGAGGACATGGCACTTAACAGAGCTGAATGGAAGATAAGGAAGAGGATATGGCATATAACAGAGCTGAATGGAAGGAGAACGAAGAGGACATGGCACTTAACAGAGCTGAATCGAAGAAAAGGATCTGAACAACCTATCCAACATTTTGGGATAAAGGCTTTGTTGTTTGCCAACAAGAGAAAATCCAGTAATAGCTCCTAGCTTCTTAAACCAATTTGTACGGGTAGAGAGTAATTATCCTAGTAGAGGGTTCATGGTGCCGAGATGGATTTCGGCCTTCGACCAACATTTATGGGGTCCTTCAACTTAGTCTTACACATGATGAATTTTTTTTTACTAAATTGTGGGGTCCTTCGACACGGGAGCCAAATATTTGTGGGGTCCTTCGACCCAGTCCTTACAAGAATATTAAAAAATTACAGAACTCATCTGAATAACCATGTGGGTTTCTCTCTTTGTATCGACACGGACACGGATACTTCATAAAGGTAAAAATAAATTTACAAAAAATAAAAAGGAAAATAAAACCAAAAAATTATACCATTGAGATATACATAAATCTGAAAATTAAACCCTAATATATCAACTAACATGATATCCAAATCAAACCCTAACAAAATTGATTGAGAGAGAAAAACCCTAACAAAATCAAACCTAACAAAATTGAAGTAGAGACGATGATTTCACTATGGTATATGTATAAAATAAATGCCAATCATATTCTCAACTAAGAAAATTAACCTACAAAAAGATATTAGGGAAGAAGCTCACCACCGATGGGAAGGATCTCGAATCTCTATGGACGAAGGAGTGCGCGCGAGAGGGAAACCCTAGGAACGATTTTGGGGAGAGAACCTCCAGGAAGCGCCGCGGGAGAGAGAACCCAACGTCGCGCCGCGGGAGAGAGAACCCAGCGCCGCGGAAGAATAGCGGGAGTCTGGTTTCGTTTAGAGTTTTGTTTGATAGTATTATTAGGTTATGGTTCTAAGTAAAAAATTATATAAATTATATTTTCCTACATAGTTTTATGTGGCTGAATAGAACTGACCTTTCCGCGACAAGTTGATGTGTGTCGCTGAACATTCGCTATCTTTTTGCGACATGTAGATGCTGTCGCTGAACATATGTTTTCTTTCTGCGACATGTGCATGTCGCAATATGTGGAAAAATTTTGGCGGGTCTAACTTTTGGTTTCCCTCCGGTCAATTATGGGTGGATTCTGCAACATACTAAAATGGATGTCGCCAAAACATGTAAAAAAATAGCTTTTGGGGACATAATAGGTCCTATGTCGCTAAAATATGTCGCTAAAAATGCAATTTCTTGTAGTGATTAAATGCTCATACGGCCATGCAAGCAAATGCATATGCGGCCATGCAAGCAAATGCATATGCGGCCAAGCAAAGAAGCATTTGCATGCGGCCAACAATATATTAACGGCCATGCGGCCATAAATATATTTGCTAAGTAACAGCTAGCAAAATGCAACTGCGGCTAAGCAACACAATGTTGCATGTAGCCAAAAGTACAATTAATGGCTTCCACAGAGAACATATCTATAGAAAATACCATAGCCTCCATGCTCCACCAAACAACAATAGGAACCCAAATCCAGACTCCCGTAGGTCAAATTTGGGTAAAATGGAATTCTCTACAACATGGAACCATAAAATAGCAAAAATATGTAGGTTTGATAGATCAAAACTCATAAAAAATCAAAAATACCACAAAGCTAGATTTACAAGAAATTAACCACGGAAATAAAAAATACTAAGTACTAAAGTAGGTTAGAAACACATGAGAAAGACAGTGGAACATTAAAAAATAGAATTCTTCCATGAAGCAAGATGCACTTGCCTAAACCTTCCTCGTAGGTGGAGAGTAATGGTGAGGAAGAAGAAGAGTGAATGAGGAGAGAGAAAGAGTGTTGGGTTAATAAATGATGATGGTGGTGGTAGGCAGGGGTTTGGTTCACAAACCGAACCAAGCCAAACAAGCCGAACCGAATCAAGCAATAAAATGCCAAATAAATCATGCGAGGAGACATGCAATACGAGTCAAAATACGTACACGTATACTAAAATACGTAATACGAACCGTGGTCATTACAACTCTACCCACCTTAAAAGAATTCCTCTTCGGAATTTAATCAAGAGGCTAAAGATGCAAGGACAAGCTATACTAATCACAGACAAGCTATACTAGTCAAACAATCAAGCAATTATTCATGCAAGCAAGGAATCGAAGGCATGAGGCATAAGAAAATATTATACCTCACGATTCAAACAGGTCGGGATATCGCGATCGGATATCATCCGCACGCTCCCATGTTGACTCACCCAAGGAGTGATGACCCCAAGCAACACGGACTAACTTGATAGTCTTCTTCTTGAGTATCTTCTCTCTTTGGTCCAATATGGATACGGGCGTCTCCTCATATGAAAGGTTGGTACCAATAACCAATTTTAAATAATCCAGGATATGACTCGGGTCCGGGATATACCATCGTAGTTGGGATGCATGAAATACGTCATGCACCTCACTCAGAGACGGCGGAAGAGGAGACGATAGGACACATCTCCTACTCGCTCCAGAATATCGAACGGCCCTATATACCTAGGACTAAGCTTTCCCCGTACGTCGAAATGAATGACGCCACGGTTAGGCAAGATTCTCAAGAATACATGGTCGCCGACAAAAAATTTAAGGGGACGCCGATGAGAATCGGCCCAATGGCGCTGACGATCTTGTGTAACGCGAAGATGATCTCTGACTCTCGTGACCACCTCGACTGTCTGAGTGATCATCTCTGGACCAAGAATCTGCCTCTCTCCAACATCGTCCCATGCTAGTGGGGATCTGTACTTCCTTCCATACAGTGCCTCGAACGGTGCCATCTGGATACTAGCTTGGAAACTGTTATTGTACGAAAACTCCACCAGGTGCAGGTGATCTTCCCACGAACCACCGAAGTCGAATGTACAAGATCTCAACATATCCTCAAGAGTCTGGATCGTTCCTTCCCACTGACCATCTGTCTACGGGTGATAAGCTGAGCTGAACTGGAGGTGAGTTCCTAAACTCTCTTGCAGACTACGCCAAAAATGCGACGTAAATCTCGAATCTTTGTTCGAGGTGATACTGACTGGTACTCCATGAAGTCTGACTATCTGCCTGAGGTACATCTCTGCTAGCTGAGCCGTCGACTGACCAACTCTGAAGGGGATAAAGTAAGCCACCTTCGTGAGCCTGTCAACTATAACCCAAATAGCATCTCTACTGGTCGGGGATCGAGGTAATCCAGTCATAAAATTCATGGTTATATGCTCCGACTTCCATTCTGGAATTGGCAAGGGCTGAAGAAGTCCAGCTGGCCTCTGATGTTCAGTCTTGACTTGTTGATAAACCAAACACTGAGAGACAAACCGAGCTATCTTCCTCTTCATGTCATTTCATCAAAAGTGCTGACGGATATCACGGTACATCTTTCTGCTACCGGGATGAATCGAATACTGAGAACTGTGAGCTTTCGCCATGACCTCCTGCCTGATATCTCCACTGGGTACACAAAGACGCTTACCATGTCAAAGTGTACCGTCTTCATGAATTCATAATTCTGGTCGTCGTCCAGCTTCACATTCTCCTCTAAGCCGCTGAAGCTTAGAATCGGAGGACTGAGCTATCTTGATCCTCTCAACTACACTGGACTGAACTTGCATGATGGCCATCAGTGCCACACTGGTAGGAAGGACAACGTCTATACCCATTTTTTGAAGATCTACTAACAACTCTGGTTGCATTGTCAGAAAATAAAATCCGGCTCTCCTGCTCAATGCATCTGCAACAACGTTGGCCTTCCGAAGATGATTCTACAGGTTGACATCATAATCCTCAAGTAGCTCTAGCCATCTTCTCTGACGCATGTTAAGATCCTTCTGAGTTAACACATACTTCAGGTACTTGTGGTCGGTGAAAATCTCCACCCTATCTCCATACAAGTAGTGTCTCCAAAGCTTGAGTGCAAACACTGCTGCTGCCAGTTCCAAGTCGTGGGTCGGGTAATTCCTCTTATGATCACGAAGTTGTCGTGACGCATAAGCTATTACCTTTCCATGCTGCATCAAAACATATCCTAAACCTCTGCCTGAAGCATCGCAGTACACTGAAAATCCTCCGGTCCCATCTGGAAGTGTGAGAATGGGTGCCGTCATCAAGCCTCGCTTCAGCTTCTCAAAAGAATTTTGACATTCTGCTGTCAAAAAAACTGCACCTCCTTGCGGGTTAACTGTGTCAATGGCGCTGAAATTCGAGCAAAGTTTGAAACAAATCTCCGGTAGTAGCCGGCCAATCCAAAAAAACTACGAACTTTTGTAACTGTGCTGGGCACTAGCCATGTTTCGATAGCCATAATCTTTTGGGGATCCACTTCTACTCTCCCTCTGGTGATGATATGACCCAAGTATGAAATGCGATCGAGCCAGAACTCGTATTTACTGAACTTGGCATACAACTGGTGCTCTAGAAGAATCTGGAGGACAACTCTGAGATGTTGCTCATGCTCCGCTTCGCTCTTGCTGTAGACCAGGATATCGTCTATGAACACGATCACGAACTGATCCAAATAAGGCATGAAGATACGATTCATGAGGTCCATGAATACAGTCGACGCATTGGTCGTTCCAAAGGGCATAACAAGAAACTCCCAATGCCCATATCTATATCTGAAAGCTGTCTTCGGGATGTCCTGCTCTCTGACTCTGATCTGATGGTATCCTGACCGTAAATCAATCTTCGAGAATACTGCCACTCCTTTGAGTTGATCAAATAAGTCATCTATCCTTGGGAGAGGATATCTGTTCTGGATTGTTACTGAGTTCATGGTACGATAGTCAACAAATAATCTGGACGTACCATCTTTCTTTTTCATAAGAACCATCGGGGCTTCCCAAGGCGATCCACTAGCACGAATGAATCCTTTGGTTCAGAGTTCTTTAATCATCTTGTACAATATCTCCAATTCTGATGACGCTATCCTGTAGACTCTCTCTGACACTGGTGCTATTCCGGGAATCAAGTCGATAGTAAACTCGATCTTTCGCTCTGGCGGCATTCCTGGAAGCTCTTTTAAGAAAACATCTGGAAATTCCTCGACTATCTGGGGTAACTGCACTGCTGCTACGGCCATCCGCAATATTGGAGGAGAAGGTTCAACTTCGCCTCGAGAAAAGAAAAACTCTGGCTCGCTTCGAATGCTAAAAATAACTCTGCCAATATGGCAGTCTATCCTAGCATACTAGTCCCTCAGCCAGTCCATTCCTAAGACCACATCATAATCAGCCATCAGGAATTCTATCAGCCTAGCAGAAAACTCTCTACCGCTAACCATGATCCAACACGAGGAAAATACTCTATCTACTCTCAAAAGACCGTTACCAGTAAGTATATTGAGCCTTACTGATAATGAATCGGGCTCCAGTCCTATCCATGTCACGAATCATGCAGACATAAATGAATGCGATGCACCAGAGTCAAATAACACTGAAGCCGGAAAGGTGTTGACGAGAATAGTACCTGCCACTACCTCACCTTGCGCCACTCCTTCTTCTCCCATGGTTAAAGCCAACACTTGAACATATCCTCTGGCTGCCGGCCCTCTCTGCTGGAATCCTCTTTGCCTATTCTGAACTTGCGCCTGGGTATACTGCTGAGGCCTGTGCTGTTGAAAAGCTTGGGTCTGCGTCGACAACAGCCTCGGAGATGGAAACTGCTTCTGGACTGGTACTGGGGCTGGCCTCCTAACTGATAAACTGGTCATGGCTGGTGATGAGTCAGTCCTGAACGGGCAGAAACCTACCTTGTGGTCCGACGCTCTACAAAGCAAACACAGTCCTCGAGCCTTGCGACATTCTGAAACAGCATGTCCAGGCTTTCCACAATAAGAGCAGCCCATAGGGAAGACTGCTTCTGCTTCTGCTGCTGAGGATACGTTGGGGTTGAATGTTGAACCGATGTAACTGAAGCTGTCCTTCTCGGAGCTCCAATGGTCAAAGTCCTAGCTGTCGGGGCTAGGGCTAACGGCTGATTCATCTGGCCGTGAGATCGCTTTCGACCTCCGGTCATGTCCGTAATCCTCTGGGTGGTATACTCATGCCTCCTAGCTGCCCTCAATACCGCATCAAAAGTCTGATGCTCAAACTGCTCCACCGCCAGCAAAATCTCTAGGTGGAGTCCCTGCTAAAACCGCTGGGCTCTATCGAACTTGGTCGCCACCAAGGTAGGAGCAAACCGACTAAGACTAGAAAACTTGGCCGCATACCCGTCGACCGTCCTGCCCATCTGCTTCAAATTGGTGAACCTGGTCTGTAGATCGTACCGAGCTACAGCATCGAAGTACTTGGTCCAGAACCTCTCACGGAATACTGTCCAGACAATAGGCGCCACTAGTCCAACGGCCTGTGCCGTCCACCAGCTGCGAGCGAGATCCAATAACTGCAGGCGCACTACGGCCACCTTCTCATCTTTCGGGGTCTTCGCTGTTGTAAAACCCCTAAATTTCTACTATTTTTTAATATAAATTTAGTACTGATTATTTTTATTTTTTTAATATTATTATTGTACGTCGCGTAGTTGTATTGTACGTCGTGCGCAAAATTTTGTTTTTTGTAATTGCTCGACGAGTACGAATATGTGTGAGCATACATATTTTTGAAATAATTCTTTTTCTATTTTTTTAGTTTCAAAATAATATATGTAATAATTATTTTTAGCTAGCATACCAAAATTTTCAAGTTTATAATTTTATTCATAAAAAGCCTTTGGTGTATATAGTTATAAATAATAAGTAATATTTTGCGTGCATAGATATATTTCATAAATATTTTATTAAGTTTATTTTTAAATAATAATGTATTTTTGAAATTATTATTATAGTATTTTTGGAAAATATATTTTGAAAATTTTTGTGCCAATTTAAATCTTGAATTGATTTTATGGATTCATTTAAATAGCTAAAATAATATCTATGTTTGAAAATTGATTTATCTTATTTGATTTTAAAGTAAAGAATTTAATTAGATTCAAATTGGATTTGTATTTGGATTTAGATTTGATTGATTTTAAATTAAGTTACAAATTATCTATTTTTTGGTTTAAACTACTCCTAATCCATATCCAACTGGAAATTCCCACATCCTATAAATAGGCAGGTACTCCTCCATAAATTCCTCACATCCACAAATTCTCCACAACCAAAAATAAGTGCATCGTGTCCGTGACCACCATCTTATTCCATATTTACATGGTACATGGCATCTCCTTCGTGTCGACAATCCCGACACAATCAAATCCCTAACCTAGCGCTACTCTAAATCCCATCCCCGCTCGTGTCCTTTTCCTACCACCGTCGATTCCTCGGCCATCGCCACTACAACCGTTGACCCTACCATGTCCCGAGTCTTGACCGCCACCATCGACGTCATCCCCTCCACTACAGCCTATGTTCCCACTCCGCCCCGGCAACCCCGCTCCCTGTCAACGACCGCATCCACACTCCCTCTTCCGACCACCTGTCGTCCCCGGCCAAACAACGGCCAACCACCGTCACCACAGCCACCTCCACCCTCTGCCAATCCCAGAACCATGCTCACCCCGAGCACAGCCCGGCCGCCATCACCATCGACCATCACCGCCATCACCACCGACGACCACCTCCTCTCCATCCTCTGTCCAAAATTGCCACCGCCAAAATCCTCTAACAACCACCATCGCCGCCACCGGAATAACCACCACCACCTCCACGAACTCCCAGCGGCCGCCCACACCCAGCGCCGCCCGCATACCCCATCGCCACCACATAGGAAAAAGAGAGGAAAATAAAAACCCTAACCCACACCTCTTACCTCCGGCCGCCCTCCGTCCTTGCCGACGCGCCTCCGCCCAGCTTGGCCGTCGCCGTCCGTAGCCTCTCCACTTGGCCGCGGATAGCAGATCTGCGCCGCCGCCGTCCGCGAGCTCGGGCCGCTCCATCGCGCATGGCGGCAGCATCCAGCCGTACCCACGCGTCCGACCACCGCGCCTCCCGATCGCCGCTTGAACCCTCTCCGCGTGCCTCTCTCCAGATCCGTCCACCGGTGACCAGGTCCGCTCCCTCCGACCGCCTTACCCACCGACGAGCCACCCCTCACTCTTCCTAAACCCACTTTCCGCCGCCTCTCTCTCCCTCTCTCCCTTCTACTTTTCAACACTTTCTTGGCACTGTTAGGTGTCGGCTCTTCTAGAGGAAGCACATCCCTTAGAGCTGTTGTAATTTCAAAGGGAGTGTCTACAAAATTTATTATATTTTCGTGGTTTTGTTTTGATTAGTTGTTGCTATTATTTTCTTTGTTGTTTCCATTATTATTATTATTATTCTTTTTCTTCTCTTATTTTTATTTTTATCATTATCATTATAATTATTATTTTTATCATTATCAATATTATCATTATTATTATTATTATTATTATTATTATTATTATCATTATTATTATTATTATTATTATTATTATTATTATTATTATTGTTATTTTTATAATGTGATTCTTATTACTTTATTTTTGGTTTTAGAAAACTAGTTATATATATATATATTTCACATGGTGTATAATAATAATAACGATTATTATCATTTTTGTGATATTATTATGATAATTTGGTCTTAATATTAATAGTGTGATTGTTAACACTATTATTATTTTTGAAGAGTCATATATATATAATATAATATAGTTATAAAATGTTACTAAATATTTCTTGATAGTCAATAAAAAGCATATCTTTATTTTTACAAAATATGGGTCTTAGCCTTAACTAATTTTATTATTTTGTTTCCTTATAATATTTTTGATTTATAGGGATATAGGTTTCAAACTAAAATACTACTTTGACAAAACTTAGAGTTTTGCCTTAAAAACGACTTCCGATTTTTTTGTATTTAATTGAAAGCATATTTTGACTAATAATTTATATTTCAAGTATTATAAAATATTTTCTAAAACTAAATATATTATTTGACTTCCTACGATTTTTCTCCATCTCGTGATTCAACCCATCTTTCCTATTCCTTTACCAATTCCAAACTACTTTATATCCACCCTAAACAATTTGACCCTTCTGGACCCAATGGAACTATCTTTGCCACCATCTGAGGTCACCTTGCATTATTGTTGCACTGAAGTTGCAGTTCGTGCCACATTGATCATTGCAGTACACCAGGCGTCCTACCAGGCAAGACACCTTGCCATTTGCTGTTTATTTATTTTAGCTCATATTTCATGCATTATTCATTATTTTCTTTATGCAAAATAAACTGTGATACATGGCATAACCTGTTAGAACTTACTGTTTATTTATATTTCCTGCTATGTATTATTTTTCTTACACATTAAACCTAGATTTAAGGGACCACCATGTGTGTTGCATTCATTGGCCTTGACACAATGTAACACGAAGTTGTGTGTCGCATGTAGAACACGGACGTGCATAATTGGCTGACGACCAGTACGTACAAGCAGTACGATAGGAATAACCGCTAATAGAGGTATGCTTAGTTTGACTTAGAGATTAATAGTGGTTTTGTGTTATAGATACAACACAGTAGGCATTGGGCGGGGAGGACAATTCCTTAGCGTATGGGCTTCGATGCGCTTTTGCTTGTGACCGGGAAGCTCCGCTGGAGATACGGGGTTGATGACCCTTGATTACTGACGGCCACTGACGTTCTGCGAAACGTTATGCTCTTATTGATTGGGCCTCTAGTGCACCAAGGGGGGACCATGCCGATCCTATTTAACCAGGGCCCATGTGTAGGAAGGATTGTTCTTAACTACATTTTACTTAGACTGGTTAGGCTACCTTATCCGTTAGGTACGAGTACTTTTGGTTTGGGTACTTGTATCTGACCGTGGCTTGGAACAATAACTTGTCGCGGATTAGTTCGTCACATCTTGTCCTTGTTTGGTTGTAGGTGTGACTTACTACTTCGATAAGAACGTATTGAACCTTGTTGGGGTTCGGATACCATATTGGATTCATAGCATGGAAAGATACGTCACCGTGAATTAGTTTACCATCTCTTGTCCTTGTTTGGTTGGGAGGATGGTAAGCTAGTTCAATAGGTGTGTATTGGACCATGTTATAATTCAATTGACTTATTTATTTGAGCAATATTTATTCAGTTTATATGGCATGATATTATGTGTCTTGTTACGTTCCTCTAAGGACCTGGTTATCTCGCTAGGTGTGTGCTCTTGTCTTTCGCAGGTGCTCAAGCTCTAGCCGTGATTATCGCTATTTCTTCGAGGATGATTGCACTTGGATCGTCTTTGCTTCGTCCGCAAAAAATTGTTTCCTTTCTCATGTATTTTTTCTTTACTTGTTGGTAGTGGATTTGTCTCCATCCAACATATTGTATCAAGACAATTCATTATATGATATCTTTTATTCATTTATTTTTGTGTGGATGAGATTAGTTATGGTTCTACTGCATTTTACAGCTTATGTATTCATACGAGATTTCCATATATTGGAGGATACTTCGTATGAGTACAGCTGGCATGTCTACGTTCTAGTCCTACATATTTTGGGACTGGGGCATTACTGTTTGCCATGAAATATAAAAAAACAGAACAATTATCGGAGGACTGGACTTTTACTTCACAATACAAACACGCTTGTACAAAGAAAGCCTAGGGACGAAAACCTAGATACAGCAATCTAAGTACAATTGTTTATTTTAGATTCTGGGAGGTAACGGTAGAGGCTCGGAAAAGCGACGGCAGCTTTGTCTTACTCCTTGGACGATCGGGTGCAGCCTTGGCTCTGTAAAAGAACTGCTTGACGTTGATGAAGAAATGCTCTCTTTTCAGGCTCTCTGGCTCTCTATGCCTTTCTCTGTCTCTGTGTATGTCTCTATGTGCATTTGTCTCTATATCTCTCTCTCTGTGTATGTATGTATGTCTCTATTTTTGCAAGGGAATGGCACCTTGCTATTTATAAGAGTGGGGGGGGCCTCATTAGGGTTTGCAATGATTACCCCCTAAAAAGTCGACGGCCTCTTGATTAATCAATCTGGGCTATTAATCCTGAATGTGTTGAATCTGGGTCATTAATATAGATTGCGGCGAATCCAATGAGTAATTAATGCTGATTGCAACAAATCTGCATCATGATGATTTGTTGACGTTTGCAAATCTGAATGAATAAATTTGAATCATTCTCTGCCACGTGTCCCCACCGTTTGTTATGATTATTAGGATTCGACCCAATCTAGAGATTACTTTGATTGCAGTAGATCTGAATTTATTGAGATATGATCGGCTTTTGACACGTGTCCAGCCACGTGTCCCAACTGTTGTACTCATGAGCCGCATGAAAGTTATCACACTCAAACCGTATGAGAGTCGTCATGCCCGAACCGCATCAGAGTCTCCATAGCCGAACCGTATGAGAGTCGTCATGACCGAGCCGCATGAGAGTCTTCATACTCGAGCTGCATGAGCGTCGTCATGACCGAGCCACATGAAAAGTCGTCACGACCGAGCCGCATGAGCGTCTCCATACTCGAGCCGCATGAGAGTCTTCATACTCGAGCCGCATGAAGAGTCGTCATGACCGGAGTCGTAACCGCATAGAGCTTATCCGAGCCGCATGAGGCTCCAGAAAACTTTCGGTCCCCATGAGTTTCTGAGCCACATGAGGCTCCTTCTGGCTGAGCTGTATGGGCTTCCATGTTGATTTTGGGCCGCCTAAGGCCCCCTGCTGCTTTCTGGCCGCATGAAGCTTTCTGGATTTTGAGCCGCATGAAGCTCCATGTTGAATTCGAGCGGCATAGAGAATCCCCTTCTTTCCTTGCGATTGTGAAGGATCCCATCTCGCAAGTCAAGGACATCTCGGTCAACCTTTGTACTCGTTTTGTGGGCCCGGGTATCCCGAACACACGAGTGCGTAGGTATCATGTTTACAACTTTCCATCAGAGGCCCGCTTTATCAGTTAGCGGGGCACTCTGATGGTCAGAGGTTGGGACAGCTGACTGAGCTCGACGAGCCCGCGCTACCCTAGACTTCTTCGACTTAGCACCCGAAGGTGCGTACTAGGAAGAGTCCATGTTGGAAGGAGGGAAGAGAAGTTGGTGCCCTTTTCAAAGGAGGCAAGTGGGCTCTATTTATAGAATGGAGTGAGCCTTTTCTTTTTTTTCCTTTTCGATGTGGGACTAAAAGCAATATTTTCCATGCTTCTACAAGACCCCCTTCAAAGTTTTCAAATTGAAAATTTGGAACACTTTGAATAAGAAGCATGGAAAGTAGAGTTGTTTTGGTGTGGAGATCATATCAGAGGTAGCATGGACGTGATAGGTTTGGGTGCTTCCGCTGGGGATTTTGTGTGGACTTATCATCCTTGGCGTGCCTTGTTTTTAGGTATGGATAATAAGACGAGAGAGAACCAACATACTTACTCATAGGTGGTAAATATGAGGGTTTCTTCAATGGAGTCTTCCTACTCAGAGGTAATGAGGACGTGGCAGGAGTGGGCTCCATGAAGGGTACATAGAACAGCTCAGAGGTGCTATCAATATGGAAGTTCTATGCATTGGGTGAAAGAATGCTATGGAACAGCTGGGCTCCAAAAGCATATGATGATGAGGAAAGATGTGGATGTACTAGAGGACCTAGTACGGCATTTGTGGTCAGCTGTGGACATTTGTGGTCAACAGAGGACATTTGTGGGCCTATTATCCTTGGCGTACCCTGACTTAGGATACGAATAATAGGATGGAGGGGAACCAACATACTTACTTAGAGGTAATGAGGACATGGCAAGTATGAGGGTTTTACTATGGAATTTTGCTACTCAGAGGTAATGAGGACATGGCAGGAGTGGACTCAACGGAGGATATTTGTGGTCAATAGAGGATATTTATGGTCAACAGAGGACATTTGTGGTCAACAGAGGACATTTGTGGGCCTATTATCCTTGGCGTACCCTGGTTCAGGGTACGGATAATAAGACGAGAGAGAGCCAACATACTTACTAAGAGGTAATGAGGACATGGTGAGTACGGAGGTTTTACCGTGGAGTCTTCCTGCTCAGAGGTAATGAGAACATGGCAGGAGTGGACTTAGCGGAGAATATTTGTGGACTTATTATCCTTGGCGTACTCCGGTTGTGGGTAAAAATAATAATTCGAAAGGAAATCATCATACTTACTCAGAGGTAATGAGGACATGGCAAGCATGAAGGTTTCTTCGACGAAGCCTTCCCATTAAGAGGTAATGAGGACATGACAGGAGTGGGCTCAATGAAGGAGGGTACATAGAACGACTCAGAGGTAATAAGGACATGGAAGTTCTATGAAAGGGGTGATTTATTTTTGGCGAAAGTGAAACGACTCAGAGGTAATGAAGACATGGCCATTTTTGGAAATTTGTGGATCTGTTACCCTTTTTGTGCACTGGGAGTGCGGCCAGTGGATCACGTGGGAGGATCTCTTCCAGGAAAAAAGTTCAGAGGTATGGTCATACATGACTCACTATCTGAAAGAGTGACCGAAATGTGAGTTTAGAGGCACCTGCGGGTACATGACTCGATAATATGGAATATTGTGGATGTGAGTTCAGCGGTATCAGCTGGTACATGACTCGATAATCTAGAATTTTGTGGTTGTGAGTTCAGCGGCACCGACGGGTACATGACTCAATAATCTGGGATACTATGAAAGTGAGTTTAGCGGCACCAGCGGGTACATGACTCAATGATCTGGAAAATGTCGTTTAGACATAATATTTCTTCAGGAACTTGCCGTTGACGGGCAACATGAGCAAGTCTCCATTTCATTTTGCGAGGTGGTAAGCACCGTTGGAGAATACAGCCTCAATGATAAATGGACCTTCCTATTTTGGCTGGAACTTGCTGGCGGTCTTGTGAGTCATGACCATCGGCTTTCGGACTGCCAGAACGAGATCGTCCACTTGGAATGTTCTGCTTTTAACCTTCTTGTTGAAGTCTCCAGAGATGCGTGCTTGGAATAGCTCGATCATTTGCTGAGCCAGGAGGCGCTTTTCATCTAAGGCCTCTAACTCTTGTAGTCAGCGTCGGTAGTTATCATCCGTCGTCATTTAATAAGTGAGGACGACGCGGAGTGAGGGTATTTGAGTCTCCAACGGGAGAACTGCCTCACTTCCGTACACCAGGGAGAATGGCGTGTTCCCTGTGGCCGTTCGGACTGTGGTACGGTACGCCCATAAACATTCACCAAGCTTTTTGTTCCAGTCGCATTTATTGGACGACACGAACTTCTTGAGTAACTTGATGATGGTTTTGTTGAATGCTTCTGCCAACCCATTCGCTGCTGGATTTTATGGCGTTGAAGCAACATTCTAGATGCAGTGCTTGTCGTAGAACCGATAGAAGGCATGGCTTGCAAACTGCAGACCATTATCGTGGATGATCCTTCGGGGCAGTCCAAAGCGATAGATGACGTGATGCTTAAGGAAGCTGATCACGTTTGAAGTCTTTACTTCTACGAGCGGGACAACTTCCGCCCATTTGGAGAAGTAATCTGTGATTGCGAGTATGAAGCGATATCCTCGGGAGGAAGGTGGAGTAATCGGACCGATGATATCCATTCTCCATGCTTCAAACGGCCAGGATGCCACTGTCGGATGTAAAAATTCGGATGGTTAGTGGATGAAGTCCGTGTGGACTTGGCAGGCTTTGCACTTTCTTGCATAGTCTATTGCATCTGCTACCATCGTGGGCCAGTAGTAGCCCATTCGGCAAAGACGGTCTTACAATTTAGGGCCAGGCTGATGGGCCCCGCAAATACCGTCGTAAGCTTCTCGTACGGCTTCTTTGGCTTCTGCGTTTGACAGACACCGAAGCAATAATCCATCATAGGATCCACGATACAGCATTTTTGTCTCTATATCGTAGAAGAATCTGAGAGAACTCCGTCTGATAGAGGTGGCTTCCTTTGGGTTCTCAGGAAGGATATCGTAGACGACGAAGTCAATGAATGGTTATCTCCAATCTGGGACATCGTCGATCGTCTGGGCGAAATAACTCGCCACGAATTAAACGTTGTTCTTGGTGCAGACCAGTTCGTGGCCTATCACATCTACCGATTGAGGAGTATGATTTGGCACTGCTAGGGAAGCGGCCAGGCCTGCTAAGGCATCGGCTTCGATATTTTGGAGTCTGGGAACATGTTCGATGAAGAACCCCTCGAACGATGAGATGATGTCGATCGCTATTTGGTGATAGGGGATCATGTCTTCGTGGCAGACTTCGTATGATCCCCGGATCTGATTGACGATTAACTGAGAATCGCCGTATGCTTCAAGGTATTCTACCCCCAGCTCTCTTGCAAGTTGGAGGCCAATGACCAGAGCATTGTACTCGGCCATATTGTTAGAGCAGGGTTCTGTAAGAGAGTAAGCGCGATTAGTCACTAATCCGGAAGGAGAAACCAGCACCACCCCGACTCCGACGACGATGTTGCCCTTGGGTCCAGTTCTCGAAGCACCGTCGAAGAACATTCGCCATATATTATCGTGAGAGGCTGCATGCGAGTCGGCGACCTGATCTGGAATTTCTTCATATATTCTGGACGACTTTGATCCTGGGTGAGCTGCCAAAAAGTCTGCCAGGGCTTGACCCTTAACAGCCTTTTGCGGGACAAAGATTATATGATAGGGGGACAGCAATATTGCCCATGTAGCGAGGCGAGCGTTGAGTGCCCCTGGTTTAGTCATGAGGACCCTAAGAGGGTTGACTCGTGAGATCACATGTATGGTTTGTCCTGTGACAGAGTGCCGCGTCTTCTGAATGGCGAACACCAGGGCAATAGAGAGAGCATACGTGTTTGTTCTTGTTGTCCCGATTGTTGGAGGAGCTACCCCCATTGTTGTTGTTGGCGTTTGGGACGCCTGCCCTTGTCTTCTTCCTCTGAGATGTACAATCCCAGTTGGCGAGCCTTCTTTAATCATTCTTCGGCGCTTATGGCAATGATGATAAACGTCTTCCAGTCCTTGAATTGACTTTCGCCCATCCAGAGGCTGATTGTTGGAAGCAGTCTCTTTTGGCAAATTTCAATTAAGGAGGAATCCGGGTTACCAGACGGCAGCTTCATTACGGTTTGGCAAAACCGCTCAATATAGTTCCTTGTCAGCTCTTTCTCCCCTTAGACGACGTCCATGAGGGTGGACATGGTGATGTCCTGTCTTACTTCGTAGAATCTCTCCAAGAATATGTGCTTGAAGCCGGCGAAGGAGTGGATGCAATTATCTGGCAGGTTGCGATACCAGTCGAAGGCGACTCCTTCCAATGGCCTGATGAATAATCATGTGAGGATGGCATCATCATGGGCATATGGTCGGTGGTGACCTTGAAGTAAGTGATGTACCGACTGGCGGAGGTCTTGCCATCATACAGGTTGATGTTGAACGGCTTATATCTTGACGGGAATAGGACAACCCTCCAGGCAACAGGGTATGGTTGCCGTATTCTGAGGTCTTGAGAGTTTTCTCGAGCGTAAAACATGGCTCGGAGCTCCTAGACCTCTCTTCTCGCTTCTCGGGCCTCATCTTCAGCGGTGGGGGCCGTTACTTCAGGAGGATTGTTGCCCAGGTTCGGTACCGCTGAATTCGAGTCCGTATTGACCACGGGACCCGTACTTGTTTGGCCAGGCGTCCCTCCTTGCAGAGTTGGAAGGGCTGCTTTGATCTCGTCCACAGACTTGACCAAGGCATGTAGTATGGCCTCCAGAGTGTCGATGCATTGGCGATCACTGGAACCACCTTGGTTGCTGTCTGTCATGAATACCGTCTTTACATGAGGAGAGACGGAAGGAACGGTGGAGGACGAGCCCTCCGAATCATACCCCTGTAGTGAGAAGTCATCGGGGTATGCGGAAATGTTCTCCTCTGGTTCGGACTCAGAAAGAACAGTACCCCCAGTTTTCGAGTTCGCCTCGTCTTGGGAATTGTGGACGTCCTCGGAGACGTCGTGGTTTGCTACATCTGATGGGAGAGTTGTTTCTCCCGGCTCGTCTTCTTGGAACATCGGATTATCGTAGAGGTTTGAAGGAGTGCTACCCCCAGTCCCAACAACCCCCAGTATTGCGGACGATGAATCTCCCATTGTACCAGATTTTGTCTTTGAACGGGTGCCTCGGAAAGCTCTGGTGGTGGGCAGCCATTTAGACGATAGTCTCTTAGTCATAGTGGTTGAAATCTTCGGGCTGAGAGCATTGGTCTTCTTTCCTCTCCCATCGACAGGGACTTTCTGAGCAGAGTTGCAGAAGACGATGGAAAGTGCCTCGTCTTCTGAAGACGGCTGTTGTAGTCTTTGAAAGACGGATTGTCGGTCTTTTCGTACCGTCGTGTTATTGCAGCAGCAGTTGACTATGACTTGGGTGCAGTGACGTCTGTGGGAGGACTCTTTGTACCCCGATGCATCTTCTCTTTCCTTGCCTTTGTGGAGGATGGCCTCACGCAAGTCAGATGGGTCTGGATCGACCATGTTTGCTCCGTAGATTTTGGAAGACCACTGCGAACCTCTCTGTCCGTTTGCCGCCGGAGGCTGGACTCGAGTGGTTCTGTACAACTTTTCATCTGAGGTCCGCATAACGGTATGTGGGACGCTCAGATGGTCAGAGACCGGATCAGCGGATCGAGCTTGCCAAGCTTGTGCTGCCCTAGACTTCTTCGCTCTAGTACGTAAGGGTACATAGTAGAAAGAGTCTATGTGATACTGGAGAGAGTCAGACATGTCTTCTTGAGAGCACAAGAGATCAGGACCATAAGAGAGGCGGTCGAAGACAGAGCCGCGTGGAGTAGGCGTCATGCGGCTGTCATCAATAATTTTTATGCGGCTGGATGGCGTAGCCGCATAGTCTTTCTTCATGCGTCTGGGAGTCTCAGCCGCATGAGTTTTCTTCATGCGGCTGGATGATCTGGCCGCATAGACCTCCTTCATGCGGCTGGCAGATTCAGCCGCATGAGCGTCCTTCCTGTGGTTGGCAGACTTGGCCACATGCAGTGTCCGACTTCTTCTTGGGGCGCATATAATCACACTTTGTCCCTACAAGTCCAGCATCGTAGTGCTTTCCTCTGCCGAACTTGGGGACAGCAGAGTCCTCTACGGCTCGAAGTGGAGCCGTATGAGAGTCGCCTTTGCCGTCTTGGGTAGCAGAGAGTACCCCGTCCAGAGCTTGTGGAGGAGCAAATGATTTTGGCCTCCACTCGTAGCGAGCTTTCTTTGTGCGGGTTCGCTTCTGGACCGGGCCAGCACTTCCTTCAGAGAGCATTTCTTCAAACGCCTGTTGGTCGAAGCGGATGACCATCTTCTGTTGCGTGGAGCCAAGTTTGGCTGCATCCAATTGCGTCACCAACTCTTCAGCCATGGAGAAGTTTGTCCCCAGCAGAGTCGCCATCATGTCTGCCATGAAATATAAAAGAACAGAACAATTATCGGAGGACTGGACTTTTACTTCACAATACAAACTCGCTTGTATAAAAAAAGCCTAGGGACGAAAACCTAGGTACAACAATCAAAGTACAATTGTTTATTTTAGATTCTGGAGGGTGACGGTAGAGGCTCGGGAAAGCGACGACAGCTTTGCCTTACTTCTTGGACGATCGGGTGCAGCCTTGGCTCTGTAAAAGAACTGCTTTGCATTGATGAAGAAATGCTCTCTTTTCATGCTCTCTATGTCTCTCTCTGTCTCTGTGTATGTCTCTATGTGCGTTTGTCTCTATATCTCTCTCTCTGTGTATGTATGTATGTCTCTATTTTTGCAAGAGAATGGCACCTTGCTATTTATAAGAGTGGGGGGGCCTCATTAGGGTTTGCAACGATTACCCCCTCAAAAGTCGACGGCCTCTTGATTAATCAATCTGGGCCATTAATCCTGAATGTGTTGAATCTAGGTCATTAATATAGATTAGATTGTGCCGAATCTAATGAGTAATTAATGCTGATTGCAACAAATCTGCATCATGATGATTTGTTGACGTTTGCAAATCTGAATGAATAAATTTGAATTATTCTCTGCCACGTGTCCCCACTGTTTGTTATGATTCTTGGGATTCGACCCAATCTAGAGATTACTTTGATTGCAGTAGATCTGAATTTATTGAGATATGATCAGCTTTTGACACGTGTCCAGCCACGTGTCCCAACTGTTGTACTCATGAGCCGCATGAAAGTCATCACACTCAAACCGTATGAGAGTCGTCGTGCCCGAACCGCATGAGAGTCTCCATAGCCGAACCGCATGAGAGTCATCATGACCGATCCGCATGAGAGTCTTCATACTCGAGCTGCATGAGCGTCGTCATGACCGAACCGTATGAAGAGTCGTCACAACCGAGCCGTATGAGCGTCTCCATACTCGAGCCGCATGAGAGTCTTCATACTCAAGCCGCATGAAGAGTCGTCATGACCGGATTCGTAACCGCATAGAGCTTATCCGAGCCGCATGAGGCTCCAGAAAACTTTCGGTCCGCATGAGTTTCTGAGCCGCATGAGGCTCCTTCTGGCTGAGCCGTATGGGCTTTTATGTTGATTTTGGGCCGCCTAAGGCCCTCCTGCTGCTTTTGGGCCGCATGAAGCTTTCTGGATTTTGAGCCGCATGAAGCTCCATGTTGAATTCGAGCGACATAGAGAATCCCCTTCTTTCCTTGCGCATGTGAAGGATCCCATCTCGCAAGTCAAGGACATCTCGGTCAACCTTTGTACTCGTTTTGTGGGCCCGGGTATCCCGAACACACGAGTGCATAGGTATCATGTTTACAACTTTCCATCAGAGGCCCGCTTTATCAGTTAGCCTCTGATGGTCAGAGGTTGGGACAGCTGACTGAGCTCGACGAGCCCATGCTGCCCTAGACTTCTTCGACTTAGCACCCGAATGTGCGTAGTAGGAAGAGTCCAAGTTGGAAGGAGGGAAGAGAAGTTGGTGCTCTTTTCAAATGAGGCAAGGGGGCTCTATTTATAGAATGGAGTGAGCCCTTTCTTTTTTTCCTTTCCGATGTGGGACTAAAAGCAATATTTTTTTATGCTTCTACAGTTACATGTTTTTGTGATGGCCCATGCAGGTCGAGATAAATTGTTTGGTTACTTTACCGTACCAAGCAAGCCTGCGTATAGGATTAGAGTCTAGGATCTCATCAACACACTTGACCTATTTCCTAGATTTGTTTCTACCGTTTAACTCATTGATTGCATCTTGCTTGATTCCTCCTATCATTACCCTTATCTTCCCTTCGTGCTTGCTAGAGGTTAGACATGTGATCCCTACTAGATAGATATATTTCTTTTACCCCAAAACACTATTAGTTTAATTTTTTAAGTTGGGTAGAATGCCTTGTGGCCTAGCAATCCCTTTGTCCTTGTGACCTATATTAACAAGTTACTTAGATTTTAGAATTTAGAGGACCCTAACCCATCTAGTCAACCAAGGACTTGGACGAGGAGACTATAGGACGACTGTATAGAGACCAACACAGGATATGACTTAGAATTATTTGAACTAATTCTACTTTATTTCAATCTTAATCTCACGTGCTTATATTTTTACCATCTAGACTAATGATGCTAATGTAGCCTAGTTTTTGCAAGCTCAATTCTTTATCAAGCTTGTTCATGACATAGGTTATTGGAGGCCTGTACTAACGTATTGTCTACTCAGAACCGGTGCATGATGGTCTGATCGACCTAGTGTACTTTGGTTTGCTTTTATCTATCGTTCTACGTGGATGGGGACATAGCTAAACTTGTCCTTTAGAGTCCCATCCGCGACTGCCTTGGCAACTCCTTTTGAATTTTTTGGTCGTCTTTGAATCACGCATTCATACTCGATAATATTGTCTTTGAACCCCTTATTGCTTTCGCCATCACCTATTTTCGAATGACGAAGGCGTTGTACTAGAACTTCCTCTAGCCTTCATATCGATTATGATTATTATAACTCGATATCGCTATATCTTCATCCTAAACTACTCGTCCCTTTTCTCGGCCCGATCATGACCTTCTAATCGCTTAAATATAGGAGTGAAATCTAATTCGTTCTCTAAATCGTGCCCTCAACCTATCTCAAGAGACCATAACTTTAAGGTCTCTAATTTATTTTATTTTCCTTGAACCCATACTATTCTTTATTGCGCATCATCTTAAACATTTTTCTTCTTGCGTTAATCCATGATTATCTTCGCCTTTATTGAAATCACGACCCTAATGCATGTTTTCATTAAACGTCGTTTCCTTGTCTCGTCCAATGATTTGACTGTGCTTCCTTAACGATACCCCCTTGTGTCTTCTCACCCCATACTAATTCTTAATTTTGAGGACAAAATTCTTTTAAGTTGGATAGAATGTAAAACCCCTAAATTTCTACTATTTTTTATATAAATTTGGTACTGATTATTTTTTTTAATTTTATTTAATATTATTATTGTACGTAGCGTAGTTGTATTGTACGTCGTGCGCGAAATTTCGGTTTTCATAATTGTTCGACGAGTGCGAATATGTGTAAGCGCACATATTTTTTAAATAAATATTTTTTTCTATTTTTTTAGTTCAAAATAATATATGTAATAATTATTTTTAGCTAGCATACCAAAATTTTCAAGTTTATAATTTTATTTATAATAAGCCTTTGGTTTATATAGTTATAAATAATAAATAATATTTTGCTTGCATACATATATTTCATAAATATTTTATTAAGTTTATTTTTAAATAATATTGTATTTTTAAAATTATTATTGTAGTATTTTTGAAAAATATATTTTGAAAATTTTTATGGCAATTTAAATCTTGAATTGATTTTATGGATTCATTTAAATAGCTAAAATAATATCTATGTTTGAAAATTGATTTATCTTATTTGATTTTAAACTAAAAGAGTTTAATTAGATTCAAATTGGATTTATATTTGGATTTGGATTTGATTGATTTTAAATAAAGTTGCGAATTATCTATTTTTAGGTTTAAACTACTCCTAATCCTTATCCAACTGGGAATTCCCACATCCTATAAATAGGCAGGTACTCCTCCATAAATTTCTCGCATCCACAAATTCTTCACAACCAAAAATAAGTGCATCGTGTCCGTGACCACCATCTTATTCCATATTTACATGGTACATGGCATCTCCTTCGTGTCGACAATCCCGACACAATCAAATCCCTAACCTAGCGCTACTCTAAACCCCGTTCCCGCTCGTGTCCTTTCCCATTCCTCCGTCGATTCCTCGGCCATCGCCACTACCACCGTTGACCCCACCACGTCCCGAGTCCGAACCGCCACCACCGACGTCATCCCCTCCACTACAGCCCCTGTCCCGACTCCGCCCCAGCAACCACGCTCCCTGTCAACGACCGCGTCCCCACTCCCTCTTCCAACCCCCTTTCGTCCCCGGCCAAACATCGGCCAACCACCGTCACCACAGCCACCTCCATCCTCTGCCAATCCCAGCACCATGCTTACCACGAGCACAGCCAGGCCGCCATCACCACCGACCATCACCGCCATCACCACCGACGACCACCTCCTCTCCACCCTCTCCCCAAAATTGCCACCGCCAAAATCCCCTAACAACCACCATCGCCGCCAACAGAATAACCACCACCACCTCCACGAACTCCCGACGGTCGCCCACACCCAGCGCCACCCGCACACCCCATCGCCACCACATAGGAAAAAGAAAGAAAAATAAAAACCCTAACCCACACTTCTTACCTCCGGCCGCCCTCCGCCCTTGCCGACGCGCCTCCACCCAGCCTAGCTGCCGCCGTCCGTAGCCTCTCCTTTTGGCCGCGGATAGCAGATCTGCGCCGCCGCCGTCCGCGAACTCGGGCCGCTCCGTCGCGCTTTACGGCAGCCTCCAGCCGCAGCCACGCGTCCGACCACCGCGCCTCCCGATCGCCGCCTGAACCCTCTCCGCGCGCCTCTCTCCAGATCCGTCCACAGGTGACCAGGTCCGCTCCCTCCGACCGCCTTGCCCGCCGACGAGCCGCCCCTCACTCTTCCTAAACCCACTTCCCGCCGCCTCTCTCTCCCTCTCTCCCTTCTTCTTTTCAACACTTCCTTGGCACTGTTAGGTGTCGGCTCTTCTAGAGGAAGCACATCCCTTATAGTTGTTGTAATTTCAAAGGGAGTGTCTACAAAATTTATTATATTTTTGTGGTTTTGTTTTGGTTAGTTGTCGTTGTTGTTGTTTTCTTTGTTGTTTCCATTATTATTTTTATTTTTATTATTCTTTTTCTTCTCTTTTTATTATTTTTATCATTATCATTATAATTATTATTTTTATCATTATCAATATTATTATTATTATTATTATTATTATTATTATTATTATTATTATTGTTATTTTTATAATGTGATTCTTATTACTTTATTGTTGTTTTTAGAAAACTAGTTATATATATATATATATATATATATATATATATAAAATAAAAAAATATATATATATATATATATATTTCACATGGTGTATAATAATAATAATGATTATTATCATTTTTGTGATATTATTATGAGTAATTCGGTCTAAATATTATTAGGGTTATTGTTAACACTATTATTATTTTTGAAGAGTCATATATATATATATATATATATATATATATATATATATATATATATATATATATATATATATATATATATATATATATATATAATAGTTTTAAAATGTTATTAAATATTTCTTGATAGTCAATAAAAAGCATAGCTTTATTTTTACAAAATATGGGTCTTAGCCTTAACTAATTTTATTATTTTTTTTTCTTATAATATTTTTGATTTATAGGGATTATAGGTTTCAAACTAAAATACTACTTTGACAAAACTTAGAGTTTTGCCTTAAAAATGACTTCCGATTTTTTGTATTTAATTGAAAGCATATTTTGACTAATAATTTATATTTCAAGTATTATAAAATATTTTCTAAAACTAAATATATTATTTGACTTCCTACGATTTTTCTCCATCTCATGATTCAACCCATCTTTCATATTCCTTTACCAATTCCAAACTACTTTATATCCACCCTAACCAATTTGACCCTTCTGGATCCAATGGAACCATCTGTGCCACCATCCGAGGTCATCTTGCATAGTTGTTGCACTGAAGTTGCATTTCGTGCCATATTGATCATTGCAGTACACTATGTGTCCTACCAGGCAAGACACCTTGCCATTTGTTGTTTATTTATTTTAGCTCATATTTCATACATTATTCATTATTTTCTTTATGTAAAATAAACTGTGATATATGGCATAATCTGTTAGAACTTACTGTTCATTTATATTTCCTGCTATGTATTATTTTTCTTACACATTAAACCTAGATTTAAGGGACCCCCTTGTGTGTTGCATTCATTGGCCTTTGACACGTTGTAACACGAAGTTGTGTGTCACATGTAGAACACGGACATGCGTGATTGGCTGGTCACCAGTATGTACAAGCCGTGCAATAGGAATAACCGCTAATAGAGGTTGCATGCTTAGTTTGACTTAGCGGTTAATAGTGGTTTTGTGTTATGGATACAACACAATAGGCATTGGGCAGGAAGGATAATTCCTTAGCGTATGGGCTTCGATGCACTTTTCCTTGTGACCCGGAAGCTCCGCTAGAGATACGGGGTTGACGACCCATGATTACTGACGGCCACTGACGTTCTCTGGAACGTTATGCTCTTATTGATTGGGTCTCTAGTACCCCAAGGGGTGACCATGCCAATCCTATTTAGCCAGGGCCCATGCGTAGGAAGGATTGTTCTTAACTACATTTCACTTAGACCGGTTAGGCTACCTTATCCGTTAGGTACGAGTACTTTTGGTTTGGGTACTTGTATCTGACCGTAGCTTGGAACAATAACTTGTCGCGGATAAGCTCGTCACATCTTGTCCTTGTTTGGTTGTAGGTGTGACTTACTACTTTGATGAGAAGGTATTGAACCTTGTTGGGGTCCGAATACCATATTGTATTCATTGCATGGAAAGATACGTCACCGTGAATTAGTTTACCATCTCCTGTCCTTGTTTGGTTGGGGGATGGTAAGCTAGCTCAATAGGTGTGTATTGGACCATGTTATAATTCAATTGACTTATTTATTTGAGCAATATTTATTCAGTTTATATGGAATGATATTATGTGTCTTGTTACGTCCTTCTGAGGACCTGGTTATTTCGTCAGGTGTGTGCTCTTATCTTTCGCAGGTGCTTTAGCTCTAGCCGTGATCATCGCTATTTCTTTGAGGATGATTGCACTTGGATCGTCTTCGCTTCTTCCGCCAAAAATCATTTCCTTTCTCATGTGTTTTTCCTTTACCTATTGGTAGTGGATTTGTCTCCGCCCAACATATTGTATCAAGACAATTCATTATCATTATATGATATCTTTTATTCATTTATTTTTGTGTAGATGAGATTAGTTATGGTTCTACTGTATTTTACAGCTTATGTATTTATACGAGATTTCTATATATTGGAGTATACTTTGTATGAGTACAGCTGGCATGTCTACGTTCCTAGTCCTACGTATTTTAGGACTAGGGCGTTACAGCTGCCTCCAATATGACTTCTGTGTCCTGAAGCCACGCATCAGCAGTGATAGCATCTTCGCTACCATCGAAGAATGGAGGGTTCAGGCGCTTGAAACTGTTCGCTGTACTGTTTCCATGATGTCCGCCTCTGCCCAGAGCATCTGCCATTGCCTGATGCAAGGGATCTCCTCGACGATCCTGCGATACAAGAAACTCCCTGATAAGTCCAACCAAGGCTCCATCATCCTGCCTTGCGGGCTGGGCTGGCTGTACCGGGGGTTCTGGATCTTCGGGAGGCATGACCTGGGAGGCTGCTCCCGAGTGCTAGGCCTGATCTTTTGGTTGCTGCTGGTCCATGGGAGGTGCTTGTAGAAGCATAGAAAATTAGAAAGATCCATGCGGCCAGAGAGCCCCATGCGGCTCAGAGAATTCATGCGGCTCAAGGATCCATACGGATCAAGGATCTATACGGCTCAAAAAAGTCCTATGCGGCTCGAAGAGGAGCCACGTGGCCCGCAAACAGCTTTCTCGTTTGTCCTTTATTGCATTAAAGGCATTGACGGCTGACAGCTCTGACAAGGTGACAGTTCTGACACGAAGATATCATTATGACTCCCTTATAATGACGGACTCCTTGGGAAGCGAAGAAAATCTCTGACACGATCCCCCGAGAGGCAGAAACTGTCATGCGGCCTTGACACGTGGACAGTCATATGCGGCCCAAGTGGAGACTCCCCCATGCGACCCAAGCGGAGGCTCCTCCATGCGGCTCACGAAGACCAGTCCCATGCGGCTAACGAAGACCAGTCCCATGCGGCTCACGATGACTATCCTCATGCGGCTCACGAAGACCAGCCCCATGCGGCTCACGATGACCATCCTCATGCGGCTCACGAGGACTATCTTCATACGGTTCACTCATACTCATGCGGCTCAAATCATTAGCATGCGGCCCAAATGTTCAGAAGGGGGGCCACTCTTAGGCAGCCTTGACACGTGGCCAGCCTTATGCGGCCTAACTTTTCTGCGGCTCAGATTTTTGTTGTTATGACACGTGGCATGACAGTAGGGAACACGATATCAGATTGATCGAAATCTCTCAACAAATCCCAATAAAATATTGGGATCAAATCAGATCATCTGCAAATAAGCCAATTAAAGACACGTGTCGAAGAATCCGAGGTTGGCATGATAAATCGGGATGATTTATGTCAATCAGCATTAATTACCCACAAAAGATTTGATACAATCATATTTATTGCCCAAATCTCGATGAACGGCCCAGATCCAATAATCATTAGCCGCCAACTTTCAAGAATGGGCAATCATTGTAAACCCTAATGAAGCCCCCCACTCTTATAAATAGCAGGGTGTCATTCCCTTGCGAAAAGACACAGACCGAGATACACAGAGAGACACATACAGAGAGAGGGAGACAGAGACACAGAGACAGACATATACACAGAGATATAGAGAGAGAGCCAGAGAGCCTGAAGAGAGAGCATTTCTTCATCAACGCCCCGCAGTTCTTCTACAGAGCCAAAGCTGCACCCGATCGTCCAAGGAGTAAGGCAGAGCAGCCGCCGCTTTCCCGGGCCTCTACCGTCACCCCCCAGAATCTAAAATAAACAATTTTACTTAGATTGCTGTACCTAGGTTTTCGTTCCTAGGCTTTCTTTGTACAAGCGAGTTTGTATTGTGAAGTAAAAGTCCAGTCCTCCGATAATTGTTCTGTTCTTTTATATTTTATGGCAAACATGATGGCGACTCTGCTGGGGACAAACTTCTCCATGGCTGAGGAGTTGGTGACGCAATCGAATACAGCCAAGCTTGGCTCCACGCAACAGAAGATGATCGTCCGCTTCGACCAACAGGCGTTTGAAGAAATGCTCTCTGAAGGAAGTGCTGGCCCGGTCCCGAAGCGAACCGCACAAAGAAAGCTCGCTGCGAGTAGAGGCCAAAATCATTTGCTCCTCCACAAGCTCTGGACGGGGTACTCTCTGCTACCCAAGGGCGAAGGCGACTCTCATACGGCTCCACTTTGAGCCGTAGAGGACTCTGCTGTCCCCAAGTCCGGCAGAGGAAAGCACTACGATGCTGGACTTGCAGGGACAAAGAGTGATTCTATGCGCCCCAAGAAGAAGCCGCACACTCCTGTGGCTAAATTTGCCAACCACATGCAGGAGGCTCATGCGGGTAAATCTGCCAGCCGTATGAAGAAAATCTATACGACCAGATCATCCTGCCGCATGAAGAAAATTCATGCGGCTGAGACTCCCAGCCGCATGAAGAAAGCCTATACGGCTACGTCTGACAGCCGCATGAAGATTGTTGATGATAGCCGCATGACGCCTACTCCACGCGGCTCTGTCTTCGACCGCCTCTCTTATGGCCCTGATCTCTTCTGCTCCCAAGAAGACATGTCTGACTCTCTCCAGTATCACTTAGACTCTTCCTATTATGTGCCCTTACGCACTAAAGCGAAGAAGTCTAGGGCAGCACGATCTTGGCAAGCTAGGTCCGCTGATCCGGTCTCTGACCATCCGAGCGTCCCGCATACCGTTATGCGGGCCTCAGATGGAAAGTTGTACAGAACCACTCGAGTCCAGCCCTCGGCGACAAACGGACAGAGAGGTTCACAAAAGTCTCCCAAGATCTAGGGAGCAAACATGGTCGATCCAGACCCATCTGACTTGCGTAAGAACATCCCCTACAAACACAAGGAAAGAGAAGATGCATCGGGGTGCAAAGAGTCCTCCCACAGTTACTGCACCCAAGTCATCGTCAACTGCTGCTGCAACAACGCGACGGTACGAAAAGACCGGCAGTCCGTCTTTCAAAGACTGTAACAGCCATCCTCAGAAGATGAGACACTTTCCGTCGTCTCCTGCAACTCTGCTCAGAAAGTCCCCACCGATGGGAGAGAGAAGAAGACCAGTGCTCCTAGTCCGAAGATATCAACCACTATGACTAAGAGACTGTCGTCTATGCGGGTGCCCACCACCGGAGTTTTCCAAGGTACCCGTTCTAAGACTAAATCTGCTACAGGGGAAGATTCGTCGTCCACACCACTTGGGGGTTGCTGGGACTGGGGGTAGTACTCCTCCGAACCTCCACAACAACCCGATGTTCCAAGAAGACGAGCCAGGGGAAATAACTCTCCCATCAGATACAACAAACCCCGACGTCCCCGAGGACGTCCACAACTTTCAAGACGAGGCGAACTCGGAGACTGGAGGTACTGTTCCTTCTGATTCCGAACCAGAAGAGAACATTCCCACATACCCCGACGACTTCTCACTACAGGGGTATGATTCAGAGGGCGCTTCCTCCACCGCTTCGTCCATCTCTCATCATGTAAAGATGGTGTTCATGACAGACAGAAGCCAAGGGTGCTCCAGAGATCGCCAACGCATCGACACTCTGGAGGCCATACTGCTTGCCTTGGTCAAGTCTGTGGACGAGATCAAAGCGGCCCTTCCAACTCTGCAAGGAGGGGCGCCTGGCCAAACAAGCGCAAGTCCCGCGGTCAATACGGACTCGAATTCAGCGGCACCAAACCCGGGCAACAATCCTCCAGAAGTAACGGCCCCCACCGACGTGGATGAGGCCCGCGAAGCGAGAAGAGAGGTCCAGGAGCTCCGAGCCATGTTTCACGCTCGAGAAAATTCTCAAGACCTCAGAATACGGCAACCGTACCCTGCTGCCTGGAGGGATGTTCCATTCCCACCAAGATATAAGCCGTTCAATATCAATCCTTATGATGGCAAGACCTCCGCAAGTCGGTACATTACTTACTTCGAGGTCACCACCGACCATCTACCCCATGACGATGCCATCCTCACACGATTATTCATCGGGGCATTAGAAGGAGTCGTCTTCGACTGGTATCGCAACCTACCAGACAACTGTATCCACTACTTCGCTGGCTTCAAGCACATATTCTTGGAGAGATTCTACGAAGTAGGGCAGGACATCACAATGTCCATCCTCATGGACGTCATCCAAGGGAAGAAAGAGCTCACGAGGAACTATATCGAGCAGTTTTGCCAAACCGCAATGAAGTTGCCGTCTGGAAATCCGGATTCCTCCTTGATTGAAATTTGCCAAAAGAGACTGCTTCCAACGATCAGTCTCTGGATGGGCGAAAGTCAATTCAAGGACTGGAAGACGTTTATCATTAGTGCCACAAGCACCGAAGAACGTCTGAAGAAGGCTCGCCAACTGGGATTGCACATCTCAGAGGAAGAGGACAAGGGCAGGCGTCCTAACGCCAACACTAACAATGGGGGTAGCTCCGCCAACAATCGAGACAACAAGGGCAAGCAGGCTATGGTGGCCGACACAGCACAGAAATCGGAGCCGAAGCGAGCAGACAAACAATGGCCGCAAATCACTTACTCCTTCGAAGACGGTCACGTCAAGCCCATCTCGGACATGCTCATACAAGGAGACAGAATTCAGCTTCCTCCACCAAGACGGAAACCTCGGTCGGCAGAGATGGAGAATCCAAAGTACTGCCATTACTACCGCGACGTCCACCATGCTATATGCGACTGCTACCAGCTAAAATAGTACATCTAAAATCTCATCGATTCGAACGCTCTGGCTATCAATTTCGAAGAGGTAACCGTGGCAGCCAACATGGTATCGGTACAATTCGGCAGCTTCCCTCCGACGGAAACTCAAGACGGTGTGGTCGCCATCCCTCTAGCGATAATGTAGATTGCTAATCTTTCACCTCCCCGAGATCAGGCTGCTGGTCTAATGCCTCTCACCACATCACGAGGGGAGGTCATGTGGGTCCATCTAGACTTGGTATCTGAAGTGACTCAGCCCACTCCATCTTCCATCGGCAAGAAGAAGAGTTGAAAAGTCAGGTCCTGCCGCACACTCTCGGCTGATATCGAAAAAGCTGCAGCCGTCGTCACACGGTCTCGGGTACAATCCCAACCCGTGGCTGACAATTCGGCTGAAGATCATCAGCCCGCTATAACCGACGCTCCGGGACCTGCTCAGCCTCTGACGACCGACAAGCCTAGGACGAAGGAGACTCGCTTTGACAAATCCCTCCGAAAAGAGGCATCGCAGGGGCTGGAGAGGCCCTACAACTTCGACATCTTGGCACAATTGGCCAACACACCGGCCAAGTTGTCATTATACGAGCTTCTGAGACTCTCAAAGGATTTTCACGCGGTTTTGAGCGATGCACTCCAAAATGTCGACGCATACCTGGCTCAGGTCAACCTCACGGGAGAGAGCCCGCCTGCAGATCTCCAAGACAGCGCTTGTACGGGAGCAATGCCCAACATTGTCTTCACTCCGCAGGACATGCTCATCAAAACCAACCTGCACGACCGCCCGCTATACTACATTGGATACATCGGCGACGTAAAGGTGGATCGGATGCACATTGATCCTGGCTCTTCCATAATCATTATCCCGAAGGGCTTGTAACATCATCTCCGCATCCCAATGCATCGCCTGACGCCTACAAGTACCGCCATCAATGGTTTCAATTCGGGCAGGAGCTACCCAATTGGGAAGATTCGTCTGAAGGTCAGATTGGCGATCTCCAATCAGAAGTCACCTGCTACGTCATAGATACAGACACTTCTTACAACATCCTCTTGGGGAGCCCATGGATACACGATTATATGATCGTGCATTCCACGCTGCACCAATGCTTCAAGTATCTCGACAAATACGGCATCGTGAGGACAGAATTTGCTGATATCGATCCCTCAAAGGGGTCGAATCCTACTACTCAGACTCATGCCTGTACGAAAAGTCGAAGAGGCACCTTGGTGAAGGAGATCTGCAAGCTCGTACGAGACAGCCACAGGATCAGAAGAACCTCTGACGATCCACCTCCATGCTCGCAAACCTGGCAAGTCCGCACCTCTTACAGCCACTCTGGGTAAGGATGCAATCAGCCTCTCGGCACAAGAAGAGCAGATGATAATTCGGCTGCCAAGATCTGGCCAAGTGCCAAGACCCACAACGGAGCCACTGACAATCAGGCCGCCGAGAGCCGGCCAGCCGCAAATGGAGAAGCTCAATCCCTCCGACAAGCCAATGACGATATGCCTTCCCAAGAAGGGTCGTCACCCCGACGCAAGGCCTGGAACTTCTAGCGAACCAACCACTCCCCGCCTAGCATCGAGCACCAGACTGGGGTCGCTAGTCTGCCAACGACTCCACGTTCCACTCCACCTGCTGAACCCCTGACGATCAAGCTGTCCAGGTTGTCCTCTCAGTCTTTATTTACACAGGGGGTAACCGAAGAGGAACCGGAGCTAGCCAAGTATGTGGCTGCCCACACCGATGTTCCCTCCGCAGATGATGTAATCCCCCTAGAAAAGATACCTTACTTCATCAATAAAGGGCCATCTTTGAACTACTTCGAGCATAATAAGCTTTGTACAATGTACGCTATGGAACACGGTATAGGCACACACCTACACACACAGGTAACAAATGTGTACACCACAATCCAGCTTACTCCAGTGGAAGATGCTTACCGCATAATCGAGGGAGGGGACCATCCAATCATCTTCAGCCGGAAGGACGATTTGCAGCCCTTCACCGTAGAAGAAGTTGACCTTGAATCAGATACTGGGAGACTGCCTCTATATCTTTATAGCCCCCAATCCAAATATCTCATGCAAAAACAGTGGTATGATCTGGAGACGATGCCAGGCTTGAACTACGGCACCGGACGACGACTACCTTTGAAGCCACCAGTCCCAGCTGGCAAACCACGGGACTACTATAGCAAGACTCGATGTGGGCTAGCGTATGTAACACCCACGACCACCCCTGAGAGTTCATATGAAGAATGTGACTGACATTCACATTCAATCGGGTCACCAACTTCTGACTCAGATACCAGCATCGGAGATGTATTCAGACAAGTCTTGTCAGTCAACATGGCATTCGTCGACGCTTATAAAGAAGACGAAGACATCCCTGAAATCCTTGAGTTAGAGCTGTGGGCCCAACAGTTGGATACACAATGGAAAAAGCGGTTCGAACAGAGAGAACCTCCTACTGAAGATGAAGTTATACAGGTCGATCTCGGCATCGAATCTTCCCCAAAACCGATCTTCGTCAGTAAAAGCCTGACAGACGAAGAGCGAGAATCACTACTGCAGCTTGTCAAAGAATATATCGATGTGTTCGCCTGGAGCTATGAAGACATGCCGGGGCTAAATTCCGATATTGCTCTTCACAAACTCAACATTCGTCCGGATGCAAAGCCAGTCAAGCAACAATAGCGACGCTTCCGCCCGAGCATCATGGATGCGATCGAAGCCGAAGTCAACAAACTAATATCCAGCGGCTTCATATGTGAGGAGCAACATCCTACTGAGTCGCCAATATAGTACCAGTCCTCAAAAAGAATGGAAAGATTCGAATCTGCATCGACTTCCGCAATCTGAACGAGGCTTGCCCCAACGATGAATTCCCCCTCCCTATCACAGACATCATGATTGACTATACCTGCGGCTTCGAACGTATGTCATTTATGGATGGCTTCTCGGGGTACAATCAAATCAAGATATCTCCTGACGACAAAAACCATACATCATTCCGAACACCGATTGGCACGTACTGTTACACAGTCATGCCTTTTGGTCTGAAGAATGCCGGCGCCACATATCAAAGAGCCATGAGTATCATCTTTAGAGACCACTTATGCAAGACGGTAGAGTGCTATGTTGATGACATCGCCGTCAAGAGTCGCTGTAAGGGAGACCATCTGCAGGATCTGAGGACGGTATTCGACCTGATGCGAGCGCACAATCTAAAAATGAATCCCACAAAATCCTTCATGGGCGTATCCAGCGGGAAGTTCTTGGATTTTATCATCACTGCCCAGGGTATCCATGTAGACCCTGAGAAGACAAAGGCAATCATGGAGATGGGTCTCCCGAAAAATCTTCGAGAATTTAGAGGCCTTCAGGGGAGGCTAGCCTACATCAGGAGGTTTATTTTCAACCTCTCCGGGCGATGTCGGCTATTCACCCATCTCATGAAGAAGGGCGTCTCATTCGTATGGGACGAAGAATGCCAGCGTGCCTTCGATAGCATCAAAGAATATTTGTCGAACCCACCAGTCCTGGTGGCCTCGGTCGCTGGAAAACCATTTCTGCTCTACATAAGAGCAATAGAACATTCCCTCGGGGCTCTGCTGGCACAAAACAATGATGCAGGCCATGAACAAGCCATATATTACCTCAGTCGAATGATGATTGGGCCAGAGCACCGATACACCGCTGTGGAGAAGAAATGTCTCGCCCTGGTGTTCGCCATTCAGAAGATGCGGCACTATGTCACTGGACAAACAATACATGTAATCTCACGCGTCAACCCTCTCAGGATCCTCATGACTAAACCAGGGGCACTCAGCTCTCGCCTTGCTACATGGGCAATATTGCTGTCCCCTTATCATATGATCTTTGTCCCACAAAAGGCTGCTAAAGGTCAAGCCCTGGCAGACTTTTTGGCAGCCCACCCAGGCTCAGAGTCATCCAGAATTTATGAAAAAATCCCAGACGAGGTCGCCGACTCGCATGCAACCTCTCACGATGATATATGGCGAATGTTCTTCGACGGTGCTTCGAGAACTGGACCCAAGGGCAACATCGTCGTTGGAGTCGGGGTGGTACTGGTTTCTCCTTTCGGACTGGTGATTAACCGTGCTTACTCTCTCACAGAACCCTGCTCTAACAATGTGGTCGAGTACAACGCTCTGGTCATTGGCCTCCAACTGGCAAGAGAGCTGGGGGTAGAATATCTTGAAGCATACGACGATTCTCAGTTAATCGTCAATCAGATCAGGGGCTCATACGAAGTCCGCCACGAAGACATGATCCCCTATCACCAAATAGCGATCGATATCATCTCGTCATTCGAAGGATTCTTCATCGAACATATTCCCAGACTCCGAAATATCGAAGCCGATGCCTTAGCAGGCCTGGCCGCTTCCCTAGCAGTGCCAAATCATACTCATCAATCGGTGGACGTGATAGGCCACGAACAGGTCTGTCCCAAGAACAACGTTTAATTCATGGCGAGTTATTCGGCTCAGACGATCGACGATGTCCCAGATTGGAGACAACCATTCATTGACTTCGTCGTCTACGACATCTTGCCCGAGAACCCAAAGGAAGCCACCTCCATCAGACGACGTTCTCTCAGATTCTTCTACGATACAGAGATGCAAATGCTGTATCGGCGATCCTACGATGGGTTATTGCTTCGGTGTCTGTCAAACGCAGAAGCCAAAGAAGCTGTACGAGAAGCTCATGACAGTGTCTGCGGAGCCCATCAGCCTGGCCATAAATTGCAAGACCGTCTTCGCCGAATGGGCTACTATTGGCCTACGATGGTAGCAGATGTGATATACTATGCTAGAAAGTACAAAGCCTGCCAAGTCCACGCGGACTTCATCCACCAACCATCTAAATTTCTACATTCGACAGTAGCATCCTGGCCATTCGAAGCATGAGGAATGGATATTATCGGTCCGATCACTCCGCCTTCTTCCCGAGGACACCGTTTTATACTTGCCATCACCGATTACTTCTCCAAATGGGCGGAAGCTGTCCCGCTTGCAGAAGTAAAGACTTCAAACGTGATCAGCTTCCTTAAGCATCACGTCATCTATCGCTTTGGACTGCCCCGAAGGATCATCCATGAAAATGGTCCACAGTTTGCAAGCCACGCCTTCTATCGGTTCTACGATAAGCACCGCATCCAAAATATCGCTTCAACGCCATACAATCCAGCCGCAAATGGGTTGGCAGAAGCATTCAACAAAACCATCATCAAGTTACTCAAGAAGTTCGTTTCATCCAATAAACGCGACTGGAACGAAAAGCTTGGTGAATGCTTATAGGCGTACCGTACCACAGTCCGAACGGCCACAAGGAACACACCATTCTCCCTGGTATACGGGAGTGAGACAGTTCTCCTATTGGAGACTCAAATACCCTCGCTCCGTGTCGCGCTCACTTATCAATTGACGACGGATGATAACTACCATCTCTGACTGTAAGAGTTAGAAGCCTTAGATGAAAAGCGCCTCCTGGCTCAGCAAAGGATCGAGCTATACCAAGCATGCATATCTGGAGCCTTCAACAAGAAGGTTAAAATCTAAACATTCCAAGTGGGCGATCTCGTTCTGGCAGTCCGGAGGCCGATGGTCATGAATCACAAGACCATCGGCAAGTTCCAGCCAAAATGGAAAGGTCCATTTATCATCGAGGCCGTGTTCTCTAACGGTGCTTATCGCCTCGCAAAACAAAATGGAGACTTGCTCATGTTGCCCGTCAACGGCAAGTTCCTGAAGAAATATTATGTCTAAACGATATTCCAGATCATTGAGTCATGTACCCGCTGGTGCCGCTGAACTCACCTCCATAATATTCCAGATTATCGAGTTATGTACCCGCTGGTGCCGCTGAACTCACACCCACAATATTCCAGATTATCGAGTCATGTACCCGCTGGTACCGCTGAACTCACATCTACAATATTCCAGATTATCGAGTCAGGTACCCGCTGGTGCCTCTGAACTCACATTTCGATCACTCTTTCAGATAGTAAGTCATGTATGACCATACCTCTAAACTTTCTTTTTGAAAGAGATCCTCCCCCATGATCCACTACACGTACTTCCAGTGCACAAAAAGGGTAACCGATCCACAAATTTCCAAAACGGCCATGTCCTCATTATCTCTTAGTCGTTTCACTTCCGCCAAAAATAAATTATCCCTTTACATAGAACTTCCATGTCCTCATTACCTCTGAGTCGTTCTATGTACCCTCCTTCATTGAGCCCACTCCTGTCATGTCCTCATTACCTCTGAATGGGAAGGCTCCGTCGAAGAAACCTTCATGCTTGCCATGTCCTCATTACCTCTGAGTAAGTATGATGATTCCCTTCCGACTTATTATCTGTACCCACAACCGGAGTATGCCAAGGGTAATCGGTCCACAAATGTCCTCTGTTGACCACAAATGTCCTCTGTTGACCACAAATGTCCTCTGTTGACCACAAATATCCTCCGTTGAGTCCACTCCTGCCATGTCCTCGTTACCTCTGAGTAGGAAAACTCTACGGTTAAAACCTTCATACTTGCCATGTCCTCATTACCTCTGAGTAAGTATATTGGTTCCCCTTTATCCTATTATCCGTATCCTAAGTTGGGGTACGCCAAGGATAATAGGCCCACAAATATCCTTTGCTAAGTCTCTTAGTACAGGCCCACCATTCCTCATCATGCCCCGGGAGTCCAGCTGCTCCATGGCATTCTATCTCCCAATACCCCGAACACCCAAGACCACCTTGCCGTGGAACTGTTCTAGGTATCCCCAATCAACCTTGTTATCCGTACCTAAAACCAAGGTATGCCAGGGGTAACAGGTCCACAAACAAGTCCCCTATGCGGGGCACACATCACCATAATACCACAGACACAAACAAGCAATACAAATGAAGGGTAAAATGGAAAGTACTCTTTATTTGATAGACGAAAAATGCATTACATGTTTTGGGACCACGTCCCTCTCAAAGAAGAAAAGAAAAGGAAAACAGAAACAAGAAAAGGCCGGCTATAGTTCGGCATTATACAATTCCAAAAGACGGTTTCTCACCAAGGTAGTCCCTCGCTCAAGCCGCTGCCTGGCTCGGCGCTCGGCCTCCCGGGACAACTCCTCTGCATCATTCAAGTACACATATGTCTGCCAATCAGTTTCTATCTTCTTCAAAGCAAGTTCCAGGTTGGCAGAAGCTCTACTAAATTTGTCAGCCTCCTGAATAACAATCTCTTTCTCAGTACGAGCAGATTCGAGCTCGGACTCCAGAAAAGCCAGTTTCCTCTGGAGCTCGAGAATCTGCTCCCGGGTATCAGTTACCCCGCGGGAGGCAGTCGCTTCCCGAGCCACGCAATCTCCAGTACGACGGCTCCTTTGATCGTACAACTCAGTCAGATCCCAGCGATCCTTCAATATAGCTGGCTTGAGCTATTCGCGAGCAATCCTCACCTTCTCTACCGCGGTTGCGAGGAAAGTACATTCTTGATCTATTGCCACCGATAGATCAGTTTGTCGTAGTACGTGAAACTGGGCAACAAGACGATCAGCTTCTAACAGCTTAGGCTCCAGAAGCGCCGCTAGTCCCGTCCCACCGGGAAGTGTTCTGAGGATATTAATTTGGCCACCGGCGCATTGACAGACCATAGCAAAGGGAGTCCCCCTCTCCACAGCTGCCTCGATCCCCCTCTTTAGGTGGCGGTAGAAACTATCGACCACATCTTGGGACACTTCATCCAAAACTGCTGTAGAGGACGACGTCAAAGGAAGTGTGGCAGGTAGTACCGAAGGAGTAGCCTCAGAACTTGCCGTCCATGTCACCAGGGAAACGAATTCTGTACGAAAAGATGCATGGATCGCAGCTAGCTCCTCTTCCGCCGCCCGAAGAGCCTGGATACTTGGTAGAGCGGAAAGGTTAACTCCCGAAACCCTATTCGCAGAGGTTGGCACGGAAAGCGTCGTCCCTTGCCCCAGCTGTGCTATCACCAAGGCCCCCGAACTTGACCCAGCTAGAGGTCCCTCAGTATGGGCTGGAAAAGAAGGAGGCACACGTGCTTCCATCATATCCCCTCCAGTAGAGTCCACCTCGACAATGTTCGTCACCGGCAATAAAGGGGCGGGACCTGCATGTCCAGAGCAATCATTAATCCATGGAGGACAGGATGATAGAAGCAAAAAGGCCTCCTCACAAGTTAAGAAGCTGGTTTATCTCACCAGGGGAAGAGCACGGAGGCTGCGGCTCGTTCGAAGCTAGCATGGTTTCCCCACCTGCAGCTTCCAACACGAATTCAACCGGTTTCTCTTCCCAGCCACCCCTACAGGGGAGCCAGCCAGGTCAGTGTCATCCTGTTGGAATTTAGCTATCTCAGGGACAGGGGCAGTAGAGCCCCCGTCCCCATGGGTTGAGGTCTCAGCAAGGTGAGACTCCCCGACCGCCTTCGGAAGAACCCCAGCGGGAGTGATATTGGTGCACATATCATGGATCAAAGTAGACAAGGCTGGATCGACTTCAGTAGTCATGTCCTGGGAAGCAGACTCCTCGGACGCCTACAAGAAACAAAAAAAAATGATTAGGCCGTAATTTAGAAACAGAAGAAAAAGGCGGTTGAAATTCCAATCACCTCAGAAATAGCGTCAACATCAATAAACAGCCTGCGACGTCTTACCGCAGCCCACTTTATGGAGTAGGTCCTGCCATCGTCAGTAGACAGACGCATGCCTCGTTGGCGTGAAGCACCAAGCACAATAGGTGGATGATCCTCCACCTCTTTGTCCGGCACAGTAGGAGGCTGGTTCCCCACCTCCTCGTCCGAAGAATGTGATGAGTCATCGACGGCCTGCTCGTCATCCTCTTCGTCCGCCGCAGTGGACTCCGAGTCTGGTACAGGAACTCTATTCGCCCCTCTCTTTCTCTTTCTGGAACTCTCAGGCTTTTCTGCCAAGCCGGTCCCGACAATGAAGCTGGTGTTCATGTCAAAGTTCACAGGAGATTTGCTCGCTGCGACGTGATAAAGAGCCGCCATGTACAGAATATCTCCTTACATATTAGCATCAGGGACTGAGAAGCTAGCTCGAGTATGAACAACATTGTAATAGTGCCACGCTCGGATGCCGTCCAGGACACTGCCCTCGAAGCCCAGGCAAGCACTTGGGCAGTCGAGGAACAGCTGACTATATTCGAATTGACGAGAAAATCTGTTAGGCAAATAAGGCTCCAAGTATACGTTATTTCGGTAACGATATACTAGGTGCGCGGGGCAAATGTTGTGCAGTCATAGAAGCATCTTCTCAGATAAGAGCTGGGGAGACTCAATGCCATCAATGTGTACCCCCTTCACTTCTCTAGGGGTAAACTGAGGAAGAGACACAAAGAAGTTGGGCCCATCAACTCTCGCCAACGCCCTCCGACAAGTCGGCATGGTGTCATACTCCCAAGATTGATGGCGGTATCGGAAAAGGAAGGCGTCATCAGCGGTGACATCATCCTCTGTCCCGGGCCTCATCAATGACCTATAGTGCATCAATAACCACCCCATTAGATAGTGGTATGGTAGCTCTATCCGCTCAAAGTCCAGCGTCATCTCGCGAGCAATGACTTTAGATGAAAAGGCACGGAGGCCGTGGTGTATGCTACACACCATTTCCAGAAGAAGCGCCAGTATTACTTTGAAGACCAGCTTTACAGCCGGGAGAATGAAGTGCCGGCTGATCCTTTCCATAGAACCTGCCCCTCCCGAGACTACACAATTTCGTAGCCATAACATCAAGAACCCGGCCAAGATGGCTTTCTCAGACATCTGCCGGGTACCGTAATGGAAATAACGGAAGGAGTCAATGCGGCTCCCAAATCTATCATGGGCGGACCTCGACCTTTTTCTATTAAACATCAGGTCCTTAACCTCCGCCTGAGTTTGGGGACCTCGAGAGAAAACTCGGCCGAAAGGACATAATTTGAAAAGATACGCGACCCAGGTCGTAGTATGGGTTTTCTCTCGAGGTCCTTAACCTTCTGAACTATTATTCTTCTTAATAGCAGTCTGGTGACAGATGCTATGGTGGCACAGCAGCTTCCGGTACACAGCGACGAAACCAGGAAATCGATAATCCAGATCATCGAATTTCTCATTCGTTGGGGTGTATACTTCAAATGCCTTGCCTCCCCACGGCAGCTTGGAAACAACGTGCATCTCATGGAGAGAGAGTCCTAACTCCCCTCCGAGCGTGAAGAAAGTCCCCGTACGTCGGCTTTACATCTCCAAAAGGGCCATGAACAGCGGCTTGTTAATGGGCAATCCGTAACAGGTGCCCCAGATGGCGTAGTAAAGGTCAATCTTCCGAAGGAGTTCCTCGTAGTTCCTCAAGATCCACGAAGAAAGATTGGCCCATGTGGGAATGGGTTTTATCCAATTCAGCAGCGACAACCTGCCCACAGGATAGGACCCCTTGTAAGCGAGCTGATTCAGGAAGGTATCAGCTTGGGTAAAAGTGAAGTTGGGCCCAGACACGTTTATAAAAGTATCAGGAAGCAGCCCCATCACACTCCGGCTGACTGACTCCCTACTTGCACATGCTGACTTAATACTCATATTATAGTAGATATTGCCCACGAACATCCCCTGTTGGGTGGGAGTTAGGGAGCCCGCCATTCTCCTGCTCAACGATACCATATTAAACCATAAGAGGGGAAAATGCCGCTACATTTCGGGAACATGGATATCCACCCCGTCCACAGTGAAATCCCAGTTCTTAGAAACATCCAGCATTTGGGAGTTCTTTACGGATAAAGCATCACCAAAGAGAAAAGCTGGTTTCAAATATTCTCCGTCCAGTTTTCTCGAATTCATCATAGTGCAAAGAAAATGGAAGGGCTGGTTGTTGATGGCAGCCACCCTCTCCAAAGGCTCATTAGGGAGAAGTTGATCTGTAATATGTCGAATTAGATCGTCAAGCCGCACACCCATGGCAAACTGAACTGAACCCACTAGAAGATCTCCGGCCGGGTTGGTTGGAAGGTTCACTGGAAAAGGACAAAAGAAACAGGATTAAAAAATAGGTTAAAACGAAACCACTTAGAGTTTTTCAAAAAGAAGTTTCTATGAGCCTATGCGGCTCGGATCGACGAAGCCTTATGCGGTCCAATTTAGCTGGGTTTCATGCGGCACGACTTCAATAGAGCCTATGCGGCTCGGGTCAACACAACTTCATGCGGCCCAATTCAGTTGGGAGTCCCATGTGACACTGATTCGATAGCTTATGCGACTCGGATTAAAACTTATACGGTTCTATCTTGCAGAGGAGTTTATGCGGCGTGACTCAGCAAAATTCTATACGGGCCAGGTTGTCAGGGATATATGCGGCTCCGCTCAAAGGAGGTTCCATGTGGTTCAAACTCGGAAAGCACTCCTGCGGCTCAACTCTTTCTCATGCGGCTCAAAACGTAGGGTATGTCCTATGCGGCTCGAATATGAGAGGGTTTTACGGCCCATACAACATATGCGGCTCCATCATGGTCGAGCTTGGGCGGTTCAATAAAAATGAAGGATGAAGGCTTGTGCATATGTTATGCAACAGAGCCATGGTCCTTGGTGGTTCAAAGTATTCAAATCTATTTCTTATCCTTGAAAGCGGGGTGAACATCAGGATGCACTTCGGGCCCGACGGCCGACGAGGAAGCCACCTTTTTGTCTTTCGCAGCAACGGAGACGACCTTGGAAGATTTGGGGGCCATTTTCGACAATCGGAGAATGGAAATAGGGAAAGAAAGGAAAGACAGCAATAGTTGGGGACGAAAGAGAAAGTAAAAAAATCCCTCCGACTGAACTCATCCATATTTATAAACAAAACCAAGGCGCTTCGATTCTCGTGCAGAACGAAAACCAACTCTTCGGTTGACGAGGCGAGCTACCTAAAATGAAGGCCAGACTCCTGGGATCCCGTCCCGAAAAGTGACCTCAAAATTGACAGCAAATCAACAACATTTAATGCAAAAGATCCCCATACGTGGCAAGATGACGTGGCGGAAAGTCCCCACGATTGAGATAGCTATGCAGCCCGAAAGTCTATGCGGCAGAATCATCCATGCGATCGAGTCATCCATGCGGCCGAAGCATCCATGCGGCCGAGTCATCCATGCGACCGAATCATCCATGCGGCCGAGACATCATATACGGCCAGAAGAATACATGGCCATGCTTCTTATTCAAAGTATTTCAATTTTGTAAATTAAAAACTTTGAAGGGGGTCTTGTAGAAGCATGGAAAATAATAAAAAAAGATCTATGCGGCCAGAGAGCCCCATGCGGCTCAAGGATCCATGCAGATCAAGGATCTATGCGGCTCAAAAAAGTCCTATGCGGCTCGAAGAGGAGCCACGTGGCCCGTAAACAGCTTTCTCGTTTGTCCCTTATTGCATTAAAGGCATTGACGGCTGACAGCTCTGACAAGGTGACAGTTCTGACATGAAGATATCATTATGACTCCCTCATAATGACGGAATCCTTGGGAAGCGAAGAAAATCTCTGACACGATCCCCCGAGAGGCAGAAACTGTCATGCGGCCTTGACACGTTGACAGTCATATGCGGCCCAAGTGGAGACTCTCCTATGTGGCCCAAGCGGAGGCTCCCCCGTGCGGCTCATGAAGGCCAACCCCATACGGCTCACGAAGACCAGTCCCATGCAGCTCACGATGACCATCCTCATGCGGCTCACGAAGACCAGCCCCATGCGGCTCACGATGACCATCCTCATGCGGCTTACGAGGACTATCTCCATGCGGTTCACTCATACTCATGCGGCTCAAATCATTACCATGCCGCCCAAATGTTCAGAAGGGGGGCCACTCTTAGGCAGCCTTGACACGTGGCCAGCCTTATGCGGCCCAACTTTCCTACGGCTCAGATTTCTGCTGTTATGACACGTGGCATGACAGTAGGAAATACGACATCAGATTGATCGAAATCTCCCAACAAATCCCAATAAAATATTGGAATCAAATCAGATCATCTACAAATAAGCCAATTAAAGACACGTGTCGAAGAATCCGAGGTTGGCATGATAAATCGGAAGGATTTATGTCAACCAGTATTAATTACCCACAAAAGATTTGATACAATCACATTTATTGCCCAAATCTCGATGAACGGCCCAGATCCAATGATCATTAGCCGCCAACTTTCAAGAATGGGCAATCATTGTAAACCCTAATGAAGCCCCCCACTCTTATAAATAGCAGGGTGCCATTCCCTTCGAAAAGATACAGACCGAGATACACAGAGAGACACATACAGAGAGAGGCAGACAGAGACACAAAGATAGACATATACACAGAGATATAGAGAGAGAGCCAGAGAGCCTGAAGAGAGAGCATTTCTTCATCAACGCCCCGCAGTTCTTCTACAGAGCCAAGGCTGCACCCGATCGTCCAAGGAGTAAGGCAGAGCTGTCGTCGCTTTCCTGAGCCTCTACCGTCATCCCCCAGAATCTAAAATAAACAATTGTACTTAGATTGCTGTACCTAGGTTTTCGTCCCTAGGCTTTCTTTGTACAAGCGAGTTTGTATTGTGAAGTAAAAGTCCAGTCCTCCGATAATTGTTCTGTTCTTTTATATTTCATGGCAAACAGTGCTTCGCCTTGCCGATCGGTAGGACCAGGAACAATACCGCTGAAGAAGACGACATAGGAAACAATAAGGAAGGACCAAGACAGATCAACAATACAAGCTTGTGATCAGGTCGAGAATCTCAGAGATTAGAAGATACGGGCAGAGATCAAGGGCGAGTGCTGATTGAGACATATATTCGGTAAACCATCACATATCTTGATTTACAAGACCTGTATGGGCCACCACTTAAACCATATAATACCCCAGAACCAGAATACTTGAGAGCGGGGGCATACATAGCCAGCTACGTATAATGAAACGGAATCCACCTCACTATACGGTCATGACTGTCTAGATATATGAGGGTTTAACTACAATCCATCAGTCTCCTATGGTCAATAACAAGCCTAAATGTCTCAATCTCAAGCAAGCAAGTAAAGTTACAAGATGTAAGATCACCAAATATACAATAGTAAGGCATCCCAAACATTATATATTCAGCTGATCATGAAGCTAGTCGTTACAAAATGTGAGGACTAGCAAGAGTTTAGTCATACATGATCAACCCTAGGATCTGTCAATCATGTTATAGTCCGTAGGCAGACAGTAATAAGGTATGCCATACGAGCTAACAGGTGCTCGCCGGCTAAACGCCTCAAAATAATTTTTTTACAATATAGTGGGAGTGCCAAAAATAAACCCACTCGTTGTCCTGGTTACGCCTGGTGGTCACCATCGGGCTGGAAGGTCGGTAGATCCTCTGGAGCTGCTCCAAAATTTGGCCATAAAAACCAGCTGGGTCAGATCCCATAAAGAGCAAGTGCCACAAAGGAGGCTTCACTTAAGAACTAAAACCCGTATATCAGAAATAAATGTTAAAAGTAGCTACAAAAGAGCTTGTTAATAAAAGAATAACAACAATCATAATAGAGTATGAGGGAACCATTCAAGTAGCCAGGTCACAACCCTTAAACCAAACAAGGACCAGGGTTATAACCCTTCGCCTGAATTGAACTGTCTTAAAATATTGTTGGTAAGGTAAAACATAACAAGCATGACGTGGGGTGCAATAAGATAATAAACGAAGAGATGACTCGAAACTGCTCCGGAAGCCAGGCTACAACCCTTAAACCAAATAAGGATCGGGGTTGTAACCCTTCACCTAAACAGAACTTAGCCTCTGATCTTTATTGCTAAAAGTGAAAATCATACGATCAAGCCTGTAATAATTGGGTACTGAAACTTACCATATAATCGCTCCCGACCAATCAGTGACTACGCTTTTCTACATTAGCTAACTAGGGTTATCACAAGCCTTAGTTACTAGCAATATGCAGTGAGATGTTCCTCCAGCCACAAGCCCTGCAGCTAATCCAGGTTATTCAGGCGACTTGGATTCAATAAACAGTACCTCGTTCTTTTTCTTATATCAGTGAATCTAGACTTGTGCCCTACTCGTCGACAAGCTGCAAGTCCAACAATGGTGGCTGGGATAACGGGATCGCCTATAACTGGGGAAATCTCTAATGACTACTGAATTATTCTAGTTATTAGCCTTAGCCATTTACAGTAGGTACCTCTGACCGTGGTACTCAGGAATCCCTGTCCTAGACATGATGCAAACATTACCGGTTCAATTGTACAAACACAATCATCTACGGTGTCCAGGCCATTCAATCTTGTCATGACATGCTAGCCATCGCAACAGCCTTCGGGATATATATCATGTCATGTTCACTGTCAGGAGGGCGCCACGACGGGCCACTATCATATCATGTCATTTGCCAAAAGTGTACCACAACGGGTCACCATCGTATCAGGAAACATATTTAAAATTAATATAGCACAAGCATACATATAGTAATTAAATATTAGCAGGGGCAGGAGCTGTGAAGGAATCATGCGGCTCAGGAGACAGGGACATACGGCAGAAGAAATCAGGACTCATGCGGCTCATGAAAAACTTGTCGCATGAAATTGCAATACGGCCAGCCAATAAATGTTACCACTATACCATATATGGCCAAGAGTTAAGTAATTGCACACGCGGTTAAAAGCAATAAGGTAAATGCGGCCACACAAATAATTGAAGAAGGTATATGCGGCCAACCACATAAATGTGCATGCGGCCACAAATTAAAACCATGCAATAAAGCTACTGGCTATGCGGCCAAAGCAAATGCATGCAAGCAAATGGCCATGCGGCCATGCAAGCAAATGCATGCAAGCAAATACATATACGGCCAGCCAATAAATGCTCATGCGGCCATGCAAGCAAATGCATATGCGGCCATGCAAGCAAATGCATATGCGGCCAAGCAAATAAATGCTCATGCGGCCATGCAAGCAAATGCATATGCGGCCAAGAAAATAAATACTTGCATATACGGCCAAGCAATTAAATGCTCATGCGGCCATGCAAGCAAATGCATATGCGGCCATGCAAGCAAATGCATATGCGGCCAAGCAAATAAGCATTTGCATACGGCCAACAATATATTAACGGCCATACGGCCAAAAATATATTTGCTAAGTAACAGCTAGCAAAATGCAACTACAACTAAGCAACACATTGTTGCATGCAGCCAAAAGTACAATTAATGGCTTCTACAGAAAACATGTCTATAGAAAATACCATGGCCTCCATGCTCCACCAAACAACAATAGAAACCCAAATCTAGACTCCCGTAGGTCAAATTTAGGTAAAATGGAATTCTCTACAACATGGAACCATCAAATAGCAAAAATATGCAGGTTTGATAGATCAAAACTCATGAAAATCGAAAATACCACAAAGCTAGATTTACAAGAAATTAACCACGAAAATAAAAAAATGCTAAGTACTAAAGTGGGTTAGAAACACATAAGGAAGACAGTGGAACAAAAAAAATAGAATTCCTCCATGAAGCAAGATGAACTTTCCTAAACCTTTCTGGTATGTGGAGAGTAATGGTGAGGAAGAAGAAGAGTGAATGAGGAGAGAGAAAGAGTGTTGGATTAATAAATGATGATAGTGGTGGTAGGTAGGGGTTTGGTTCACAAACCGAACCAAGCCAAACAAGCCGAACCGAATCAAGCAATAAAATGCCAAATAAATTATACGAGGCGACATGCAATACGAGTCAAAATACGTACATGTATACCAAAATACATAATACGAACCATAGTCATTACAAATGGTGCTAGATCCATTGGACTGAGTGTTAGGGTTATATACTAAAAGCATCACTTTTGTAGTAACCTTATTTCCTTAAATTTTGAATGAGAATCATATGGGCAAATGTTTGCATATTGTATTTGTTGTAAGTGTTAATGCAAATGTCTGATATTCTATATTGTAGATAATATGGTGTGTGGTGTCACACAGAAGATCATATTATCAGTTTTCTATGGAGTATATAAATAGTTCACAACCTAGATGGACTTGGACAATCTATTGGAAAGGTTGTAGTATAATCTGGTATTAGTCTATCTTGACTATAGGTTTATACTAGTACACTTTGTGTGTATTGAACAAGACCACTTGAGGTTGTTCTCTTTGTACTGACTACATAAGAGAACAAACACCTCTGTTATTATGGATGCTTGTACTCTTAATTCGGATATAATAACGGACATGTATATACAATGTGCATTACTTTGACTCATAAAAGAGTGAGATTCATTATGGATCAACAACCTCTATGAATTGGGTAATAACATTGTATGTATGATGGGCTGTTGATTATAAATGAAATCCATGTCCCGATACATCGGGTTGATGATGTCCTCTTGAGGAGCTCATACGGATTGTCATGTAAACCCTGCAGGTGGATTATATCCGATATGACAAGTAAAGTTGAGCGGTACTACTTAAGGATAAAAGATGTCGAATCAATATAGTTGTCAGTAACTTAATTTGATCGACGGACATACGATATCTTAACATGGGGAGCCAAACGAGCATATAATAAAAGGAGCCCACAAACATAATTTAGGATTAGGGAGGTAGTGCAACAATAGCTCATTAGTGGACCGAGCTATTGTTAATGGGCCTGGATTGTGTGTTCGGGCTGAACACGGGATATCCAGATCCGTTAGGAGGCCTAACCCTAATTTCTCCTCATGGTCCCTGCCGTAGCCTATATATATCCTCTATTCTCTGACCGCCAAATTAATGATTAGAATTCTAAAATTTTCTCTAAATTTATGATTCACGTAAGGAGAGAAAGAGAGTGCTGCCAAGGAGAAGAAAAGGTTGGGAGATCGTCGCCCACACGACGTCCAACTCGAGGAAGGAATACGTACAGAAGATCTTGGGGTTGTCCGTTCGAGATTGCCAGGAATTACTTGTCTTCTTTTCGCCGCAGGTATAATTCGTGAACCCTAATTTCCGCCTATGAAGGGTTAGAACACGTATTTGATCTGTTTAACTTTCTATCGATCAATACGCACACCAAAGGAAGGATCCTGGGAATTCCCAGTTCTATCACTGAGAGTAACTAAAAACCTTAAAAACTTGGTTCAGCCTGCTGGGCCAACCCTATCCTCAATCCAAGCCCTAACTACCTAAGCTTCATTACAAGCCCAGAATCACAAATTTAACTTTAGCCTACAAACCAACCCATAGTTTGGGCAAACCAAACAACACCCATCTACTGAAATCAAATTCAATAAATAATCTAAATCTAAGTTTGGCAATAATAGTAACAATACAACTATTTCCCAAGCCAAAATAGGCTCGGCCCATATCCTTGGCCCGCTGCCTCCAGGTCGAACCCCGTATAGATTTGCGCAGCGCCAGATTTTGGATTCGGATAGTTGAGGATGGAGCAGCAAAGAACGGAGCAGCAAAGATGACCATAATAGTTGGATATTTTCTCTTATTTTTGTCATTTTGCTTTTTCTAATTATGCATGTTTATTATTGTGTGGTTATTTTTTTGAAAAACCAAGCCTACATTAATAATGGACAACATGGACATAATATCAACTAGTAGAAAAACCTTCATTGTTAAATAACTAAGTGGGAGAGGATTTTTATTTAGTATAAATCCTATGGTCTCCATTACTGGTTTGTAGGTGATGTAATTATACTTGCGTGTTGGCTTTAGTACTTTCCTTCATATCGGATGAGTATAATTATGGATCACCAGTACAAACTTCCTTAGGGATAATTGTAGAAAGTTACCTAGTATGTGTTCACTTCTCCATCTGAAGGAACTCATTACAAGGTAATGGACTTAGTATTAAGTAATGGTATACACTTAGATACAAATAATGGTATCCTCTCCATCGGAGTCACTGCTATTATTTGTATGACCAGAACAAGACAAGCATATTAATTTTATTTGTAATAAAGTTATATTGACATGATAGTAAAATTAATAAAAAAAAATCTACTTGAACAAAGTTGAATTTGTATACGTCCACACTATCGTGGCATGCTAAATTCATGGTGTTCAAGGTGTTGGTGAATTTCTTATTATTGTTTTGAGAGAATCAATATTTAGTTAATTCAAAAAGTTTTTTTTGCCCTACATAATTTTATTTATGTGATTCTCGGGATTTCAAAAAAATGGGTTCTTTCAGTCCACTTATGGTGATTCTTAAAGAAAACAAACTTACTGGACCTAATTATATTGATTGGAAACGTAATTTGGACATTGTTCTGACTGCTGAGGAGTACAAATTTGTACTTGTTGAGGAATGCCCACCTAAGCCTGATGCTAACTCTGATGAAGAGGTCAAAGAGGCTTATAAGAAGTAGAAAAAGGCAGATGAGATGGCGCGGTGTTACATTCTGGCATCTATGTCAAATGTACCGCAACATCAGCATCAGGCCATGGCCACAGCTTATGACATGATGCATAACCTCAAGGAACTCTTCGGACATCAGAGTAGAGCAGCTAGGCAGTTTGCTATGAAATGTTTGATGAATATAAAAATGGCTGAGAGCACACCAGTAAGGGATCATGTTCTCAAGATGATGGGTCATCTGAATGAGATGAAGATCCTCGAAGCTGAAATCGATGGGGAAACCCAGGTCGATATCATTCTCGGGACTCTGCCTAAAAGTTTTGACAATTTCTGCCTTAATTACAACATGAACAAAAGGTTGTATAGTTTGGCAGAACTTGCAAAAGAGCTACAGGATGCTGAATCTCTCTTTAGGCAGTGTGGTCATATTTTTATTTCTGAAAAGGCTTCTACTTTTAAGCCAAAAGGCGGTAAGAAGAAGAATAACATTCAGAAATAGGCAAACTTAGCAAAGAAGGGCATGGGACCTCAAGGCGCGGTGAAAAAGCCGAAAGACAAATGTTTCAAGTGCAAAGGGTCAGGACATTGGAAGACTGATTGTCCACTTCTCAAACAAGGGAACAAAGAAGGTATATCTCATTTACTAGTAGTTAAAACATGTTTAGCGGTGTTATCTACCGGCACCTGGTGTGTAGATATAGGAGCTACTAATCATGTCTGCAATACATTGCATGGGTTCCAGGAAACCAGACGGCTCAGTGATGGAGAGATATGCTTGTTTATGGATGATGCTACAAAAGTATCGGTCGTTGCATTAGGAGATGTTACTTTATCTTTTGGTAGAAATAAGTCTTTGACATTGAGAGATTGTCTTTATGCACCTTCACTTAGAAGGAATTTAGTTTCTGTTTCTATGTTAGTTAAGGATGGATATTCAGTTTATTTTAATGACAATATTGTTATTAGAAAGAATAAACATTTTATCTGTTCTGGTGCATTGGTTGATAATTTGTATGTCATTAATCCTATTTCGCCCACAATGTAACTTATGGAAATGAATAATATGTCATCTAACTTAAATAAGAGAAAAGAACCTTCTTGTATGAACCAAACATATCTTTGGCACTTACGATTGGGGCATATTAACCTAAGAAGGATTCAAAGACTGGTTGAAGATGGACCTTTGAGTTCATTGGAAGTGGAGGCACTACCAGTCTGTAAATCCTGCTTAGAAGGTAAAATGACCAAAAGGCCTTTTACGGCAAAGGGGTATAGGGCCAAAGATGTGTTGGAATTGGTTCATTCTGATTTGTGTGGACCCATGACTATCCAAGCTAGAGGTGGCTTTGAATATTTTGTCACATTTATTGACGATTATTCAAGGTATGGATACATTTATTTGATGTGCCGTAAGTCTGAGTGCTTTAAAAAATTCAAAGAGTACAAGGCTGAAACGGAGAAACGTCATGGAAAATGTATCAAGTCATTACGATCAGATCATGGTGGCGAGTACCTTTTTGGAGAGTTTAGGGATTATTTATCAGAGGATGGGATTGCATCCCAATTGACTGCACCTGGAATGCCCCAACAGAATGGTGTAGCCGAAAGAAGGAATAGAACTCTTATGGAGATGGTTAGATCAATGATGAGTTATTCGAATTTGCCAGATTCGTTTTGGGGATATGCCTTAGAGATTGCAGCTTATATTTTGAACTTGGTTCCTTCTAAGTCAGTACCTCTTACTCCCACAGAGCTATGGATTGGGTATAAGCCTAGTCTGAAACATGTTCGCATTTGGGGTAGTCCAGCACATGTGCTGAATGAGAAAGCAGATAAGTTGAAATCTCGTACAGAAGTACGCTTGTTTGTAGGCTATCCAAAAGGAACGAAAGGAGGTTTATTTTATAGTCCTAAGGATCAGAAGGTCATTGTTAGCACCAATGCCCGATTCTTAGAGGAAGACTATGTGATGAACCATAAACCCATAAGTAGAGTTGTTCTAGAAGAACTGAGACGTGAGGCACCAAGTACTTCAGTACCAACAGTACAAGAGGATGAACCACAAATAACTGCACAACGTATCACAAGTGTTATACCACAACCGATAGTGCCTCGTCGTAGTGGGAGGGTTGTGATACAACCTGATAGATATATGTTCTTGGGAGAGTCGTCAGACTTCGTCCCTGAGGAACAAGATTATGATCCCTGTACCTACAATGAAGCACTCCAAGATAAAGATGCAGAGTCTTGGCAAAAAGCAATGATATCTGAAATAGAATCTATGGATTCTAATCAGGTCTGGGAGCTTGTAGAACCGCCCGTTGGTGTAAAAGCCATTGGATGCAAGTGGGTCTATAAGAGAAAAAGTGGATCAGACGGTAAGGTTGAAACCTTTAAAGCTCGGCTTGTAGCAAAAGGTTTTACTCAAAGAGAGGGTATCGATTATGAGAAAACCTTTTCTCCTGTAGCCATGCTTAAGTCTATTCGGATTCTTTTATCTATTGCAGCTCATCTTGATTATGAGATTTGGCAAATGGATGTCAAAACAGCTTTCCTTAATGGAAGTCTTGAGGAAGACATCTATATGAAGCAACCAGACGGGTTCATTGAAAAGGGCCAGGAGCATCTTGTTTATAAGCTCAAAAAGTCAATTTATGGACTTAAGCAATCTTCCAGATCTTGGAACAACTGTTTTGATTTGGTGATAAAATACTATGGATTTGATCAATGTCAGGATGAATCATGTGTATACAGAAAGTGTGACGGAAACATGGTGGTGTTCCTAGTACTTTATGTGGATGACATCTCACTCATTGGAAACAATGTTAAGGTATTATCTGATGTAAGGGTATGGTTATCCAAACAGTTTGATATGAAGGACTTGGAAGAAGTAGGTCACATCCTTGGGATCAAAGTTCTACGAGATCGCAAGAAAAGGATGTCGGGCTTATCCCAAGCTTCCTATATCGATACTGTACTAACTCGTTTTAGTATGCAAAATTCTAAGAAAGGTTTCTTACCTTTTAGACATGGAATTGCTCTATCAAAGGAGCAGTGTCCGAGGACACCTAAAGAGATAGAGAACATGAAGGCAGTTCCTTATGCTAGACTACACCAAATCTGGGCTTTTACGGCCTCTGATTTACGGCGTGTATTAGATGCAGGCCGTAAATGATATTATATTACGGCACACCAAAAATACGAGCCGTAAATTCCTATTTTTTGCTTTTTAATACGGCATGGATTTTTAGGGCCGTTAAATGTTATCAATTATGACATGCATTAATGCAAGCCGTAACATATAAGGTTCTTACGTCATTTTACGGCCTACGCTGTAGGCAATTAAATAAATGGACTTTCACAGCCTATCAAATTCACGCCATAAATCTCTTCCTGCCTATAGTTTAGTTTTGGTAACAAATTTTTTTTGCCACCAAACCAAAAACTGCAAAACAGGAAAAATTCCCTCCCCAATTTCTATCCACCAAACCCAAAAACGAAAACATCAGGTTTCAGTCAAAAAAACATGAGGGCTTGAGACGGCTAAACCTAAAAACTCTATTCACAAAGAAACCTGGCGGCTTCGTATTCTTTGCAGTGGACGATCGCAAGCGACCGCTTTCTTCTCAAGTAAGGTAAGATCCTGATGAGTCTCGTTGGTGAAGATCGTCTTTCTCGACGAGTCTTCATCGACGAAGATAATTTTAATCTCATGTATTCCTTCTCCGGGAATATCATCCTTCTCGATGAGTCTTCATCGGTAAGCTCTGGTTCGATCGTAAACCTTCATTGATTTTATTGATTCGAACTTGATTGGTAGGTGTTCGATCCAATTCCTCAAAGGAGCCACCAGCTCCGGTCAGGCGAACCGTGATGCTACAAGCATCTCCTTGGCTCGAGGTATTCTCAAAATGTTATGGTTCGGTTAATTGGACCAGTGCATTCTATCAAATTCCTCTAATCTCTGTTATATCTTTTCAGGACAATTTTTGTGCAATTAGGGCGGCATAGAGACCATGTGACACGCTACGTAAGGACCATTGTCTATGTTTCGATTCCTTTTTCTACTTGCTGGTACAATATTGTCTATGTTTGTTAATTATTGAAATTTTGTAGAGGCATCTCGTATGATTTCTTTTTCTATTTGCTAAGAAACCTTGTTGTCTAAGTTTGATTTTTCCTGTATTCTTTGATTTTCATTGATTGTTTTCATGGACCATGTTCTTTGTATTAAAGGGTTTTATTGTGCTTCTTTCTATTAAATGGTTTTTATTGACTGTTTGCTTTGGAAACAAATCTTCTAATTACGATTGTCTGATGTTCACATACTACGAGTCTATTTTTACAAAACAAAATTTGAGAAATATTTGTAAACAGAGAAAGACTCAACTCAACCCAGCATTCAATCTATTTTATTATTGCCTACTATCAATCCCGGATCACCTATGGGGAAAAAATCAAACAAAAAAGAAGCATTTATATTTAGAAGAATACTTGTCTGTTATTCACATGCTTAACCATAAAAGAAAAAAAAAATGACAGTACAAAAAGAAGTAACTGCAACATGAACCTTATGTAATTGAAGAAGAGATGAAAATAGAGGAAAAAGAAAATTAACAATAATAGGAGGAATGAAAGCAAAGGATTATAGATAGATACATACCTCGTCGGCCTAGGAGGATGATAGAGTTGATGACTAAGAAGGGTCAATAGAAGGCTACATTGCTATGACAAAAAATAATACAACATTGATTTTTCGTGTTCAAATGTATTTTTGAGTATTTGTTTCCTGTATGTCTGATGCCTATTCGACATGGATACTATGTCTATGTGATGTGACATTTATTTTGTAGTATATGTGCTTCCTAGATGTAAGACACTGGTAGATTGTGGCATGAAACAATCTATGTTGTGAATGCTTTCCTTCATTTAGAAATTTGGGCAGTAGAATAATGAATAGGTGAATACCACATCTGGGTGGAAGAAACCACATTGAATAAGTTTCTTCCAAGTCATCAAATTCTAATTTAGTATAAAAAGTCAACCCTAGCTTTTTCTAACTTATACCCCTTTATACTCACCAAAAGTGTACTGAATATAAAGAGGGGAAGCACCTAAGCATGCTGCTTTAATTATGTCTAGGCCCTCTTGGATACCTAGATGGTCTATTTTTGATTAGTCTGTTTCGAGGTGTTGAATTTTTAAGGTCAATTTTTTCCTGCTTCCTATGCAGTCAATATATATTCCATACGACTAAATGAACTATATTCCCTTTAAGAGTAGGTAATTGTGTGGGTTTGTTCATTGTCCGCTTTTGTTCCCTTATTCTGAAAGTTATGCCCTAGAAGATTGCTTAGGCATCTGGTGAGCACCTATGTTACTGAATATGGTAGCCAAGTCTGACACAACAAATTGATTGGGAGCAAACCTGTCAACTATATATTAGCTTCAAGTCTTCAATAAATGTGTGATATTGATATAAATGGCTACAATCTTGGACCCTTATCACATGCAATATTTTAGCTTCTTATCACATTTATATATATATATATAACCTTTCATCAAAGTTTAATACTAGACAGTAATTGACTTGTATAATATATAAATGTGAATTTTGTTATCTTATAAAACAAGAGCACATTCTTGTACTGAAGATTGTTCAACTACATGTATATTTCAGTAAAGGTATTTGCCTCTTGTATATAGAAATTACAGTGTTCTAATAATCATCTCTGCAGGTTACTGAGGCTCTTGCACAAGCTGGTCTTGAGTCTTCAAATCTTATTGTTGGTATTGACTTCACAAAGAGCAACTAATGGAAAGGTTATAATCTAAAGTTCTATATGCTAAATATTTCTCACATTTATTGAATATAAAGATGAAATTATCTCAAAAAGTAAAAAAAAAGATGAATTTTTGGATTTGTAGGTAAAAATTCATTCAACCGTCGCAGCTTGCACCATTTAAGTGATGTTCAAAATCCATATGAACAAGCAATCTCCATCATTGGAAGAATACTATCAGAATTTGATGAGGATAACTTGATCCCATGTTTTGGATTTGGAGATGGTAATTTCATATTTTTAGGGTTATCTAGCAAAAATATTATTCATATGTATTTTACCTAAATGTGATGGTGAATTTTGTTTAACAGCATCAACACTTGACGAAGATGTTTTTAGCTTCTACCCGGATGAGAGACCCTGTAATGGTTTTTCGGAGGCTCTATCACGATACAGGGAAATTGTCCCAGATTTGCGGTTGTCTGGTAGCTTGTCTTCTTCACCTTTTTTTTCTTTTATAGCACTCTAGTGCTTCATTAACATCTGGTCATATTTAAATATTCCTCAATATTTTTTCCCTTAGGTCCAACATCCTTTGCTCCAATTATTGAAATGGCTATGACCATAGTGGCAGAGAGTGGGGGACAGTACCATGTCTTAGTGATCATTGCTGATAGGCAGGTATTCTTCTAAATATAAATGCTTCTTTTTTGTTTAATTTTTTTCCATTGGTGATCTGGGATTGGGATACTATATTTTCAAATTCATTTCAAAAATTATTTACGAAACTTTAAAATAATCTGCATGTTTCATTAATTTCTAGTAACCTGCATATTGTTTGTCTCGTCAACACATGTGTCTGATTTGATTAACCATTAAACTGAATTTAGTTATAGTTTAATCACAACATATTCAATAATTTGGTCATTTGAATATTGTTTGATGTGTGTCTCCTTTTAGAGAGCATGTTATTATATGCTTTACTTTCTGAGAAGGATTCAGCCAACCCAAAAATTTGGAATAAAGGCTTGTTGTTGTTCTTATTCCTGAGAAGGACATGGATATAAAATGGCATATATCGAGCTAGAATATGTTTTACCCGCTTCTTTTAGTTTGAATTGCATTGTATCTTTGTCTTTGTGTAATATTTGTATCCTTCATGTATGTTCATATTGGCATTTTGGTTATGTACTTTCATGTTCTCCTTTGACAGTTACGATATTCCTTTTCTGTGCTAAAAACCATTTCTTTTAGGATTTGCTAGGATAATTATACAAAATTGGAAATAGAATAATATGATTGTTGGATTAGGATCCAGAATTGATGGATTATCATTCAATTCAAATTCTTACACATCTACTTTTGGTATGATGGAGATAAATACTTACCTGCCAAACATGCTATGAAATATGCACCAATCTAAGGTCCATTCAAGAGTTTTTGGTAGTATCAGATGATTTCTTCTTCCATTCAAGAGTTTTCGGTAGTATCAAACAGACGTCTATAGTTGTATAACCTTCCCTAGAAAAAAAGAGAGCTGCCACAACAAGGCAATGGGAGTTTAAAAAGTACAACCACAATGAATACCTAATCCACAACCAATTTCCATCTACAAAATACTGGCACTTGTTATCTCAAAATTCTACCTTTCAACCTATTTTGTACCTTTTTGAAGTTTTAGAATCTTTAAATTGGTTGATTCATCTCCAAGTAAGAAATACACTTTTATAGTTGTTTCGACTTCATTATCAAAAGGATTTGTAAATTGGTCGCAACAATATACTCTACGAGTACCATCAAACATTATAATTCTTCTTGAGCAAACTGGAATGACTTCACATTTATTTCTATATATCTTTGGAAGTGAGATGCTTCCACAAAGTAACAACTAACAAGGCTTCTCATTAATACAACTATCTCGAGGGTAGTTTGTATTACAAGATTTATCAGCCTCTAATTATTTTATTTTTCAAGCCTTTTTGTCATCATCATTGGCTGAGGTGTACACATTCCAGCTCGATCTCTAACACCCTACATTCCACATTTTGAAGCATTAGGGTGACTTCTTGCTTTACCTTCCCTTCCACAAAGGAGATTATACTGTCCTTGATCAAGGTGTTGTCGTCAGAGGCCATCCATTTCCCAAGCTGCACAGCCTCTAAATTTCTGAACTTTCATATGCATTGGCTACCAAAACTAGTGGCTGGATTTCTATCTCAGCTTCCCCATGCATTCCCATATGAATGCAGCCTACTAGTAGCAGTATCAGAACTAAGGTGGTAGTAGTATCAGAGCGAAGGGGAGAGTGTTAGGTCCAGTATCAGAAGAGTATCAGTCTTCAACCCAGTATCAAAAGAGTATCAATCTTCAACTCAAAGCACATGGGTCATTTTGTGAAGATTGTTGCAAACAGTAGCAGTAGAAGAATGCTTAGAAATTAGTACACATGGTAGCAGTATTCCAGTAGAGGTGAAGCAAAATCAGCGAGTCTCTTTTGTTTCAGTATCTAACTGTAAGGAATTTGTGCACATGCTTAGCAATTAGTACACATGCTAGCAGTATTCTAGTAGAGATGAAGCATATGGTCCCATAAAAGCAATCTCTAGTCACAACTAAAACTAGAAAAAAGAATAAGAACTAGATACAGTCTTATTGGTGAACATTTTAAATTACTCGACATCTTATATCCCATGACACTCAGCAGCAGTATTTTGATTTGGAGTGCATGGGACACTATAGTTTATCATCCCATATGCTTGATGCAATAAAGGGAAGAGAATGAATAAAAACTAATCTTGGATACATGTGTCCAAATAAGTGTTTCCTGTTTAATTCAGCGTGGGGATTTCTATTACATTGGGCAGATGTACAAGTTGTTGACGAGTCTTTCTACGAGAACATCATAAGTTAATAAATGCAAGAATATTAGAAACTATTGGAGTCTTATTTTGATCACTATTGTTTGTGTTAATATTATTTTTATATTTATTTAGGTAAAGTTTAAAGAAGATGGGAAGCATGTATCTAGAAAATGAGTTATCTTATACTTGTGATCTTGAAGACTTGGAAATCTTGTATGAAGCTCTTGAAGTGTCCAGTTGTATAGTGAAGAGAGTGATTTTTTGCTTTTGTCGCTTTTGTAGTGAGAGAGTGACTTTTGCTTTGAGTCTTGTAGTGGGAAAATGATTTCTGCTCTTGAAAATCTTATTTAAAGACTTTTGCACTTGGAAATCTTGTTTAAATACTTTTGCTTTGTGTTAATATTCTATCATATTGTTGTATCATCTTATTAATGTTTGTGGCTTTATTCCAACATCTAGCTCGATCTATTTGTTGTAAGAAAATATTCTCAATCCATGTGATATTAGATTGATTTATGTTGAAAATAGTGTGAGAACCATATTATAGCCAATTTTATTTTGGTTGAGTAATTTGTATTTGTAGCTATTCAAATGTGGATTTAATTAAAAAATAATAATCACGGCACGCCTTGCGAGCCATAAAATGAAACTCATCAACCCTTTAACGGCCCACAAATGCAAGCCTTAAATATGTTTGTCTTAAGTATTCACAGCTTGCTATATGTGCCATAAACTGAAGCAATCGTATACTTTGATGGCCCTCATTTTGTGTCATAAAAGTTTGGCATTTACGGCCTGCATTTTGGGCCGTCAATAAGATCCAAAGTTTTTAAGCAACTTCATTTACGGCGTGAATTAAATGAGGTTATGGCCTATTATTGCACGCCGTAATTACTAGTACCCTTTTACGGCTAGAGCTTTTACGGCATGACCCTGTGAGCCGTAAAATTAGTTTTACGGCGCAAATTACGGGCCATAAAAGACCTTATTTGGTGTAGTAGCTTCAGCAGTAGGAAGCTTAATGTATGCAATGCTATGTACGAGACCAGACATCTGCTTTGCCGTAGGCATGGTCAGCAGATATCAGTCTAACCCAGGACAAGAGCACTGGACTGCCGTAAAGCATATTTTGAAGTACTTGAAAAGGACTAAAGAGTATATGCTAGTTTACCAGGCAGATAGTTTAGTTCCCTTGGGGTATACAGACTCAGATTTTCAGTCAGATAGGGATTCCAGGAAATCTACCTCAGGTTATGTGTTTACTTTGGGAGGTGGAACCATTGTGTGGAGGAGTATCAAGCAAAAATGTATTGCTGATTCCACCATGGAAGCCGAGTATGTGGCAGCCTCTGAGGCAGCCAAAGAAGCGGTTTGGCTCAGAAACTTTCTATTGGACTTGGATGTGGTACCTCGTTTGCCTAAGTCTATTACACTTTATTGTGATAATAGTGGTGCAGTTACAAACTCGAAGGAACCACGAGCCCATAAGACAGACAAACACATTGAGCGCAAGTACCACCTGATACGAGATTTCGTAAAGAAAGGAAAAGTTGCTGTGATCAAGATAGCATCAGCCGACAACCTAGCTGATCCCTTTACAAAGAGCTTACCAGCTATGGCTTTTGACAGTCATGTTGAGGGAATGGGAGTCAGATGTGTAGCAGCATGGCTTTAAGTATAAGTGGGAGATTTGTAACAGTATACTGAAAAGCAATGCTTTGTGTATAAGTTGGAGATTGTTAGGGTTATATACTAAAAGCATCACTTTTGTAGTAACCTTATTTCCTTAAATTTTGAATGAGAATCATATGGGCAAATGTCTGCATATTGTATTTGTTGCAAGTGTTAATGCAAATGTCTGATATTCTATATTGTAGATAATGTGGTGTGTGGTGTCACACAGAAGATCATATTATCAGTTTCCTATGGAGTATATAAATAGTTCACAACCTAGATGGACTTGGACAATCTATTGGAAAGGTTGTAGTGTAATCTGGTATTAGTCTATCTTGACTATAGGTTTACACTAGTACACTTTGTGTGTATTGAACAGGACCACTTGAGGTTGTTCTCTTTGTACTGACTACATAAGAGAACAAACACCTCTGTTATTATGGATGCTTGTACTCTTAATCCGGATATAATAACGGACATGTATATGCAATGTGCATTACTTTGACTCATAAAAGAGTGAGATTCATTATGGATCAACAACCTCTATGAATTGGGTAATAACATTGTATGTATGATGGGCTGTTGATTATAAATGGAATCCATGTCCCGATACATCGGGTTGATGATGTCCTCTTAAGGAGCTCATAAGGATTGTCATGTAAACCCTGCAGGTGGATTATATTCGATATGACAAATAAAGTTGAGCGGTACTACTTAAGGATAAAAGATGTCGAATCAATATAGTTGTCAGTAACTTAATTTGATCGACAGACATACGATATCTTAACATGGGGAGCCAAACGAGCATATAATAAAAGGAGCCCAAAAACATAATTTGGGATTAGGGAGGTAGTGCAACAATAGCTCATTAGTGGACCGAGCTATTGTTAATGGGCCTGGATTGTGTGTTCGGACTGAACACGGGATATCCAGATCCGTTAGGAGGCCTAACCCTAATTTCTCCTCATGGTCCCTGCCGTAGCCTATATATATCCTCTATTCTCTGGCCGCCAGATTAATGATTAGAAATCTGAAATTTTCTCTAAATTCGTGATTCACGTAAGGAGAGAAAGAGAGTGCTGCCAAGGAGAAGAAAAGGTTGGGAGATCGTCGCCCACACGACGTCCAACTCGAGGAAGGAATACGTGCAGAAGATCTTGGGGTCATCCGCTCGAGATTGCCAGGAATTACTTGTCTCCTTTTTGTCGCAGGTATAATTCGTGAACCCTAGTTTCTACCTATGAAGGGTTAGAACACGTATTTGATCTGTTTAACTTTCTATCGATCAATACGCACACCAAAGGAAGGGTCCTGGGAATCCCCAGTTCCATCACTGAGAGTAACTAAAAACCCTAAAAACTTGGTTCAGCCTGCTGGGCCAACCCCATCCTCAATCCAAGCCCTAACTACCTAAGCTTCATTACAAGCCCAGAATAACAAATTTTACTTTAGCCTACAAACCAACCCATAGTTTGGGCGAACCGAACAACACCCATCTACTGAAATCAAATTCAATAAATAATCTAAATCTAAGTTTGGCAATAATAGTAACAATACAACTATTTCCCAAGCCAAAATAGGCTCGGCCCATATCCTTGGCCCGCTGCCTCCACCGTAACATTTAAAACAACTATCTGGTATACAAATTCCAATTTGAACACCCAAAGTAACAGCTATAACCGATTGAATTCATTTGAATTCAAATATGCATGCACATAACTGTCCAGTTCAAACACACCATGCTCACCATGAACCCGTGTCCTACGGCTCGAGTCTTAGCTCGGCACGACTCTGTGTCCATCTGAATGACACCAAACTACGATTACATGAACACTTCGAATTCATTCAAAGAGTAACTAGAGACTATACCTGCACAACATTTAATCTAGTCCTGGACATACGGACACAACTCCTAGAGCCCAAACACCCTCTCACATGTCTATATGCGATCTAGAATCCCTCTGTAGCATAGTATCGAACAGATCCAGAGCAAGAACAGAGAAGTTAAGTCTCAGAGCAATTCATGATGTATTCTACCAAAATTTATTAAAGAGAACTTAAGGAATCAAAGGAACTCAAATTAAATACTCACAGTTGATTTCCATCCTAATCGCTCACAACAATCTCAGCTTAATTTAATCTAGAGCCCCAAAGAACTATGCGTTCCTAACACCTTATGAACAAATGGAGTCAGATCGAGCGATCAGTCGATCACCCTGTCGACAGACCAAAACTCATCGATCCTCAACTCATTGTATTGTCGTCGTTAATTTCCATGTGTCTGCCGGATAATAACTCGTGAATAAGAACAGATCTGGAAGGAATCACTACTCACCGAGGATCCGGTCGTCGAGTCATTGAATAAGAGCGAATCACCGAAGAAGAAGACTGGACAGATCGATCTCGATCTTGATCTGAGTTCATGACTCGATTTGCAGATCATATGAGGGATCAGGAGATGAAAAAGTGTCCTGACCTGCATTCGGAAGTTCGGACACGAATACGTAAAAACACGTCCAGCCTATGCCGCAAAGTCGGCGATAATAAGCTGTCAAATCCTCAGGTATATCCATCAACATACATGATATCCAGAATCTAACTCAATCACAAATAATAGCAGGTAGATATGAAATAAAAAGGTAAGTCCACATAGTACAAATCTGATAGTCAAGTTCCGTAATCCTCATAAACAGTACAACTCAGCAATATTCTAATAACAGAAATCTAACAACATAAAGTAAAGATTAAGCTAGGCCAAACTACCCCCAGCTAAGCCATAATTTACCTCAGGTGTGCCATAATAAGTGGAACATCCGTTCTCTAAGTCATTACCTAAAAATATTTTTTATCCAATCAGGATTAGAGCAAGTAAAATTTATGATATACTATTCATGACATGATAGAAACTGTATAATATATAATAGAGTAAAGCATAAAACTAAAATAACGATAATCATGATCTGATGAATATGGAAACATAAGTAAGACTAATTATGGCATGAAATCAAACATGTGACGTAAATAATATGAATACATAAGTCATCAATATGCTAAGTGCATTGGAAATAACACGTTCTATATGTGATCGGCTGAAGGATCTACTTGGTATGGCTTAATTATACGTGAGTATATAACTCTTTGCCATTGATTGTAAAAGTACAGAACAGTTTTATGGGAGGACAGAACTTAGACTCATAATACAAACTCGCTTGTACAAAGAAAGCCTTGGGACAAAAATCTAGGTACAGCAATCTAAGTACAATTATTTATTTTAGATTCTGGAGGGGGACGATAGAGGCTCGGGAAGGCGACGACAGCCCTGCCTTACTCCTTGGACGATCGGTATGCAGCCTTAGCTCCTGTGACGAGACGGTTGACATTGATGAAGAAATGCTCTTCCTGCTCTCTTCATATTGTTTTTCTGGCTTCTCTCTCTCTGGATTGATCTCTGTGGATTTTTCTCTCTAACTATCGGGGGAGCCTCTCTGTATGGGCGTATCTCTCTCTCTCTGACAGTATATATCTTACAAGGGAATAGCACCTTGCTATTTATAATAGTGGGATGTGATCATTAGGGTTGCCAATGATTGCCTCTTGGAGATGGCGGCGGCCTGTGGATTGGTCAATCTAGGCCGTTCGCTTTTTGATTATGACGAATCCGAGCTATTGAGTGTAGATTACACCAAATCCTATCAGCAATTAATGTTGATTGGAATAAATCTTTTTCATAATGGTCTTCTGATGTCTACGAATAAATTAGATTTATTCTTCTGCCACGTGCCCCAGATTATTGGGATTTGACCCAATCTTTGATTGTAATAAATCTGAGGAATTGATCGGCTTAGGACACGTGTCCTAGGAGCCATTGGGGGATCTGAACCGTATGACGAGTGAGCCGCATATGATTTTGGGCCGCATATGGTTATGGCCACGTATCAGGGCTGCCTGGGTAGTGGCCCTCTTATGGAGGTAATCATTGCGAGCCGTATAGGGATACATCCGCCTGAGCCGCATAAAAATGGTCCTCTTGAACCGCATGAGAAGTCTTTGCTCGAGCCGCATGAGGCTGTCTCGGCCTGAGCCGCATAGGACGGCTTCATTCTGAACCGTATGAGAAGTCTTTGCTCGAGCCGCATGAGGCTGTCTCGGCCTGAGCCGCATAGGACGGCTTCATTCTGAACCGCATGAGAAGTCTTTGCTCGACCCACATACGAACGCCCACGTGGCAAGGCCACGTGGCATTTTTATGGCTCTCGGGGGATTTGTGTCAGAGATCTCTTTTCTCTTTCCTAGGAGCTGTCATTATGACAGAGTCATCATTACTTCTTTTTTGTGTCAGGGCTGTCACTTTTTCAGAGTTGTCAGCCGTCAAACAATTAATGTGAGAGGGCAGAGGAGAGGGATGTCCCGCCACGTGTCTTCTGAGCCGCATGGGATGTCTTGGGCCGCATAGTCCCTTATGCCGCATGACTCTCTGAGCCACATGGGCTTTCTGAGCCGCATGGGGTTCTTTGGTCGCATGGATCATTTTCTTTAATATTTTCTATGCTTCTACAAGACCCCCTTTAAAGTTTTCAATTTGCAAAATTGAAATACTTTGAATGAGAAGCATGGCTGTGTTCTTCTAGCCGTATATGAAACCCTGACCGCATAGAGATCTTGGCCGCATAGATTGTTCAGCCGCGTAGGTGGTTCAGCCGCGGGGGACTGTTCAGCCGCATAGCTCTTTGCCACGTCATTATTGCCACGTATGGCAATCTTTTGCATTTAAACGTTGTTGATTTGTTGTCAGCTTTAAAGGACACTTTTTGGTGCGGGATCCGAGGGACGTGGCCTCCATTTTTGGCGGCTCATTTTAATAACCGAAGAGTCGGTCTGCGTGTACGCACGGAGATTGAAATGCTTCACTCTAGTTTATAAATATAGAGGACTTTGGCCGGAGGGACTTCTTTACCTTCTTCTTCGTTCACTCTTTTTGCTGTCTCCTCCTTCTTATCTTCTTTGTCCGCCCGTCGAAGCAAATGGCTCCTAAGTCTTCCAAAATCATCTCTGCCGCCGCGAAGGGCAAAAGGGTGACGTCTTCGTCGGCCGTCGAGCCCGAAGCGCCCGATGTGCCCTCTGATGTTCGTCCTGCTTTCAATGGTAAGGGTTGCATTTGAATCTGGAGAACCCATGGCTCTGTTGTATATTTATGCATAAGTCTCCACCCAAGTTGATGGCAGAGCCGCATATGCTGTATGGGCCGCATGACCTTCTCATACTCGAGCCGCATAGAAAATATCCCTCGTCTAAATCGCATGAGAAGGATTTAAGTCTCTAAATAAAAACCGCATAAAGTCTCCTCTGAACGGAGCCATATATGTTTCTAGCAGGCTGAACCGCATGGCTTTTTGTGCCGCATGAGCTCTTCTGTTAGAACTGCGTACATTCATCTGATCCGCATAAGCTATCGAGCTAGAGTCATACGGAACTCCTGTCTGATTTGGGCCGTATGAGACTATGTTGACTCGAACCGCATAGGCTTCCTCGAAACCACATCTCTTGAGACCCAACTGGAATGGAGCCGCATAAGGCTTTGTTGACCTGAACCACATAGGCTCGTGGGAGCTTCTTTATTCAGTGATTTTTTGCTCTAACCATCTTTTAATCCTGTCTCTCTTTGTCCTTTTTTCAGTGAACCTCCCAACCAACCCAGCAAGAGAGCTTCTTGTGGGTTAAGCTCAGTTCGTCGTAGGCGTGCAGCTTGATGAATTAATCCGTCGTATAGTGGATCAGCTTCCTACTAATGAACCTAGGGAGAGGGTGGCTGTCATTAATAACCAACCTTTCCACTTTCTTTGTTCAATAATGAATTCGGAGAAGCTGGATGGAGAATATCTGAAACCGGCTTTTCTCTTTGGGGATGCCTTTTCCATAAAGAACTCCCGATTGCTGGATGTTTCAGAGCACTGGGATTTTTCTATAGACGGAGTAAAGATTCATATCCTCGAGATGGAGCGGCATTATCCTCTCTCATGGTTTAACATGGTACCATTGGGCAGGACAATAGTGGGCTCCCTGACTCCAACCCAACAGGGAATGTTTGTGAGCAACATCCACTACAACAGGCGCATAGGTTTAGTATGTGCGGGCAAGGAATCAGTGAGTCGGACTGTGATGGGGCTGCTCCCTGGCACTTTTGTAAATACGACTGGCCCTAATTTTACCTTCACTCTAGCTGATACTTTTCTAAATCAGCTCGCTCGCAAGGGGTCTTATCCCGTAGGCAGGTTGTTGCTGCTGAACTGGATCAACCCTATTCCCACATGGACTAATCATACCTCATGGTTCTTGAGGAAGTATGGGGAATTCCTTCAGGAAATTGACCTCTACTACGCCATCAGGGGCACCTGCTATGGGTTGCCTATTAACAATCCTTTGTTTATGGCTCTTTTGGAGCTGTATAATCGGCGTACAGGGACTTTCTTTGCCCTCGGAGGAGAGCTGGGGCTTTCTCTCCATGAGATGAACGCTGTTTCCAGATTACCGTGGGGAGGCGAAGCTTTTGAAGCATATACACCGACGAACGAAGAATTCGAAGACCTGGATCGACGATTTCCTGGTTTCATCGCCGTGTACCAAGAACTGTTGTGCCATCATAGCGCCTGCCACCAGATGGCTATCAAGAAAGAAAATAGCTCAGAAGGGAGCGCCCCTCATACCACGGCCTGGATTTTGTATCTTTTCAAGTTGCGTCCCTCCAGCCAAGTTTCGTCTCGATATGGTACCCGGGAGATGTCTGATAAAGCGATCTTAGCTGGGTTCTTGATGGTGTGGCTACGCAATTGTGTAGTCTCGGGCGGCGCGGGTTCTATGGAAAGGATCAGCCGCCATTTCATTCTTCCTGCTGTGAAATTGGTCTTCAAGGTAAGACTGGCGCTCCTTCCGGCCATGGTGTGTAGCATACACCACGGCCTTCGCGCCTTTTCATCCAAAGTCATTGCTCGTGATGTGTCGATGGACTTTGAACGGATAGAACTACCATACCACTACCTCATAGGGTGGTATTGATGCACTATCGGTCATTGATGAGGCCAGGAACTGATGAAAATGTCACCGATGATGACGCCTTCCTTTTCCGGTATCGTCATCAGCCTTGGGAGCACGACACCATACCGGCCTGCCGGAGGGCGTTGGCAAGAGTTGATGGGCCCGAATTCTTCGTATCTCTCCCTGAATTCACCCCTAGAGAAGTGAGGAGGGTACACATTGACAGCGTTGATCCTCCCCAACTTTTATCTGAGAAGATGCTTCTTTGGTTACGCAACATCCGCCCCGCGAACCTGGTGTATCGTTACCGGAATAAAGTATACCTGGAGCCTTATCTATCCAGTTGATTTTCCCGTCAATTTAGGTATAGTCAATTGTTCCTGGATCGCCCTAGCGCTTGCTTGGGCTTTGAGGGCAGTGTACTAGATGGCGTCCGGGCTTGGCATTATTATAATGTGGCCCATACTCGGGCCAGCTTCTCAGTCCCTGATGCCAAGGTGACAGGGGATATCTTGTATATAGCGGCCCTTTATCATGTTGCGGCGAGCAAGCCTCCTGTCGATTTTGATATGAATACTAGCTTCATCGCTGGAACCGGTTTGGCTGAGAAGCCAGAGGGGTCCAAGAAGAGGATGGGGGGGCAAAAAGGGTTCCTGTGCCGGACTCAGAGTACACTAGGGCGGATGAGGTAGATGACGAACAAGATGCCGATGATTTATCTCATTCTTCGGACGAAGAAGTTGGGAATCAACCCCCTGTCGTGCCGGCTGAAAGGACTGCGGGCCAACCGTCTACTTGGTCTGACGCGGTGGTGGAGGATCAACCATCTGCGGTACCTGGCCCTTCGTGTAAACGAAGCAGGCACGTGACTCTCGCTGACGACCGAACCTATTCCACGAAGCACGCTGCGGTAAGACGTCGCAGGCTGTTTGTTGATGATGTAGACGTTGTTCCTGAGGTGATTTGTGCTTCGGCTGTTCGCTTTCTTCTTCTTTTATGTTATGGCCTAATCATTTGTTTCTTTTGCTCTTTATAGGCGTCAGATGAGCTCGCTCCTCAAGACCCGATTACCGAGGCTGACCCGGTCCTGTCTCATTTAGTCAGTGATGTGTGCACTGCTATCATTGCTGCTGGGATGCTTCCGGTTGCGGTCGAGGATTCCCACCTTGCTGGGACCTCAATCCAGGGGATGGGGGCTTTACCGCGCCCGTCCCTGAGTGTCACGACCCGCACCCACCGTGAGGGTACGAGTACGTAACAACGCCCAGCCTACGCCGCAGTGTCGGCGGTAGAACGCTGTTCTAGGTCATGAACTATAACTAGCATAATATGAATACTCTCCATAAGGAGGCCAACATAGAGGTACAACTCAATCACAATCTAAGGTAGAATGATAAAGATATATAAACATGAAATCCAAAAGAGATACAGGAGATAGAAGTCTAAGTGTCTAAGATACATAATCCTAGAAATACATCTCAAAACTCAAATACAGTAATCCACAAGTAAATACAACTCAAGACAACTAAAATAACTATCTATACAATCTCTACTGTGTCTCCTCTAGGCTAGCAGGCAACCTCCAAGCTATCTGTAAAATTTATCAACAGGTCCAGTCAGGACAGGAACGAGCACAACTCATCTAAAAAACCCAAGTAAATGACAGAGAACTATAAAGCAGTTATAGACAGTTATATTGATGAATATGGCAGTTTATATTCAGGTGATGGTATGGAGAGACAGATAAAGTATAAGGAAAGTAAGTAACTAAACAAGAGAAGAAATCATAGCAATAAAGACTGTAAAATAAAATCTAGCTGAACTAGAGTAACATAATGAGTTCAGATGGTACAATATAAGTCGAGTGTAATCCCAATGTGAGTCTAATATAAGATGAGTCGAATGTAATTCTAATCATTATTCTAATAAGGTGAATCGAATAAGGTGATACGAATAAGGTGATACGAATAGTGATTCACATGATGTTCAAATAATGATTCGAATAAATTCTCCAAGTGTGTTTTAAAATACTTAGTTAGACATGTAAACGGCTATGGGTAAATCCGGCACATCACACACCTGGCCGGGTGTGGAATGGCTATCGTTCGAATATATTCACAGGGGGTGGTTCGAATAGTGGAAATGTTCACATGTCTAATCAAGTATTTCCCCGCCCATCTAATACAAATGAATCCAAAATCCGATACATCAATCGAATAAAAGTCCAAACAACATATGAAGATACGAATAGGGTGATTCGAATAGTGATTCGTATGGTGATTCGTATGGTGATTCGAATAATAGAGGTAAGACAAGTAAGCATGTGTGTCGCATACATGGATTCAGAAATAAAAATACGTGTTTGTGACAGAGAATCACATACAGCTAACTAGAACTGAAGTACAGTAATTGACAAATAAATGAGAGAACTATCAGAGAATGTACTCGCCTGATGTCTGAATGTCCAAAGTAAATATACTGTCCGAGGAGAGGTGTCTGGCTCCTAATTAGACCAGCACAAGTCACAACATGTCCAGAAGGATAATATAAAGCACTACAATGCATTCTACATGAATCTAGGTCAAACTAGGCCAAAGTTAACCCTTGGTCAACTCTGGTCAACTGCACTAGTCAAACTAGGTCAAACTAGGTCATGTCCTAGCCCAGTAAGTCTTACTAGGCCTAATCAAGACTATCCTAGCAAGCACACATCAATACAAGGCTATACAAGCCAACATACACCCAACTCTATATAGCATGCAATTATTCAATACTCAAATAGGCAAGAATTCACATTGGATATACACTAGGTAATCTATTACTTTAAGCTAGATATGTCTACACATATATAAACATGCATATATTAGTATTCAATATTAGGTCTATAATCATGGTATTTCAAATGGTTATATAAACTTATATATTACAACACAATATGCTAACATATATATAATATACATACATAGCTAAGTTAACTATATTCATAAATACTTATTTAAGAGGCTATGTGTGTGTATGTGAACATGGCAAAGGGGCAAGTGAGGGTTAAATGGGCATACATAGTGTATACATATCAAAGAGTGTCAAAGTGTAAGTGAACAATGTGTCAAGTGTGATAGTGTCAACATAGTGTAAGGGGGTACATGAGGTAATATAGGATTTGTGTTAACATAGAACATTACATCTCATTAACTTGTATATTGCATACATTACATCTATTATTACATTACATTCATGCTTGCATTCATTCATCATTCATTTATTCTCTTGTACTACTATATGCACCATACATTACATACTATGGAACCTACATATTCATTACAAGCCATACTTATACATGCTTACATTAGATAGGATACTTACACCTCATATATCATTTATTTAAACATTTACTCATGCTTGCATTCTCTATTTAGTTACATAATGTATATACATTAACATGGGTTAAAATCAAATAGAACATTATATTACACACAAGGGTGCACAAAATGCATATGCCGAATAGTAACTCCTACTAATAATCAATACTGTACCATCTCAGCATGAATTAAACTCTATGATTAAAGTATGTTATAGATCTATGTGTTAGCTTTCCGAAACTTCAAACGGATCGCATTTTCGTTTCCAGAAACTCACGGAATCGCGAAACACCGAGAACGCGTTTGTCTTTCGTACAGCTGACACTCAAATAATTCTCCAGAAAGTTACAGAAAGAATTTGGCCTATTAATATATATTTTTGGAAAGCTAACTTCAATATGCTTCTTTTAAAAAAAAGGAAGATTAAACCGAGCTTTGAGCTAGACGTTTTGACATTTCGAAGTTATGGCTGAAATTAAAAACGTGGATAAAAATTATGACGGATTTAGATAGTTTGAGCCAAAAGAATACACAATATATATCCTAATTATCCACAACAATAATAGCAATAATAATATGAGGAACCACACTCACAAACTTGATTATATAATCATCATGAACCATTTATTACATATATAAATATAGATACACTCTCATTACAATATATATATATAAATCTATATATGTAACATGAACACATCCACAACACAAAGGACACTCCTATGACCTCCAAATGGACACAAATGGAGATACAACCATGGGGGTCATTCCTATGGGTTCAAAATAGACCTATATGCATGAGGAGATGAAAAGGAGAAGGGACTTATACCTCCCGGTAGATCGAATCGAAGAAAAACCTTCCCGGAGCGACACCGACACGTAGAGATTCCAAAAGGACACGAACGAGCTCCGAATCCTCCCAAACTTGGGTAGCTTCCTCCTTGGCTAGAATGGAGAAGGAAAGAAGAAGATTTGGTGGTGAAATGGAAGGATTTGGTGGAGAAATTGCTAGGGATTGCTCTCTAGGAATTTGGGGAAGAACAAGAGAGAAAAAAATAGATAGATAATGACAAATGGGAGGCTCAACCCTATCCTTATTGTGGCTGGCCATAAAGGTGGTTTTGTCCTATTAGGAAAAGTCCAAAAGCCCCTACTAATCTATTCTATGAGTATTAGGAAAGGGCTAATTGGTTGGGGCTAAATTAGTCATTCTAAAGTCTCTAATCACACTAACCTTATCCATAATAATTAGTCTAACCTCTAACTAAAATATTTCTATCATGTGGACTAAAATTAATATCATGTGGGCCATGCCTAACTAGTGTGTGGTTCCCACTAGAGTCAAACTACCCCTGGGTCCCCGTTTCAAGTCGGATTGAGTTGAAATTCGAACCCGACTCAAATAACCCCAAAACAATATCATAAATAATAAAATAATATCAAAATAATTCAAAGAGGTCAAATACAAAAATATCCTTAGGCCAAAAATGACATTAAAATATCATAATCACAAGGTTAGGCTCTGGGTCAAACAATCTCTAGGATTTCACTAGCAAAACGTCAAAACCACAAGTCATTGATTTAAATAATTTTAAAATGATTTAAAATCACCTAAAATTATATCATGAATTAAATTTCATTATTAAAATAATTATAAACACGAAATTTCAAAATTACCCTAAATCAAAAAATTAAAAATAAAATGAAAAAAATTAACCCAAAATTTAGGGTGCTCACATCCTACACACCTTATAAAAATTTCGTCCTCGAAATTAAAATTTTCGTAATCCTTCTAGGTCAAACCCCCACAATCAAATACCAGAACTTAAATAAATTATACCATCAAAAGGACGACATACAGGGTCATGGCATACGGTGGTAGTGAAAGTCTCATCTAGGTATTCTAGTCATGCTAAACCAAAACGGTCATAGGGTATCAAAACACACATGCAATCTAGGGTGCTAAACAAAAGTTACAAAAACAACAAACCATCAAAACTGTAAGGCAGTCTACCATCCTATATGAAAACTGATACTTATCATAAAAATAAAGAAAAGTAACTACCCATTATCTTTAAAGGGTTCAGAAGAAAAAAAAAATCAAAATCAAAGTTAAGGAATGAAAGCCAATTCCATGGAAAATTTCAAATCACAATACGTATTAAGAATATTTAGTCTTGATACGATCTAAGTTAATCAAATTGGAGGAAATCATGATTTAGGCAATATGGAGGACAGGTTCAACAAAGTCTGAGATCGAGCATACAAGGATAGAGATTCAGGTCACAATCTCATTTAATTCAATTAAGTACAACCCAAGATATAAATATGATAAGAAAAGATAATCGAAGTCGATTTGGTCGGATTAAGGAAACTAGGATTCAATGATATTGAAAAACCCCTTTTAGAGAAAACAGGAAAAGATTTCATACGAAGTCAGCAAATCATCCCTCTCTAATACTATCAGTTTATCATTTGCTAAACCATATTCTTTTTTTTTCTCACAAGTCCCAATATGAAAATCAACCTCTATATAACTATCATCGAAATTTTATAACCTTCAGTCATCTAAACCTTTACCACAATCACCATAGACAAAATCTTTAAGTTCCAAAACATTTTCCACGAAACATACCCCTCTTTTTAGGAGTCAACACTTATCCATTTAATCAAAATTTCAAATTCCTTCACCTCGTTTTAAATTAGATCCGAAACCTCTAAATCCAGTTTATGAAATCCTTGGACTTGTTTAAATCGAGTCTCGTATTCACTAAACTCCAATACCACTATGTCACACAAAATTTATTCTTTTTTTTATAAATCAACCTTCATATTTTCTTCAACGTTCACCTTCAAATATTTTTTTTTGAATTCTATAATTTTCTTCCAATCATCTAAAATAATTTCTATAACGTAAAATCCTTATGTTCTCTCTGTCTCTAGTCACCATCTTACAATATCTAGTTCAATTTTGCATAATCATTTTATTCGATTAAATTCTCCTTTTTATCTCTAAATTTCTACATAGCCTTGTAATAGTTCCCAAGAATCAATAACAAAGATTTTTAAGTTCACAAAACTAGGTTGACCTTAAACATCCTCATTAGTTTTGAAATACATCCATGAATTATTCATAACCCACTTTCTGTGATTGTTTCTAAATTGATAACATTTATCCCTCGATTTTATTTTAAACCTTTACCACATCTCCATTTTAAATTTTTCATATTTGACATCCAACACTCTGATTCCTACAAAATCATCATATGATAACCAATTACATCATTTTCGAACTAGATGATTTATATCACTTCCTCAACATTTCTCAGATAAAAAAATGATATAAAGATTCAAGAGTTTTCAAGGTATAGCTGACAGAATTATATATGAGACAGGGAATTGATATAATCAGGACAGGTATATAAGACAAGGAATGATGGTAGTAAAAATATTGGCAGGAAAAGAATGATAATAGAATCTGTTCTTCTTATCTATTTAAAAGAGGGACCCATTTTTTTTGAAACAAGAATTATAATACCAAATCCAAAATAAGGCCTAGCAAAATCATTGGTTTATTGTATTAAGAAGAAATAAATTTTTGTAAGAAGTTACACAAGGTTTATAAAAATAGCTAAAGCTACATCCTAAGTAAACAATGAGAAACAAAACAAAACAAAACAAAACAACAATAATTCCTTCTCTTTTTTTTGAATGACTGAAACAAAAGTAGCAAAAACATGTTCGAAAATATTTAAGGTACAATCTGATAATCATATGCGTCTATCCAAAATCATGGTACTCTAAATCCTCGTCATACTAGTGAACAAGGCTACGATAATCACAGAGTCCTTGACTTATGCACATACCTCTAGAATCATGGTATTTAACATTTTCGCGATGCCGCTAGCTTGGCTGTAAAAATCTTAAATTTCCACATCCGAGAAATATATCCAAAATCAGACTATATGTCCTCACCATGCTGGCTAATGTGACTATAGAAGACAAGATTTCCATAACTTAGATGACCTAGCCCATATAATTTTATCTTGCCAAAAATTAAATTAAATCAACAATGAATAACAAAAAAAATCAAATTTATCAACGAACATCAAAATTCAGAAATAAACAAAATCCTTCAAATCATATAACTACAAACTCGGATGCTATAGCTAACATCAAGATTCAAATTTCAACAATCTTCATCAAAATCAATAAATACAAACTCAAATTCAATAATAATCCATCAAAATCAAATTCAATAGCAGAAAGTAAAGATAAATCAAATCAAGAAAAAAGAAAAGAAAAGAGTTTTCAAATCGAGGTTAAACAAGATTCTCAAGGGTCGTCCCAGGAATCTCTCAAGGGTTCCTATTTGTGATTGAGTACCTTCAAAATATATCCTAATCCTACTGCAGGCTGTAGTGGTACTCTAGTTCGAATACCACTATACAAACTCGACCTGCATGGGCCACCACTAAAAATGTGCCACGACCCGCACCCACCGTGTGGGTACGAGTACGTAACAACGCCCAGCCTACGCCGCAGTGTCGGCGGTAGAACGCTGTTCTAGGTCATGAACTATAACTAGCATAATATGAATACTCTCCATAAGGAGGCCAACACAGAGGTACAACTCAATCACAATCTAAGGTAGAATGATAAAGATAGATAAACATGAAATCCAAAAGAGATACAGGAGATAGAAGTCTAAGTGTCTAAGATACATAATCCTAGAAATATATCTCAAAACTCAAATACAGTAATCCACAAGTAAATACAACTCAAGACAACTAAAATAACTATCTATACAATCTCTACTGTGTCTCCTCTAGGCTAGCAGGCAACCTCCAAGCTATCTGTAAAATTTATCAACAGGTCCAGTCAGGACAGGAACGAGCACATCTCATCTAGAAAACCCAAGTAAATGACAGAGAACTATAAAGCAGTTATAGACAGTTGTATTGATGAATATGGCAGTTTATATTCAGGTGATGGTATGGAGAGACAGATAAAGTATAAGGAAAGTAAGTAACTAAACAAGAGAAGAAATCATAGCAATAAAGACTATAAAATAAAATCTAGCTGAACTAGAGTAACATAATGAGTTCAGATGGTACAATATAAGTCGAGTGTAATCCCAATGTGAGTCTAATATAAGATGAGTCGAATGTAATTCTAATCATTATTCTAATAAGGTGAATCGAATAAGGTGATACGAATAGTGATTCACATGATGTTCAAATAATGATTCGAATAAATTCTCCAAGTGTGTTTTAAAATACTTAGTTAGACATGTAAACGGCTATGGGTAAATCCGGCACATCACACACCTGGCCGGGTGTGGAATGGCTATCGTTCGAATATATTCACAGGGGATGGTTCGAATAGTAGGAATGTTCACATGTCTAATCAAGTATTTTCCCGTCCATCTAATACAAATGAATCCAAAATCCGACACATCAATCGAATAAAAGCCCAACCAACATATGAAGATACGAATAGGGTGATTCGAATAGTGATTCGTATGGTGATTCGTACGGTGATTCGAATAATAGAGGTAAGACAAGTAAGTATGTGTGTCGCATACATGGATTCAGAAATAAAAATATGTGTTTGTGACAGAGAATCACATACAGCTAACTAGAACTGAAGTACAGTAATTGACAAATAAATGAGAGAACTATCAGAGAATGTACTCGCTTGATGTCTGAATGTCCAAAGTAAATATACTATCCGAGGAGAGGTGTCTGGCTCCTAATTAGACTAGCACAAGTCACAACATATCCAGAAGGGTAATATAAAGCACTACAATGTATTCTACATAAATCTAGGTCAAACTAGGCCAAAGTCAACCCTTGGTCAACTTTGGTCAACTGCACTAGTCAAACTAGGTCAAACTAGGTCATGTCCTAACCCAGTAAGTCTTACTAGGCCTAACCAAGACTATGCTAGCAAGCACACATCAATACAAGGCTATACAAGCCAACATACACCCAACTCTATATAGCATGCAATTATTCAATACTCAAATAGGCGAGAATTCACATTGGATATACACTAGGTAATCTATTACTTTAAGCTATATATGTCTACACATATATAAACATGCATATATTAGTATTCAACATTAGGTCTATAATCATGGCATTTCAAATGGTTATATAAACTTATATATTACAACACAATATACTAACATATATATAATATACATACATAGCTAAGTTAACTATATTCATAAATACTTATTTAAGAGGCTATGTGTGTGTATGTGAACATGGCAAAGGGGCAAGTGAGGGTTAAATGGGCATACATAGTGTATACATATCAAAGAGTGTTAAAGTGTAAGTGAACAATGTGTCAAGTGTGATAGTGTCAACATAGTGTAAGGGGGTACATGAGGTAATATAGGATTTGTGTTAACATAGAACGTTACATCTCATTAACTTGTATATTGCATACATTACATCTATTATTACATTACATTTATGCTTGCATTCATTCATCATTCATTTATTCTCTTGTACTACTATATGCACCATACATTACATACTATGGAACCTACATATTCATTACAAGCCATACTTATACATGCTTACATTAGATAGGATACTTACACCTCATACATCATTTATTTAAACATTTACTCATGCTTGCATTCTCTATTTAGTTACATAATGTATATACATTAACATGGGTTAAAATCAAATAGAACATTATATTACACACAAGGGTGCACAAAATACATATGCCGAATAGTAAATCCTACTAATAATCAATACTGTACCATCTCAGCATGAATTAAACTCTATGATTAAAGTATGTTGTAGATCTATGTGTTAGCTTTCCGAAACTTCAAACGGATCGCATTTTCATTTTCGGAAACTCCCGGAATCGCAAAAACACCGAGAACGCGTTTGTCTTTCGTATAGCTGACACTCAAATACTTCTCCAGAAAGTTACAGAAAGAATTAGGCCTATTAATACATGTTTTTGGAAAGCTAACTTCAATATGCTTCTTTTAAAAAAAATGGGAGATTAAACCGAGCTCTGAGCTAGAAGTTATGACATTTCGAAGTTAGGGCTGAAATTAAAAACGTGGATAAAAATCATGACGGATTTAGATAGTTTGAGCCAAAAGAATACACAATATATATCCTAATTATCCACAACAATAATAACAATAATAATATGAGGAACCACACTCACAAATTTGATTATATAATCATCATGAACCATTTATTACATATATAAATATAGATACACTCTCATTACAATATATATATATATATATAAATCTATATATGTAACTTGAACACATCCACAACACAAAGGACACTCCTATGACCTCCAAATGGACACAAAATAGACACAAATGGAGATACTACCATGGGGGTTATTCCTATGGGTTCAAAACAGACCTATATGCATGAGGAAATGAAAAGAAGAAGGGATTTATACCTCCCGGTAGATCGAATCGAAGAAAAACCTTCCCGGAGCGACACCGACACGTAGAGATTCCAAAAGGACACGAACGAGCTCCAAATCCTCCCAAACTTGGATAGCTTCCTCCTTGGCTAGAATAGAGAAGGAAAGAAGAAGATTTGGTGGTGAAATGGAAGGATTTGATGGAGAAATTGCTAGGGATTGCTCTCTAGGAATTTGGGGAAGAACAAGAGAGAGAAAAATAGATAGATAATGACAAATGGGAGGCTCAACCCTATCCTTATTGTGGCTGGCCATAAAGGTGGTTTTGTCCTATTAGGAAAAGTCCAAAAGCCCCTACTAACCTATTCTATGAGTATTAGGAAAAGGCTAATTGGTTGGGGCTAAATTAGTTATTCTAAAGTCTCTAATCACACTAACCTTATCCATAATAATTAGTCTAACCTCTAACTAAAATATTTCTATCATGTGGACTAAAATTAATATCATGTGGGCCATGCCTAACTAGTGTGTGGGTCCCACTAGAGTCAAACTACCCCCGGATCCCCATTTCAAGTCGGATTGAGTTGAAATTGGAACCCGACTCAAATAACCCCAAAACAATATCATAAATAATAAAATAATATCAAAATAATTCAAAGAGGTCAAATGCAAAAATATTCTTAGGCCAAAAATGACATTAAAATATCATAATCACAAGGTTAGGCTCTAGGTCAAACAATCTCTAGGATTTCACTAGCAAAACGTCAAAACCACAAGTCATTGATTTAAATAATTTTAAAATGATTTAAAATCACCTAAAATTATATCATGAATTAAATATTATTATTAAAATAATTATAAACACAAAATTTCAAAATTACCCTCAATCAGAAAATTAAAAATAAAATAAAAAAAAATTAACCCAAAATTTAGGGTGCTCACACTGAGATATCCGAACCCCAACATGATGACTTTATGGGTGGGGAAACTACGTCGGCTATGAACGAGGTGTCGCCCCCACGCTCTTCCCCTGGTAATACAAATTAAACCATAGCTTGTGAATGAGCCTATGTATTCTGTCATTTTATCTTTCAGATTATGTCGACTAATGGTTGCTTTGGATGTTCAGATCCCAATCCTTCATTGCCAGTGATGGATATTGCTGGATTGAACCCTACCGGAGAGGGCCTGACAGGACCTCCCTACATCGAGGGACCTTCGTCTGGGTCGAGCTCGGGGTCCCAGGTAGCAGCGCAGCTGGGACAAGGGACGATTCCCCCTGTGTCCTCCTCTGCGGATGTAGTTTCGGGGGTCAACCTTTCCTCTCTGCCGAGCATCCAGGCTCTTCGGGCTGCAGAAGAGGAGTTAGCCACCATTCAAGCATCTTTCCGTACGGAATTTGCTTCCTTGGTGGCAGGTGCAGTAACTTCTGAAGCCGCTCCTTCGGTACCGTCTGCCACTCTCCCTCTGACGCCGTCCTCCACAGAGGTCTTGGATGACGCGTTACAGGACGTGGTTGCCAGTTTCCATCGCCACCTGAAAAGGGGGATCGAGGCAGCAGTGGAAAGGGGGACTCCCTTTACTCTGGCCCGTCGATGTGCTGGTGGCCAGATTAGTATCCTTAAGACACTCCCTGGCGGAGGGGAACTGGCTGCGCTTCTGGAGCCTAAGCTATTAGAAGCTGATCGTCTCGTGGCCCAGTTTCGTATGTTGCAACAGACTGATTTACCGGCAGTCATAAATCAAGAGCGTAACTTTCTCATTACCGCGGTGGAGAAGGTGATGGCTGCCCGGGAATCGCTCAAGCCGACTATATTGAGGGACCGCCGGGATTTGACCCGGTTGCACGATCAGTGGAGCCGTCGGGCTGACGATTGTGCGGCTCGGGAAGCAGCTGCCTCTCGCGGGGTGACCGACACTCGGGAACAAATCCTCGAACTCCAGAGAAAGTTGGTCTTCTTGGAGTCCGAGCTGGAGGCTGCTTGTACTGAAAAATGAATTGCCATCCAGGAAGCTGACAAGCTTAGCAGGGCCTCCTCCAATCTAGAACTTGCCCTGAAGAAGATAGAGACTAACTGGCAGGCCTATATGTATTTGAATAATGTGGAGCAACTATCCCAAGAGGTCGAAGAGGTCGAGGGCCGAGCTAAACAGAGGCTTGAGCGAGGGACTGTCTTGGTGAGAGATCGGCTCATTAAATTGTGCAATGTCGAACTGTAGTTGGCCTTTTTCTTCTTGTTTTGTTTCTGTTTTCTTTCTTTCTAAAGGGGATGTGATTCCGGAATATGTAATACTTTTTTCTTCCTTCAAAATAAAGAGTACTTTCAATTCTACCCTTCATTTGTATTGCTTGCTGCGCCTGTGATATTGTGGTGATGTTCTCCCCCGCATAGGGGATATATTTGTGGACCTGTTACCCATGGCATACCTTGGTTTTAGGTACAGATAACAAGTTTTGGTCAGGATACATGAAGCAGCCATGGCAAAGTGGTCATGGGTGCTCTTGGTATTGGGAAAAGGAATGTCGTAGAGCAGCTGGGCTCCTGGGGCATGATGAGATGGTATGTTTGTGCTAAGAAACTTAGCTGAGGATATTTGTGGGCCTATTATCCTTGGCGTACCCTGGTTTAAGATACGGATAATAGGATGAAGGGGAACCGACATACTTGCTCAGAGGTAATGAGGACATTGCAAGCAGGAAAGTTTTTTAGACATAGAGTTTTCCTACTCAGAGGTAATGAATACCTTGTAGGAGTGAACTCGACGGAGGGTATTGGTGGTCAACAGAGGACATTTATGGTCAACAGAGGACATTTGTGGTCAACAGAGGACATTTGTGGTCAACAGAGGACATTTGTGGGCCTATTACCCTTGGCGTACTCCGGTTGTGGGTACAGATAATAGGTCGAAAGGGGATCATCATACTTACTCAGAGGTAATGAGGACATGGCGAGTATGAAGGTTTCTTCGACGGAGCCTTCCCATTCAGAGGTAATGAGGACATGACAGGAGTGGGCTCAATGAAGGAGGGCACATAGAACGACTCAGAGGTAATGAGGATATGGAAGTTCTATGTAAGGGGTGATTTGTTTTTGGCGGAAGTGGAACGACTCTGAGGTAATAAGGACATGGACGTTTTGGAAATTTGTGGATCGATTACCCTTTTTTGTGCACTAAAAGTGCGGATATTGGATCATGGGAGAGGATCTCCTCCTGGAAGGAAGTTGTCACGCCCCAGTACCGAAATACGGGGACGGACTAGGCCAGCTACTCCATATGAGGTACGTAACGTCATACGGCGATCGTGGCCATCGAGAGACTAGGGGGTACATACTACAATCAAGTCTCCTATGGTCCCACAGAGTTCTATGTCTCAATCAATTAAGTCAAATCAGCAATTAAATGAACATTAAAGATAAAGCAGTAAGGCGTCCCTGACGCTTCATCAAAATGATCATGAGAGACTAGCTTTATAATTGAGCTATCTCAGAGAGTCAGGAGTACAAAATTATACACAGCTGCAGTCTGTTTAATTACAATTATGTACTGACACAAAATATCAAGTAATCCGGCTAACAGGTGCCGGTGGCTAAATGCCGCAAAAGTATAAGCAGGAGTGGTGGAGAAGAAACCCACTCGAGTCCCCGAACCGCCATGCTCCTAGTATGCACCATGGATGTCAGGGAGGAAGATCGTGTCCTCTGGCTCTGCTACATGATCTGGCCAAACAAAACCAGCAGGGTCAGCCCCGAATAGCAAGTACCGCCAAAGGGGCACAAGAGTTAAGATTAAAAACCCAACTAATAGAATGACTGATAATAGTAGTACTTATGCTACTATTATAGGGTAGCGCAACATCCTCGAACCCATATGGCACCCTTACAACCAAACAAGGACGAAAGGTGCCGCATGGAGTCGGGACGTGTGGTACTCTATAACTTTCACATAAGTTAAAAAGGTAAAAAAACTATAAAATCTCCTGATCGTGACTTCGGTCGATAGCCTATCGCAGCACAATAACCAACCCAACAATCAAACAAGAACATGGGTTGGATCATGTACCATGATAGACCATATTCCTCAGTCATTCACAGAAGTAGCACTTCACAACCAGAATAAGTCTTCCGTTCATAACTTCGGTCCACAGCCTGTCATAGTACGATAACCAACCCAACAATCAAACAAGAACATGGGTTGGATCACGCACCATGACAGTCCGCTTCCCTCAGTTATTCACGGAAGGTAAATAGAAAACATGCAAGTCGTTTTCACGGCCAATCAAGTCTACGAGTTTCTAGTGGAACGAGGTTATCCTCGCGTCATGTTATTAGAAAAATCCTCAGATCGTATCTTTCCAGCAAGGCTAGCCAACCCAGGGGTTCGCGTAGACAGGTGTCATGGAGCACGGGTCCCTCGTGAGGCCATCTTGCCAAGACATGTAATATATAGCAGGAATTAATCGGATACAGTCATCCACTCGTTGCGGATGACACAGTATCCGTGGAGACCAGCCGGCGCGCCAAGACAATATCTCAGGGCGACTGGTGTAACACGATCTCGGGACTCTGCCCTCCCCATGCATCTAGTATATTCAGTTGCCTAGTTTAACCCTAGGTGAAATCTTGGACTCTCATGCTGTGGCCTGCATGATTATCCTCCTAAAGTCGTACTTTAGTACGAGTACCCTAAGTGAGGATCCATGTCAATCAGTATGTCAACATGTGCTACCCTCCTTAGTGTAATGCATCATTACAAATACGCCACGTGGAGTTACGAGTCATTTGTCGAGCATGAACACGAACTGGGACATTCAGGTACATGTATCAGGTAGGAACACTTTGTTCTCCGGGGTCACATCAGTGCTCATATCATGCTCGGGACAAAAGGCGTAAGGATATAAAATGGGCATATAATATCTAATAAAATATCAAAAACATACGCACAACAAGGCAGCGTGCGTAAAAAGTCACGCAGGCTCAAGGGAAAGAGCAGCGTGAAAAGTCACACAAGCTCAAGGGGAGAGCAGCGTGAAAAGTCACGCAAGCTCAAGGGGAAAGAGCAGCGTGAAAAGTCACGCAGGCTCAAGGGAAAGAGCAGCGTGAAAAGTCACGCAAGCTCAAGGGGAAAGAGCAGCGTGAAAAGTCACGCAAGCTCAAGGGGAGAGCTGCGTGAAAAGTCACGCAAGCTCAAGGGAAGAGCTGCGTGAAAGGTCACGCAAGCTCAAGGGGAGAGCTGCGTGAAAAGTCACGCAAGCACAAGGGGAGAGCTGCGTGAAAAGTCACGCAAGCTCAAGGGAAGAGCTGCGTGAAAAGTCACGCAAGCTCAAGGGAAGAGCTGCATGAAAAGTCACGCAAGCTCAAGGGAAGACACGCTTCCAACAGGAAGCATGCTCAAACAGGAGCACACTGTTCACTGTCTTCTCCAAAACAGCAAGAATACTATGGCAGAACCCAAAACTTCAAAAACCACATAACTTGGTCATCCGAACTCCAAATCCGGATTTCCAAAGTTCTAACTTGGGTGAAATGGAATTCTCTTCCACATGGAAGCATCAAAACCCACAAAACTTCAAAGAAAATAGATCAAAACTAAGAAAATCCGAAAATGATTAAAACTCAGATCTACAAAAATCAAAGCTTCAAAATAGAAATTTCCAAGTTCTAAACTAGTATAGATTGAGGAGAAGAACCTGTTTTGGCAAATAGTTTTGTAAGAATCATTAACAAAATTATGGATCCTTCTCTTGAGCAAGTTGGTACTTGCCTTGGTTGGTGGAGGAAGTAAATGAGAAGAAGTAAATGAGAGGAGAGAGAAGGAGATGAGTTATATATATAGAATTCTTGGACCCATGGGTTCATGATGAACCAAAGGGTTCATGATGACCCATTGGTGAACCAAGAATAGGTTACCCAAATGAGCCAAAACTGTAGGCCCAAATGCAGAAAATAAATTAGGAAATAATACTTTGTCGAATATTTTTGGGAAATGCATGAAGAAATACAGCATAATAAATATAGTATAAATTCAAGGTAAATACAATTTATCGGTTTACGTATTAAAATACGTATTCCAGGATTGGGGAGTGACATCTCTACCCTTCTTAGAAAAATTCCGTCCTCGGAATTCCAGCCAAGACAGGATAGTGAAATCAGGGCAAGCAAGGCACAATCATATATATAAGTTAACTATCATAGCAGTTATTATCATACATCACAAAGTGCAAAATAAGTAGGTACAGAAAAGCATGGAATCGTGTCAATAAGGTGCATAAATATACCTTATTAGTCAAACAAATACGGATAACGAGATCTGATCTCGTCCTCGTGCTCCCAGGTTGACTCTCCCGGAGAGTGATGGTTCCAAGAAACACGGACAAGGCTTATCGTCCGATTCTTGAGTACCTTCTCTCGCCGGTCCAAAATAGATACGGGTTGTTCCTCGTAAGTTAGGTCGGTACCAACGACTAACTCAGAATAATCGAGGACATGACTCGGATCCGGGACATACCCACGTAATTGGGACACATGAAACACATCATGTATGCCAGTTAACGAAGGCGGAAGGGCAAGTCGATAAGCCACATCGCCTACCCGAGCGAGAATCTTAAAAGGACCAACGTATCTTGGACTAAGCTTTCCTCGGGTTCCAAATCTGATGATACCCCGAGTAGGCGAAATCCACAGAAACACTTGGTCGCCAACTCTGAACTCTAGAGGCCTACGATGTTGATCTGCCCAATGACGATGTCGGTCCTGTGCAACTCGAAGGCGCTCTCTGACTAACTTAACTATCTCCACAGTCTGCGTAATCATCTCTGGCCCCAACAACTTTCGTTCTTCGACGTCGTCCCATGCCAAAGGGGACCTGCACTTCCTTCCGTACAATGCTTCGAATGGGGCCATCTGAATGCTAGCCTGATAGCTGTTGTTATAGGAGAACTCCACTAGATGAAGGTGGTCCTCCCAAGATCCGCCAAAATCCAAGGTACACGCCCGTAGCATATCTTCTAATGTCTGAATGGTTCTTTCTGATTGCCCGTCAGTTTGTGGATGATAAGCAGTACTGAATCTTAACTTGGTTCCCAAACTTTGGTGCAAGCTCCGCCAAAAAATGGGAAGTAAACCGCGTATCCCGATCTGATACTATACTAACTGGAACACCGTGCTGCCTTACTATCTGTTTCATGTACATTTCTGCTAGCTGTTCAGTAGTCTGTCCAACTCGGAAGAGAAGGAAATGAGCAACCTTCGTGAGTCGATCTACTATTATCCAGACTGCATTCTTGCCAGCCGGGGATCTAGGTAAACCGGTCACAAAATCCATCGTGATGTGCTCCCATTTCCATTCTGGGATAGAAAGCGGCTGTAGCAATCCTGCTGGTCTCTGCTGCTCGGCTTTCACCTGCTGACATACCAGACACTTGGATACAAATCTCGCTATCTCTCTTTTCATGCCATTCCACCAAAAGAACTGCCTGATATCTCGATACATCTTCGTCCCTCCAGGATGAATGGAGTAAATAGAACTATGAGCTTCGGACATAACTTCTTGCCGAAGGTCTCCACTCGGTACACAGAGTCTGTTTCCAAACCTGAGCGTACCATCTTCATGAATCACTAACTCCTTCTTACGGCCTGATTCGCACTCCGACCGCAACTTTTGAATCTGTGGATCTCCTGCTTGTGCTGTCCTTATCCTCTCTACTAAGGTTGACTGAATCTGCATACTGGTCATTCTTCCTATATCCCTTGGCAAAACTACTTCGATTCCCATACTCTGAAGATCTTCCAGAATATGCTTCTGCGAGGTCAAGATAAAGGTACTGTCTCTCCTACTCAGTGCATCTGCAACTACATTCGCCTTGCCTGGATGATATTGAAGATCTAAATCAAAATCCTTCAGCAGTTCTAACCATCTTCTTTGCCTCATGTTCAAATCTCGCTGCGTGAATACATATTTCAAACTCTTATGATCAGTATAGATTTTTACCCGATTCCCGTATAAATAATGCCTCCACAACTTGAGTGAAAACACCACAGCTGCTAACTCCAAATCGTGAGTCGGGTAATTTTTCTCATGGTCTCGAAGCTGTCGAGACGCATATGCTATCACCTTTCCATGCTGCATCAATACACATCCAAGACCCTTCCCTGATGCGTCACAATATACTGTAAAGCCTCCTGCTCCTACTGGAAGTGTCAAGATCGGGGCTGAGATCAATCTCTTCTTCAATTCTTCAAATAATGCCTGACAGCTAGCTGACCAAACAAACTCTACGTCCTTGTGCGTCAAACGCGTTAAGGGTGCAGAGATCTTGGCAAAGTTTGCCACGAACCTTCTGTAGTAACCAGCTAATCCTAAGAAACTTCGCACTTCTGCAACCGTTCTCGGAACTGGCCAATGCTCTACGACCTCAATCTTCTTCGGATCCACTGACACTCCTGCCCCAGAAATTATATGCCCCAGGAACGAAATGTGATCTAACCAAAATTCACACTTGTCAAGCTTCGCATAAAGTTGATGCTCCCTCAATGTCTGTAAGACAGTCCTAAGATGTTTCTCATGCTCCTCTTCACTGCTGGAATAGACAAGAATGTCATCTATGAACACCACCACAAATTTATCCAAGTACTGCAGAAATATGCGGTTCATTAATTCCATGAATACTGCGGGGGCGTTGGTTAGTCCAAAGGGCATTACTAAAAACTCATAATGCCCATATCTAGATCTGAATGCTGACTTCGGTATGTCTTGCTCTCGGACTCTTACTTGATAGTATCCTGACCGAAGATCGATCTTGGAAAAGACGCTGGCCTTGCTCAACTGGTCGAACAGGTCATCAATCCTTGGTAGTGGGTACATATTCTTCACTGTTACTGCATTCAGCTTGTGGTAGTCGATGCACATCCTCGTCGACCTATCCTTCTTAGGAACTAGAATCACTGGCGCGGCCCAGGGCGATTTACTGTCTCGGATGAATCCCTTAGACTTCAACTCTTCTTCATGTTGATACAACTTATCCTGCTCTGACGGCGACATTCTGTAAACTCTATCTGCAATAGGCCTCGTCCCAGGGTTCAACTCAATGCTAAATTCTACCTCTCTGACTGGAGGTATCCCTGGGAGCTCATCGGGGAAGACGTCAAGAAAATCTTCGACCACTCTCGAAATCTGTCCTGGTTCTGACACTGCTGCTGAGATGACGCCTCCGGCCTGATTCTTCAAGGTTCGAGTAAAGATGAACTGCTCCATCCGAGGAACGCTGAATATGACCCTACCTCCTCTACAATCAATTGTCGCATGACTGTCTCTCAACCAGTCCATGCCAAGAACGACATCAAAATTCCCCAGAGGGAATTCAATCAATGATGCGGGCAATAAATGCCCACACACCTCTACTGGACTTGAAAAGCGCACTCTGCTAAATTCTACGAGCCCATTGCCGATGATTATATCCATCCTCTCCGGCAATGCCTCAAACTCTAATCCAATCCGTGTAGCATATTGTGCAGAGATGAATGAATGAGTAGCGCCTGAATCAAATAATGCTACAGCGGAAAATGAGGTGACAAAAATTTTACCTGCCACCACGTCACTAGACGCTAGAGCCTCTCCCAAGGTCAATGTGAGAGCCTGGCCCCGCGGAGCCCCTTGTTGCGGCCTTCCTCGACCATGCTGTGGCTGCCCCTGAGGGCCTTCGGCTTCCTGTGCCTGGCGGAACATCTGAGCCTGCGTTGGTAGACGCTGGACTAGGGGCCTTACTGCTAATACTGGCCCTCCACTCGGGGTTGCCACTGGAGCTGGCAATGCTGGAAACTGTTGAGCTGGCCTTCCTGGCCTCTGCATCATAGAATAAGTAGAAATACGGTAGTCTGTACGACCACACCTCAAACATAAGCCATTCGCTGACCGACACACCTCCCTCGTATGCCCTGCCTTCCCACAGAAGGTACATCCCTGGGGTACTCCCTGACGCTGCTGCTGGTTCCTCGGCTGCTGATGCCGAACTGGCACTGTATTAGTTGACACGGCCGTCCTCCGCGGTGCTCCTGCATCATGAATACGTACACCGGGTGCTGGTGCCGATGTTCGCTGCACTGCTCCTCCTCCAACCTGGGAATGAGATCTCTTCTGACCTCCTGTCCTTGATGCTAACCTCTGCTGGGTAAGCTCGTGCCTCCGAGCGGCCGTCAAAACAGCGTCAAACGTCTGGTAGTCGTGTCCTTCCACAAGCTGTAATAGTTCCAAATAAAGTCCCTGCTGGAACCTCATAGCCTTCTCCGGCTCCGTTGCCACCATTGCTGGTGCGAAATGGCACAATCTGCAGAACTCTGCTGCATACCCATCTACGGTCTTGCCTGCTTGCTTGAGACTGATAAACTTCTGCTGGAGCTCATATCGAGCTACTACGCCAAAATACTTGGCCTTGAATCTGTCACTGAAGGTGGTCCAACGAACAGGGCGTCTTATACCAACTTCTTCTGATACCCACCAGTCGCGGGCAATATCCTGAAGTACCAGTTTGACCTGATCAACCTTCTCATCATCTGGAACCTTGGCTGCCACAAGAATGGCTTCAATGTCTTGAATCCATGCATCCGCAGTGATGGCATCCTCCGTGCCATCAAAATACCTCGGGTTCAAGCGACGGAACCTTCCTGATGCTCCCGAGTCAACCCCGGCACTCCTCTCAAGAGCTAACTGAATCCCCTGGTTCAGCAACACGTTCTACTCCTGCTGCCGAGTCTGTTGCTGTTGGTGAGTGACAAGAATCCCTCGGACGATCTCCAGGAGTGCTACGGCATCTGGTACTGCCGTCGCTGCTGGTGCTGCAGGAGTTTCAATAACCTGTGGCTGCACTGCCTCTGGTTCTACTTCTGCTTGTGCCTGCCCTGGGGAAGGTTCTCTCCCCTGTTGCTGCCCAGTCGAGCCATGCTCTTGCTGCTCTTCCTCATGGGCCTCACCCGCTACTGAGAATGAAGCACCCCTATAGAGAAAGATATAGGATTATCAAGTCCGGACGAGAAAGATTTCGAGGATGCAAGTCAGGTTAGAGATCAAGGCAAGGACAGAGAATTCGAAACGGAATTTCAAGGGGAACAAGTTTTGATTGAGACTCCTAATAATTCGTAATACCCCACAAGTCTAAAAAACAGACCTGCGTGGGCCACCACTAAAACCTTGTCACGCCCCAGTACCGAAATACGGGGACGAACTAGGCCAGCTACTCCATATGAGGTACGTAACGTCATACGGCGATCGTGGCCATCGAGAGACTAGGGGGTACATACTACAATCAAGTCTCCTATGGTCCCACAGAGTTCTATGTCTCAATCAATTAAGTCAAATCAGCAATTAAATGAACATTAAAGATAAAGCAGTAAGGCGTCCCTGACGCTTCATCAAAATGATCATGAGAGACTAGCTTTATAATTGAGCTATCTCAGAGAGTCAGGAGTACAAAATTATACACAGCTGCAGTCTGTTTAATTACAATTATGTACTGACACAAAATATCAAGTAATCCGGCTAACAGGTGCCGGTGGCTAAACGCCGCAAAAGTATAAGCAGAAGTGGTGGAGAAGAAACCCACTCGAGTCCCCGAACCGCCATGCTCCTAGTATGCACCATGGATGTCAGGGAGGAAGATCGTGTCCTCTGGCTCTGCTACGTGATCTGGCCAAACAAAACCAGCGGGGTCAGCCCCGAATAGCAAGTACCGCCAAAGGGGCACAAGAGTTAAGATTAAAAACCCAACTAATAGAATGACTGATAATAGTAATACTTATGCTACTATTATAGGGTAGCGCAACATCCTCGAACCCATATGGCACCCTTACAACCAAACAAGGACAAAAGGTGCCGCATGGAGTCGGGACGTGTCGTACTCTATAACTTTCACATAAGTTAAAAAGGTAAAAAAACCATAAAATCTCCTGATCGTGACTTCGGTCGATAGCCTATCGCAGCACAATAACCAACCCAACAATCAAACAAGAACATGGGTTGGATCATGTACCATGATAGACCATGTTCCTCAGTCATTCACAGAAGTAGCACTTCACAACCAGAATAAGTCTTCCGTTCATAACTTCGGTCCACAGCCTGTCATAGTACGATAACCAACCCAACAATCAAACAAGAACATTGGTTGGATCACGCACCATGACAGTCCGCTTCCCTCAGTTATTCACGGAAGGTAAATAGGAAACATGCAAGTCGTTTTCACGGCCAATAAAGTCTACGAGTTTCTAGTGGAACGAGGTTATCCTCGCGTCATGTTATTAGAAAAATCCTCAGATCGTATCTTTCCAGCAAGGCTAGCCAACCCAGGGGTTCGCGTAGACAGGTGTCATGGAGCACGGGTCCCTCGTGAGGCCACCTTGCCAAGACATGTAATATATAGCAGGAATTAATCGGATACAGTCATCCACTCGTTGCGGATGACACAGTATCCGTGGAGACCAGCCGGCGCGCCAAGACAATATCTCAGGGCGACTGGTGTAACACGATCTCGGGACTCTGCCCTTCCCATGCATCTAGTATATTCAGTTGCCTAGTTTAACCCTACGTGAAATCTTGGACTCTCATGCTGTGGCCTGCATGATTATCCTCCTAAAGTCGTACTTTAGTACGAGTACCCTAAGTGAGGATCCATGTCAATCAGTATGTCAACATGTGCTACCCTCCTTAGTGTAATGCATCATTACAAATACGCCACGTGGAGTTACGAGTCATTTGTCGAGCATGAACACGAACTGGGACATTCAGGTACATGTATCAGGTAGGAACACTTTGTTCTCCGGGGTCACATCAGTGCTCATATCATGCTCGGGACAAAAGGCGTAAGGATATAAAATGGGCATATAATATCTAATAAAATATCAAAAACATACGCACAACAAGGCAGCGTGCGTAAAAAGTCACGCAGGCTCAAGGGAAAGAGCAGCGTGAAAAGTCACACAAGCTCAAGGGGAGAGCAGCGTGAAAAGTCACGCAAGCTCAAGGGGAAAGAGCAGCGTGAAAAGTCACGCAGGCTCAAGGGAAAGAGCAGCGTGAAAAGTCACGCAAGCTCAAGGGGAAAGAGCAGCGTGAAAAGTCACGCAAGCTCAAGGGGAGAGCTGCGTGAAAAGTCACGCAAGCTCAAGGGAAGAGCTGCGTGAAAGGTCACGCAAGCTCAAGGGGAGAGCTGCGTGAAAAGTCACGCAAGCTCAAGGGAAGACACGCTTCCAATAGGAAGCGTGCTCAAACAGGAGCAAACTGTTCACTGTCTTCTCCAAAACAGCAAGAATACTATGGCAGAACCCAAAACTTCAAAAAGAACATAACTTGGTCATCCGAACTCCAAATCCGGATTTCCAAAGTTCTAACTTGGGTGAAATGGAATTCTCTTCCACATGGAAGCATCAAAACCCACAAAACTTCAAAGAAAATAGATCAAAACTAAGGAAATCCGAAAATGATTAAAACTCAGATCTACAAAAATCAAAGCTTTAAAATAGAAATTTTCAAGTTCTAAACTAGTATAGATTGAGGAGAAGAACATGTTTTGGCAAATAGTTTTGTAAGAATTATTAACAAAATTATGGATCCTTCTCTTGAGCAAGTTGGTACTTGCCTTGGTTGGTGGAGGAAGTAAATGAGAAGAAGTAAATGAGAGGAGAGAGAAGGAGATGAGTTATATATATATAATTCTTGGACCCATGGGTTCATGATGAACCAAAGGGTTCATGATGACCCATTGGTGAACCAAGAATAGGTTACCCAAATGAGCCAAAACTGTAGGCCCAAATGCAGAAAATAAATTAGGAAATAATACTTTGTCGAATATTTTTGGGAAATGCATGAAGAAATATAGCATAATAAATATAGTATAAATTTAAGGTAAATACAATTTATCGGTTTACGTATTAAAATACGTATTCCAGGATTGGGGAGTAATAGAAGTTCAGAGGTATGATCATACATAACTTTCTATCTGAAAGAGTGACCGGAATGTGAGTTCAGAGGCACCAGCGGGTATATGACTCGAGAATCTAGGGAATGGTGAGCGTGAGTTCAGTGGTACCAGCGGGTACATGACTCAAAAATCTGACAAACTATGAGGGTGAGTTCAGTGGTATCAGCGGATACATGACTCAAAAATCTGGAAAACTATGGGGGTGAGTTCAGTGATACCAGCGGGTACGTGACTCAATAATCTGGAGAATGTTGTTTAGACATAATATTTCTTCAGGAACTTGCCGTTGACGGGCAACATAAGCAAGTCTCCGTTTTGCTTAGCGAGGCGGTAAGCACCGTTGTAGAACACGGCCTCGATGACAAATGGACCTTCCCATTTTGGCTGGAACTTGCCGACGGTCTTGTGAGTCATGACCATTGGCCTCCGGACTACCAGAACAAGATCGCCCACTTGGAATGTTCTAATTTTGACCTTCTTGTTGAAGGCTCCTGAGATGCGTGCTTGGTATAGCTCGATCCTTTGCTGAGCTAGGAGGCGCTTTTCATCTAAGGCCTCCAACTCTTGTAGTCGACGTCGGTAGTTGTCATCCGTCGTCAGTTGATAAGTGAGGGCGACGCGGAGTGAGGGTATTTAAGTCTCTAATGGGAGAACTGCCTCACTCCCGTATACTAGAGAGAATGGTGTGCTCCCAGTAGCTGTTTGGACTGTAGTACGGTACGCCCATAAACACTCGCCGAGTTTCTCGTTCCAGTCACATTTGTTGGAGGAGACAAACTTTTTGAGGAGTTTGATGATTGTTTTGTTGAATGCCTCTGCCAACCCGTTCGCTGCCGGGTTGTACGGTATCGAAGTGACATTCTGAATACGGTGCTTATCGCAAAACCGATAGAATACGTGGCTTGCAAACTGCGGACCATTATCATGGATAATCCTTCTGGGCAATCCGAAGCGGTAGATGACATGATGCTTAAGGAAGCTGATTACGTTTGAAGTCTTGACTTCTGTGAGTGGGACAGCTTCCGCCCATTTGGAGAAGTAATCAGTGATCGCAAGTATGAAGCGATGTCCTCGGGAGGAAGATGGGGTGATTGGGCCAATGATATCCATTCCCCATGCTTTGAATGGCCAGGATGCCACTGTCGGATGTAGAAACTCCGATGGTTGGTGAATGAAGTCCGCATGGACTTGGCAAGCTTTATATTTTCTAGCATAATCTATCGTATCTGCCACCATCATGGGCCAATAGTAGCCCATTCGTCGAAGGCGATCTTGTAATTTAGGACCGGTCTGGTGGGCCCCGTAGACGCCATCATGAGCTTCTCGTACGGCTTCTTTGGCTTCTGCGTTTGACAGACACCAAAGCAGTAATCCGTCGTAGGACCGGCGATACAATATTTTTGTCTCTGTATCGTAGAAGAATCTGAGAGAACGCCGTCTGATGGAAGTGGCTTCCTTTGTGTTATCGGGCAGGATGTCGTAGACGATGAAGTCGATGAATGGTTGTCTCCAATCTGGGGCATAATCGATCGTCTGTGCGGAACAACTCGCCACGAATTGCATATTGTTCTTGGGATAGACCAGTTCGTGGCCTATCACATCCACTGATTGGCGATCGTAGTTCGAAACTGCTAGGGAAGCGACAAGGCCAGCTAAGGCATCAGCTTCGATATTTCGGAGTTTGGGGACATGTTCAATGAAGAACCCCTCGAATGACAAGATAATGTCAATCGCTATTTGGTGATAAGGGATCATGTCTTCGTGGCAGACTTCGTATGAGCCCCGGATCTGATTGACGATTAGTTAGGAATCGACATATGCTTCAAGGTATTCTATCCCCAGCTCTCTTGCAAGCTGGAGGCCAATGACCAGAGTGTTGTACTCGGCCACATTGTTAGAGCAGGGCTCTGTGAGGGAATAAGCGTGGTTAATCACCAATTCGGAAGGAGAGACCAGCACTACCCCGACTCCGACGACTATATCACCTTTAGGTCCGGTCCTCGAAGCACCGTCGAAGAACATTCGCCATATATCATCGTGAGAGGTTGCATGCGAGTCGGCGACCTCATCTGGGATCTCCTCGTATATCCTGGAGGACTCCGAGCCTGGGTGGGCTGCTAAGAAGTCTGCCAGGGCTTGACCTTTGACTGCCTTTTATGGAACGAAGATCATATGATAAGGGGACAGCAATATTACCCATGTAGCGAGGCGAGAGCTGAGTGCCCCTGGTTTAGTCATGAGGACCATGAGAGGGTTGACTCGTGAGATCACATGTATCGTTTTTCCAGTGACATAGTGTCGCATTTTCTGAATGGCGAACACCAGGGCGAGGCATTCCTTCTCTACCGCGGTGTATCGGTGCTCTGGCCCAATCATCATTCGGCTGAGGTAATATAAGGCTTGCTCATGGCCTGCATCGTTGTTCTGTGCCAGCAGAGCCCCGAGGGAGTGTTCTATTGCTCGTACATAGAGCATGAATGGTTTTCCAAGAACCGGGGCCACCAAAACTGGAGGATTTGACAAATATTCTTTGATACTGTCGAAAGCACGCTGACATTCCTCGTCCCATACGAATGAGACTCCTTTCTTCATGAGGTGCGTGAACGGTCGGCATCGCCCGGAGAGGTTGGAAATGAACCTTCTGATGTTAGCTAGCCTCCCTTGAAGGCCTCTGAGTTCGCGGAGATTTCTCGGGGGACCCATCTCCATGATTGCCTTCGTCTTCTCAGGTCTACATGGATACCCTGTGCAGTGATGATGAATTCCAAGAACTTTCCGTTGGATACGCCCAGAAAGGACTTCGTAGGGTTCATTTTTCAAATTGTGCGCTCGCATTAGGTCGAATACCGTCCTTAGATCCGGTAGATGGTCTCCCTTGCAGCGACTCTTAACGGCTATATCGTCAACATAGCACTCCACTGTCTTGCATAAGTGGTCTCTGAAGATGATGCTCATGGATCTTTGATATATGGCGCCAGCATTCTTTAAACCAAAAGGCATAAATGTGTAGCAGTATGTGCCAATCGGTATTCGGAATGATGTATGCTTTTCGTCGTCAGGAGACATCTTGATTTGGTTATACCCCGAGAAGCCATCCATGAATGATATACGTTCAAAACCGCAGGTATTGTCAATCATGATGTTCGTGATAGGGAGGGGGAACTCATCTTTGGGGTACGCCTCGTTCAGATTACGGAAGTCGATACAAATTCGAATCTTTTCGTTCTTCTTGAAGACGGGCACTATATTGCCGACCCAATCAGAATGTTGTTCCTCACGAATGAAACCGCTGGCTATCAGTTTGTTGACTTTGGCTTCGATCGTGTCCATGATGCCTGGCGGAAGCGTCGCTGTTGTTGCTTGACTGGCTTCGCATCTGGTCGAATGTTGAGTTTGTGAAGAGCAATATCGGGATTCAACCCTGGCATATCTTCATAGCTCCAGGTGAACACATCAATGTATTCTCTGACAAGTTCTAGCAGTGACTCCCGCTCTTCGTCTGCTAAGCTTTTACTGATGAAAATTGGTTTTAGAGAAGATTCGCTGCCGAGGTCAACCTGTATGACTTCATCTTCAGTAGGAGGTTCTCTCAGTTCGAACCATTTTTCCTATTGTGCATCCAATTGCTGGGCCCATGGCTCTTGCTCGAGGATCTCGGGGATGTCTTCGTCTTCCTCTTAAGCGTCGGCGAATGCCATGTTGACTGACAAGACTTGTCTGAACACGTCCCCGATGCTGGTATCCAAGTCAAAAGTTGGTGACCCGGTTGAATGTGACTGCCAGTCCCATTCTTCATCTGAACTCTCAGGGGTTGTAGTAGGCGTTACATACCCCAACCCACATCGAGTTTTGCTATAGTAGTCTCGTGGTTTGCCCGCCGAGACTGGCGGCTTCAAAGGTAATCGTCGCCCAGTGCCGTAGTCCAAACATGGCGTCGTCTCCAGATCATACCCTTGTTTCTGTATGAGATATTTAGATTGAGGGCTATAGAGATACAGAGGCAGTCTCACGGCATCTGACCCGAGGTCGGCTTCCTCTATGGTGAGGGGATACGGGTTGTTCGTCCGGCCGAAGATGATTGGATGGTCCCCTCCCTCGATTATTCGGTAAGCGTCTTCTACTGGAGTAAGCTGGATTGCGGTGTACACATTTGTCACCTGTATGTGTAGGTGAGTTCCTATATCGTGTTCCATAGCATACATTATATATAGTTTATTGAGCTCGATGTAGTTCAAAGATAACCCTTTATTAATGAAGTAAGGTATCTTTTCTAGGAGAATTACATCATCAACGGAGGGGACATCAGTGTGGGCAGCCACATACTTGGCTAGCTTCGGTTCCTCTTCGGCTACTCCCTGTGTAAATGAAGACTGAGAGGACGTCCTGGGAAGCTTGATTATCAGTGGTTCAGTTGATGGAGCAGAGCGTGGAGTCATTGGCAGACTAGCGACCCCTAGTTTGGTATTTGATGTGGAGCGAGGAGTGGCCGGTTCGCTAAAAGTGTCAGACCTCGCATCGGGGTGACGACCCTTCTTGGAAAGGCGTATCGTCAGTGGCCTATCGGAGGGATTGAGCTTCTCCTTTTGGGGTTGACCGACTCTCGGCAGTCTGATTGTTAATGGCCCCGTTGTGGGTCTTGGCACTTGGCCGGACCTTGGCAGCCGGATTATTATCTGCTCCTCCTGCGCCGAGAGGCTGATCGCGTACTTCCGCAGAGTGGCGGTAAGGGGTACGGACTTGCCCGGTTTACGAGCTTGGAGGTAGATCGTCAGAGGTTCTTCTGATCCTGTGGCCATTTCGGTACCAGCTTGTTCATTTCCTTCATCAAGGTGCCACTTCAACTTTTCGTATAGGCAGGAGTCTGAGTAGTAAGATTCGACCCCTTTGAAGGGATCGATATCAGCAAATTTTGTCCTTACGAAGCCGTGTTTGTCGACATATTTGAAGCACTGGTGTAGCGTGGAAGGCACGATCATATAATCGTGTATCCATGGGTGCCCCAAGAGGATGTTGTAAGAAGTGTCTGCATCTATGACGTAGCAGGTGACTTCGGATTGGAGATCGCCAATCTGACACTTCAGACGAATCTTCCCGATTGGGTAGCTCCTGCCCGAATTGAAACAGCTAATGGCGGTACTTGTAGGTGTCAGGCGATGCATTGGGATGCGGAGATGATGTAGCAAACCCTTCGGGATGATGCTTATGGAAGAGCCAGGATCTATGAGCATCCGATCCACCTTTACGATGTATCCCGTGTAGTATAGCGGGCGATCGTGTAGGTTTGTTTTGATGAGCATGTCCTGCGGAGTGAAGACGATGTTGGGCATTGCTCCCGTGCAGACACTGTCTTGGAGATCCACGGGTGAGTCCTTCCCGGTGAGGTTGGATTGAGCCAGATAGACATCGACATTTTGGAGTGCTTCGCTTAATGCAATATGAACGTCCTTGGAGAGCCTTAGAAGTTCGTACAGTGACAACTTGGCCGGTGTTTTAGCCAATTGCGCTAAGATGTCAAAGTTGTAGGGCCTCTCTATCCCTTGGGCTGCCTCTTTTCGGAGGGATTTGTCGAAGCGAGTCTCCCTCGGCCTAGGCTTGTCGGTCGTCGAAGGCTGAGCCGGTCCCGGAGCATCAGTGGTAGTGGGTTGATGATTTTCAACTGGATTGTCAACCACAGGTTGGGATTGTGCTCCGAACCGCGTGACGACGGCTGTAGCTTCCTCGTTGTCTGCCGAGATTGTGTGGCAGGTCCTGACTTTTTCACTTTTCTTCTTGTCGGTGGAAGATGGTGTGGGCTGAGTCACTTCTGACACTAAGTCTGGATGGATCCATATGACCTCCCCTCGTGATGTGGTAAGGGGTACTAGACCGGTAGCTTGATCTCGAGGAGGTGGAAGATTGGTAATCTCCATTGTCACGAGAGGGATGGGGACCACCCCGTCTTGAGTTTCCGTTGGAGGGAAGCTGCCGAATTGTACGGACACCATATTGGCTGCTACGGTTACCTCTTCGAAATAGATGGCCAGAGCGTTTGAGTCGATGAGGTTTTGTATGTACCGTTTCAGCTGGTAGCAATCGTGTGTAGCATGATGAACATAGCGATGATAATGGCAGTACTTTGGATTCTCTATCTCTGCCGGCCGTGGTTCCCGTCTTGGTGGAGGAAGCTGAATTCTGTCCCCTTGTATGAGCATGTCCAAGATAGGCTTGACGTGACCGTCTTCGAAGGAGTAAGTGATTGGCGGCCATTTTTTGTGCTATATCGGCCACCATAGCCTGCTTTCCTTTGCTATCCCGATTGTTGGAGGGGCTACCCCCATTATCGTTGTTGGGATGCTTGCCCTTGTTTTCTCCTTCCGAGATGTGCAATCCCAGTTGGCGAGCCTTCTTCAATCGTTCTTCGGAGCTCGTGACGCTGATGATGAACGTCTTCCAATCTTTGAATTGACTTTCACCCATCCAGAGACTGATCATTGGAAGCAGTCTCTTTTGGCAAATTTCAATTAAAGAGGAATCTGGATATCCGGAGGGCAGCTTCATGGCGGTTTGGCGAAACCGCTCAATGTAGTTCCTTGTCAGCTCCTTCTCCCCTTGGATGACGTCCATGAGGGTGGACATGGTGACGTCCTGCCCCACCTCGTAGAATCTCTCCAAGAACATGCGCTTGAAGCCGGCGAAGGAGTGGATGCAGTTGTCCGGCAGATTGTGATACCAGTCGAAGGCGACTCCTTCTAATGCCCCAATGAATAATCGCATGAGGATAGCATCATCATGGGGCAGATGGTCGGTGGTGACCTCGAAGTAAGTAATGTACCGACTTGCTGAGGTCTTGCCATCATAAGGGTTGATATTGAACGGCTTATATTTTGGTGGAAATGGAACATCCCTCCATTCAGCAGGGTATGGTTGCCGTATTCTGAGGTCTTGAGGATTTTCTCGGGCATGGAACATGGCTCGGAGCTCCTGAACCTCTCTTCTTACTTCTCGGGCCTCATCTATTGCGGTAGGGGCTGTTATTTCGGGAGGATTATTGCACGGGTTCGGTGCCGCTGAGTTCGAGTTTGCATTGACTGCGGGACCCGTGCTTGTTTGGCCAGGTGTTCCTCCTTGCAGAGTTGGAAGAGCCGCCTTGATTTCATCTACAGATTTGACCAGGGCCTGTAGTATGGCCTCCAGAGTATCGATGCGCTGGCGATCACTAGAACCGCCTTGATTGCTGTCTGTCATGATCACCGTCCTTATATAATGAGAAACGGAAGGGACTATGGAGGATGTATCCTCCGAGTAATACCCATGTACCGAGAAGTCATCGGGATATGTAGGAATATTCTCTTCTGGTTCGGACTCGGAAGGAATAGTACTCCCGGCTTTAGAGCTTGCTTCATCTTGAGAGTCGTGGACGTCCTCGGGGATGCCAGCCTCGGCTATATCTGATGGAAGAGTTATCTCCCTTGGCTCGTCTTCTTGGAATATTGGATTGTTGTGGAGGCTCGGAGGGGTGCTACCCCCAGCTCCAGCAACCCCCTGCGTTACGGACGACGGGCCTCCCACTGTAGCAGATTTCATCTTAGAGCGAGTACCTTGGAAAACTCCGGTGGTAGGCACCCGCTTAGACGACAGTTTTTTAGTTGCAGTGGTTGCGGTCTTCGGGCTGGAGATGCTTGCCTTCTTTTCTCTTCCCTCGGCAGGGACTTTCTGAGTGGAATTGCAGGAGACAACAGGAGGTGCCTCGTCTTATGAGCTCGGACGCTGTAGTCTTTGGAAGACTGACGGCCGGCCTTCCGTCACTGCCACGTTGTTACAACAGCAGTTGACGATGATTTGGGTGCAGTGACATCCAAGCGAGGACCCTTTGCACACCGAAGCCCCTTCTCTTTCCTTGCGCTTGTGGAGGATCGCCTCATGCAGGTCAGAGGAACCACTTTGTCCTTTTGCCGCCGGGGGCTGGACTCGAGCGGTCTTATATAACTTCCCATCAGAGGCCCGCGTGATAGTCAATGGGACGCCCCGATAGTCAGAGGTTGGGGCAGCTGACTGGGCTTAATGAGCCCGCGCTACCCTGGACTTTTTCTTTTTAGCACTTGCGGGTGCGTAATAGGAAGAGTCTAAGTTGAATACCACAGAGTCTGGCTTATCATCCAGAGATCCATCAGGGTTAGGACCGTATGAGAGACGGTCGAAGACTGATTGAGAGAAGCGTGGAACAGCCGCTATGCGGCTAGGATTGGAAACCGTACAGGCTGTCTGCATGCGGTTGTCTTTAGCTACCGGATGAGTTGCTTTGGTACGATTAGTAGGAGTCGCGATCGTGCAGGCTGGCCGCATGCGGTTGGCAATTGTGGTCGCATGGGTTTTCTGCAAGCGATTGACTTCAGTAACCGCATAAGCATCATCTGTGTGGTTGGCAACTGTAGCCGCATAAGCTATACGGATGACAGATGTGACCGCATGAGTTTTCTTCATGCGACTAGCGGATGTGGCCGCATGAGCTTTTTCCATGCGGCTAGCACCCTTATGCGGCTCGGATCGCGTAGAGTTCCTCTTTGCCCCTGCAAGTCCAGAATTACAGTATTTTCTTCTGCCGAACTTGGGGACAGCAGAGTTGCCTACGGTCTGAAGTAGGGCCGCAGGAGGGTCTTGCTCGCCGTCTTGAACAACAGAGGGTATCTCTGCAAGAGCTTCAGTAGGAACGAAGGATCGGGATCTCCACTCCTTGCGGGCCTTCTTCGTGCGGGCTCGCTTCTGGACCGGGCCAGCGCTCTTGTCGGAGAGCATTTCTTCGAACGCCTGTTGGTCTAACCGGGCAACCATCTTCTGTTACGTGGAGCCAAGCTTGGCTGCATCCGATTGCGTCACCAACTCCTCAGCCGTGGAGAAGTTTGTCCCCAGCAGAGTCGCCATCGTGTTTGCCATTGATTGTAAAAGTACAGAACAGTTTTATGGGAGGACTGAACTTAGACTCACAATACAAACTCGCTTGTACAAAGAAAGCCTAGGGACAAAAACCTAGGTACAGCAATCTAAGTACAATTATTTATTTTAGATTCTGGGGGGTGACGATAGAGGCTCGGGAAGGCGACGGCAGCCCTGCCTTACTCCTTGGACGATCGGTATGCAGCCTTGGCTCCTGTGACGAGATGGTTGGCGTTGATGAAGAAATGCTCTTCCTGCTCTCCTCGTATTGCTTTTCTGGATTCTCTCTCTCTGGATTAATCTATGTGGATTTTTCTCTCTAACTATCGGAGGAGACTCTCTGTATGGGCGTCTCTCTCTCTCTCTCTGACAGTATATATCTTACAAGGGAATATCACCTTTCTATTTATAATAGTGGGATGTGATCATTAGGGTTACCAATGATTACCTCTTGGAGATGGCGGCGGCCTGTGGATTGGTCAATCTAGGCCGTTCATTTTTTGATTGTGACGAATCCGAGCTATTGAGTGTAGATTACACCAAATCCCATCAGCAATTAATGCTGATTGGAATAAATCTTCCTCATAATGGTCTTCTGATGTCTGCAAATAATTTAGATTTATTCTTCTGCCACGTGCCCCAGATTATTGGAATTTGACCCAATCTTTGATTGCAATAAATCTGAGGAATTGATCGGCTTAGGACACGTGTCCTAGGAGCCATTGGGGGATCTGAACCGCATGACGAGTGAGCCGCATATGATTTTCGACCGCATATGGTTATGGCCACGTGTCAGGGCTGCCTGGGTAGTGGCCCTCTCATGGAGGTGATCATTGCGAGCCACATAGGGATACATCCGCCTGAGCCGCATGGAAATGGTCCTCTTGAACCGCATAAGAAGTCTTTGCTCGAGCCGCATGAGGCTGTCTCGGCCTGAGCCGCATAGGACGGCTTCATTCTGAACCGCATGAGAAGTCTTTGCTCGAGCCGCATGAGGCTGTCTCGGCCTGAGCCGCATAGGACGGCTTCATTCTTAACCGCATGAGAAGTCTTTGCTCGAGCCGCATACGAACGCCCATGTGGCAAGGCCACGTGGCATTTTTATGGCTCTCGGGGGATTTGTGTCAGAGATCTCTTTTCTCTTCCCTAGGAGTCTGTCATTATGACAGATTCATCATTACTTCTTTTTTGTGTCAGGGCTGTCACTTTTTCAGAGTTGTCAGCCGTCAAACAATTAATGCGAGAGGGCAGAGGAGAGGGATGTCCCGCCACGTGTCTTCTGAGCCGCATGGGATGTCTTGGGCCGCATAGTCCCTTATGCCGCATGACTCTATGAGCCGTATGGGCTTTATGAGCCGCATGGGGTTCTTTGGCCGCATGGGTCATTTCCTTTAATATTTTCCATGCTTCTACAATAACTAGCTATTATGCACGATATTCATGGAGTACGAGGTTTTGATCACATATGTACTAAGATATTTTGCGTCCGACGAGTAATTATGAAATTAAATCGTAATATAAACAAGGAAGCATAAAAATATGGAAAACCTGATATAGAATCCATAAAACAAATCTCGTGTAAGAGTCATGTCGATAATCAGGAATATACATCTAAAAGCATGAAAGTAACTGTTAGAAAATGAAAGTGATCATCATGAGTACTTGTTGTCATGCCCTGATTTGGTAGAATCGATAGTCGTCCCCTGGGCGGGATGCCGTGCGAGCTTAGATTGCGTCCGTACAAGGCAATTTTATAAGGCTATCAGAAATACAACATTCAAATCCAATACGCAGATAAGTTAAACACATTTATATAGAAGGAAACATTAACCACAGATAGTATAAGCTTACCATATTCTTAAAAATATTTGAAATGCACATATAATATAAGCTTACCATATTCTTTCCTGTCATATTGATAATGATGAAATATAATAGAGTGCAATCGTGAAGGTCACTGGCATGATAAGCCATCCTGGACATATAGCTTGGTAAGACAGAGGTCCTTCAGCACAGATAGCGAGCCACATTGAAAGCTACTGCCTATCGTGGCATGCATCCAGCATAACTATCCGTGTTTCTCCTGGGTCGGATCCGTCTTATGGCCCTAGGATATCGTTCGAAGAAACAATCGCCCTTCTGCACAAGTTGTCCATGATCGTGCTAAGTTAACAAGCTATTCAAGGCACGTTTCATGGTATCATTGCGACAATCATTTAATCGATTCAATCTTTGCATAGCACAGTTCTATATAGCATGGTATTAAGAAAGCACGTAACAGTTATATGATAAGCCTTCTATAGCCCGTATACGTGATATGTCGTACAACAGTTTATTGGAATAAGCCTTTGTGTTGTTGCATTTACATCTAGTATAACATATTTTGGTATCGACAATTTATTTAAGAAAAGAGGGTCATGGGGAGAATGGTCAGCCACTCATCTTAATTATTTGATTGAGGCAAGAGACCCGCTGACTGTGCTAGACGACGCCTACACGATCACCTAAAATTGCAAAAGCAACTAATTAGAACATTGTCTCATTCAATGAGTTCGATATGAATGCGAAGTTCAAAAATGCAAGCCATAAAAACCATCAAAAATATTCACAAAAATGAATTCATAAAACCAAAGCCAAAGAAGCAAATGCGGCATGAAAAGCAGAGCAACGGAAGGTCTCTTCCAATTCAGCCGCAGAGTCTATCCTCGAGGCACAACCCGCTGAATATGGGACTTGATTCCGAAGAAACCATTCCATAATGAGAAAAGGAACTTAATTTAGTCGATCCCGTTCAATCGATCCCGACCAATCGGTTTCGACTAAATCAATAGCGACAATGTTCCTTTCTCGTCCACCCGTAGACGGGAAATAGGGAACGATACAGGGATGGGGTACTACCCCATAACCAACTAAGAAAAAGTTTTGTCCTCGAAACGTAAGGATAGAACCCACATCTAAGAAAATAATGAAGGAAATTTCTTATTCATCTCTGATTCGAGTTTCCATGTCGATTCCTCGACCGAATGGTTTCTGTAGAGTATGCGAATGAGAGGGATCGAGCAATTTTGAAGCAATTAATCCTTATGCTCCAAGACCTGCACGGGTTCTTCTACGTACGATAAGTCTGCATTCAGATAGATGTCCTAAATCTACCACATGGCTTCGATCGTGCACATATTTTGTAGTTGCAAAACATAAAAAAATATCATGCACATCTGACAATGCTGGTGGTAATGCGATTTGATAAGGTACCGGGGCGACTCCCTTTAGTCTCTAGAAGGGACCGACAAATCTTTGACTCAGCTTCCCCTTTGGTCCAAATCTGGTGACTCCTCGTACGGGCAATACCTTCAGAAACGCATGGTCACCTTCCAAAACTCAAGTGGACTTTGGTGGGTGTCGGCGTAGCTCTTCAACAGACTTTGTACAATCATCAGTCTTTCTCGAATGAGCTTGACCTAATGTATGGTCTGCTCCACCAGCTCCGGGCCAAGAATCTGTCGCTCTTCGACTTCGTTCCAACAAAAGGGTGATCTGTACTTCTGTCTGTACAAGGCTTCATACGGTACCTTCTGAATGCTGGATTGATAGTTGTTATTGTATGCAAATTCGGCCAGAGGTAGATGGACGTTCCAACTTGACTTGAAGTCAATTGTGCAGAACCGTACCATATCTTCGAGAATCTGAATTACGCTCTCTGTTTGGCCGTCAGTTTGGGGATGGTAAGCTAAGCTAAAGTTTAACTTCGTACCCAGAGCAGACTGAAGGCTATTGTCATGACCCGCTCCCAATGAAGGGGTACGAGACGTGGGTACGTCCAGCCTACGCCACAGTGTCAATGGTAGAACGCTATTCTAAATCATGATCTCAACTAACCACAATATGATATACTCTCCAAACAGAGGCCAATTATATAAGGTACAACTCAATCACAAGTCTAAAGATGGAGAATAGCACGATATGATAGATAATAAAATCATCAAAATTGAGGTACAAACAGAAGAGAAATAAATCCAAGTTAACAACCACAAGTCTCAACATCTCAAATATAATACAACTCTGAAACCATAAACAACCAATTACATGAACAAAAGAAATAACAGTCTAACTATCTACTCTAGGCAATGGTAGGATCCTTAGCAGCTGCCTGAACCTCCTGGGGGTCCAGGTTGCAAGTGTCATCTAAGCCTGCTCCGTAGTAGGTAGGGTAGAACTCCTCCTCATCCTCTATAATATTTTCAACAGGTCCAGTTAGGACAGGAAGGAGTACAATATATCTCATGCAGTTTATATCATGGCAGAAAATATAAAGCAAGCAATAGAATAAGTACATAAAATGTTGTAAGAAGATGTACATGAAAATAGGAGAGATGTTTGATAACTGGAAATATATACATGATAGGAAAGAACTGTAAGTGACTAGTGATTTAGAGTACAAGATGGCATGTAATTGGCTTGGGTTGAACATAAAATAACATAGGTGTACATGAGGGACACTAGCCAAGAAGGCTGTATTGTACATGATAAACACATGAAAAGTAACAGAGTGAATATGATGGCTCAATCACATGGCCATTTATACTCACCCCTACCCACAATCAATACACAAGGATGCAGTCAAGTTACGTTACGAACATGATATTTTGGTTACACACGAAGCACATGAGGAAATATGAACGTACATGAGAGCACATGAAACTACATGAGCATACATGAAAGCACATGAAAGAACATGAGAGTACATGAATAACGCAAGAGCAAGGAATACATGATGTACATAAAACACATGACATGAAATATTCGATGCGCCCGTCAAAGGGGATAACATCCCATGAAAAGATCCATATAGTACCAATCCGTGATGATAACGTGACAGCATCAAGTAAAGTAATCTAGAGCAAGAATATAAATCCTGACAAGTATGAAACGATTAGAGAATGTACTCACCTGCAATCTGAATGTCTGTGAGAATATATTATCCGAATCGAGGTATCTGACTCCTATTTAGAGCAAGACAAGATATATACAAAGGGGTTATAAATGAAATGCACAATTCATCTACATGATTCTAGGTCAATTCGGGCCAAAGTCAATGTAGGTCTTAAAAAATCAAGTTGCACACATCAACAAAGTCAGAAAGTCAAGAAATACAACTTTCAGATGAAGTGCGCAGACATCAGATTGTGCATCCTTCAGATTGTGCACGATAGATTGCGCACACTTCCAAGTGCGCAGGCTGACATGGCAAATCACCATCATTACCTGACACAAATCAAGTCTTCTGACAGCTGACAGCTCGGAGAACGAGGCGACCGTTCGTTTAATCGTGCAGCACGGCGCTCGAGGACAGCTGGCAGCACAATCCATGTTGGCGCAATCCATTCCTGCACAGTCCAAGTCTACGTAATTCAAAACCAGCACAATTCAATGTGCGCGTTCTATCAGTATAGATGTTAAAATACACGTGGCATTCATGCCATCAATTGCTCATTTCGTGGCAACTGTCTATGCATGATCATGCGCATTTCAATCAAATGATGCCATGTGTCCAAGACAGTTAGCCCATGATCGAGCAACTGCCTGCGCAGTCTATTGCTGCGCAAACCAATTGTTGCGCAATCCATCATGCGCAGTCCAGAATAACTGAATGTTAGTTATTTCTCAGAACTCTATAAATAGAGTTTTAAGTCTCCATTCAAGGGGATCATGAATCAATAATCAGAGATCAGATTATAGAGAGTTCAGACTTCAAAGTTCAGAGAGTTTGGGAGTTCTTGCCCAAGTGCTGCTGCATTCTTCAGAGGCTTTTGCCTTCAACTTCCGAGGCTTTTTGCCTTCAGTTCCAGAGTTGTTTTCAACTTCAGAGGCTTCGTCTTCAGAGTTCACATCGTCCAAGGGATAAAGCAATCGTCATCAAGATTGGATTCCTAAAGTTGTACCATTCCTAGAATTCAAATTGTAATCTTTTACAAAGTTTGTATCAATAAAGTTCTTCAACTTTTGTTTTTGCAAACAAAATGGCAACTCTGCTGGGGACGACTTTCTCCTCCGACGAGGAAGTGACAACTCAATGTGACGTAGCGTCTATCGGGAAGACGCAGAAGACTCTGGTTGTAAAGGTCAACCAGACAGCCTATGAAACCATGATCAATTCCAAGACCACTCCTCGCACTGCGAACACTTCTGCCACGAGCAAAGTGCGCACAGTGTGGGTCTCCAAGGCTGCTGCGCAGTCCATTAACTCTACCAACAAGACTGCTGCGCAGTCTGCCAAGAAGCCTGCTGCACAATCTGTTGCACAGTCTACGGTTGCTGTCACTAAGACTAATGCACAATCTATCTCTGCTACTGCTGCACAATCTGCTATTGCCAGTACACAGAAGACTTTATATGCTGCCATGGCTAAGTATAAAACTCCTATGCCCCTGGCGCAATTGGCTGCCAATCTTCCTGCGCAAACCAACACTCCAGCAACCAGAGTGCAACCTAAGCATTCTGTGGCAAGAACTCCTGATGCGCAAACCACAGTCTCTGTGGTCAGAACCAGTGTACCATAAACCCATACGCAAAGCATGCCTATGTAATCCAAGAGTGATAGCCTTTTGGTTAAACTCTCTTCTTCTCATAACAAAGGGAAAGATTTTGTTCCTCCTCTCAAATATTCTATTGCTTCTGCACAATCCACTGGGGGTAGTCCTTTGGCTATTCCTCTTCCTCTTCAAAATAAAGGGAAAGGCCCGTTGGTCTTTTCTCAAACTTTCTCGTCCCATGACTTGGAAGACAACAGAGGGAAAAGCTCTTTAGCTAACCCTTCGTCCCAAAACAAAGGAAAAGGCCCTTTGGTCTTCTCTCAATCTTCTTCAGTTTTTACCGAAGAAGATCAATCTGAACGTGCCTCGGCACCAATCAGTACTAGAACTCTTTCAAACAAGGATTCTTCTTTCCTTTATAACAAGAGAACTTGTACTGACCAAAGAGGTATTCTGCCTACCCCGGTAGCAGAATTCCAGGACCTCCCGACTCTCAAGATTTCTCGTTCCAGACAGGGAAAACTGCTGGTGTCTCAAACAGAAATCCCTAGGGGTGAATTTGCTGATCTTAGAACTTATCTCAACAGACCCACTTCGGTGAAACGCAAACAGCCAATGCCGAAGACCAAACACCATCAAAGACAAATCTCCAGGGTTAAAAATTCCGACACTTATGCCAATGAAGTGTGCACTTCCCTGTATACTCAAGGAACTAAACATTTGAAGAATTGGAATCATGTTCCGAATGTTATCAAAGAACAGATCCCTCAGAGTTTTTCTAGTCCTGTTGTCGTTCCCAATCTTCGAGAACATCTAAGACAAAAATGGGACAATGTTTCAACATCTTCAATTCAACCATCTGATCATTATTGCAACCACAAAGTCATCATCCAATGTTGTTGTCAAACAACAAAACGATCTGTCTTCGAACGTCTGACTTTTGCTAAATCTGAACCTATGTCAGAGGAAGACGAAGTCTTGTATGCTTCTGTTAACATGACTTCCCGAGACACAGGGGGTAGAAGATGCTCTAAGCACGGTAAACCTCGTAAACCAAGCCAACGGTATTTAGAATTACTCCAAGAATCTTCTGAAGGAGTATTTCGACATACCCGTTCTCGAAGCCGAGACACAATCGGTCAAAGGAATCTTCCTCAAGGTCCTTCGGTTATCTTCCTACTTCTCATTCAGGAGACGACTCTTTCTTCGACTATGATGCATATAGCGAAAGCTCTGAACAGAGAGTATCTTCTACTGTACCAAGAGAAGTGACAGCTTATGTTGTCACTGATGATCCAGATGCTTCAACATCTGCAAATCAAGAATAACGGATCGCTGCACTTGAAGACAAGCTGAAAACCATGGCTGAAATGGTTGCTAGTATGCATTCTATTATTGTGGCACAACATGCTATACCACCTACTATACCTATTGCTAATCTAGAGATCATAGCATCTTCAGTACCTGCCAATACTGGGCTGGGGGTAGTGTCTTCTCAAATGCCACCTGTGCAAGTACAAGTTCAAACTACACCGAGTCAGTCAGGAGCTGGGGGTAGTGCTTACAATGTTGTTCCTTCTCCTACCACTCTAACTCAACCTGCTCCTTCTTCATCATCTGAAGACGCCAATGAAGCTGTCAAACTCTTGCGAACCCAGTTCGAAGCCTTCAAAGAGAAAGACAACTTGCAAAGATTGGGAATCAAGCAGCCTTATCCAGTTGAATGAAAAGAAGTCCCGTTCCCACCGAAGTACAAGATCCCAACGATCTCTTTGTTCGATGGCAGTACTTCTTCTAGTCAGTTCATCAATCATTTTGAGGTAATGACCGTTCAACTCCAGCCAAATGACGCTCTTCTTACCAGAGTGTTCGTCGGTTGTTTAGCCGGCGTAGCATATGACTGGTATAGAAGTTTGCCCAATGGTTGTATCACTTCCTTCTCAGGTCTCATACAAATTTTCCTGGAACGGTTCTATAAAGGATTCAACGACATGACTATGTCGGCTCTCAACAAAATAAAACAGAAACATAATGAAACTGCTGAGAGTTTCATCGAACGGTTCCGCCGTGAAGCCTTAAAGATGCCTCTCGGGACTCCAGCTGTTGTCACTATTGATACTTGTAAAGCAAATCTTTTGCCTATCATCAGTATGTGGACAGGATCTACCAAGTTCTAAGATTGGCCCTCATTCATTGTCAACGCCAAAGCTGCGGAAGTAAGTGCCGAGAAGTTCAAACAATTAGGGGTACAAATGTCTAACCCTGATCGGGATGAACATCAGACGTCAGGTGGTGGCAACCGCCAGAACAACCGTAAAGCAAAAGAGACTTTGAATATCAATCTGAACAAGAATAAAGAGTCTCTAGCTGTCAATGTGGCTTCGCCTACTTCCACTCTGATTCCTTTGGCACCTCCACCGAGGGAACCTCGTCCAAAAGTAGAATATTCCTTCAACCAGAATGACACTGCAAGCATCTTTGAATGTTTACTCAAAAGCAACAAGATTCAGCTCCCAGATCCAAAGAAACCTGATGAAGTCGGTAAGACAGATCATCCTAAATATTGTGTTTACCACAGGTTCATTGGACATCCTACTCGAGCATGCTATGTGCTCAAGGGCAAAATTCAAGAGCTCGTCAATGCTGGTGTCGTCACTTTGCAGCAAGACGAGAAGACTGTTACTGCAAATATGGTTTCAGTCCAATTTGGTGACTTTCCTCCGCAGATGGTACAGCACGGTGTCATTCCTATTCCCAAAGCTACTCTTGAGATTGAGAATCTTCCACCTCCACCAAATGAAGGTCTTGTCCCCTTGTCTCTTGACAACGGCGAAGTTATCTGGGTCCATCCAGATCTTGTTTCTGAATTCAAAGTCTCTTCTTCTTCTAAGAAGAAAGATCGCTCCAAAAGCAAGATAAAAACCTGCAACATGGTGTCTTTTGAACCCATCGTTGACGATGAGATTCTATTAGGCACCAGATCAGGGAAAGCCCACTTGAAAGAGTATCCTGATATTCAAGAAGATCCTACCTCTTCTTCTGAACCTGCTCCAGCACAACCTACTTCCACTGAAGAGATCCCTTCCACATCTTTACCAGTTGTAGTGCCTATTCCTCCTAAGCCGGTGGTTGCCGATAAAGGCAAACAACAAGTCCGCTTTGACAAGCCCTTGAAGAAATCATCTCCTACAGGACTTGAAAAGCCATACAACTTTGATATATTGGCTCAACTAGCCAATACACCGGCTAGGTTATCAATTTGCAAGCTCTTGCACCTTTCTAAGGAGACTCGAGAGACTTTAAGTGAAGCTCTGATACAGGCTGAAACTTGCTTAACTCTTCTCAAAAAACCGGAAGCAGAGCCAGTTTCTTGCCGTCATTATCATAGTGTCCTGAAGTTGATTCCAAACATCACTTTCACTCAGGATGATATGCTGCTGGAGGATAATAGACATGATCGTCCTCTTTATTATACAGGGTATGTTGATTCGATGAAAGTCGATCGTATCCTGATAGATCCAGGGTCTGCACTCAGTATCATGCCAAAGAAAATGCTAGATGCATTAAAGATACCAGTGCATTGTCTTTCAAGCACAATCACCACTATCTTGGGATTCAACCAAGGAAGGAGTGAACCGTTGGGTAAGATTCGCCTGAAACTCCAAATAGGCAATCTTCGCACAAAAGTGACCTTCTATATTATCGACAATCATGGTTGTTCTTACAATGCTCTCCTGGGAAGACGCTTTCTTCATGAACATAACATTGTTCCATCAACTCTTCATCAATGCTTTAAATATGTTGATGACAAAGGACAAGTCCACAAAGAAGTTGCAGACCTTTATCCTTTCAAGGGTGTCGAAGCATATTACAATGACGCTCGTATGTATAAGGAAGAATTTATGAAGGTGGTATTGGCAATGGATACTGAAGAAGATCAAGAAGAAGTGCCCAATGACACTCTCATTATACCTGTTAAAGGGCGTATTTCCCACCCTCAGTCTTCTAAACCACTGGCTATTTATTTGCCAGTCCAGCGGCAGTCTACTGATAGCGATCAGGATAAAAGGGAGCTCACCTCTTCTGAGCCACTTGTTATCGACTTACGTCGTAACAAGGACAAAAAGCAGCTCACTTCTTCTGAGCCACTTGTTGTTGACTTAACTCATAACAAGGAAAAAAGGGAGCTCACCTCCTCTGAGCCACTTGTTATTGACCTTCGTCGTAACAAGCCTCTTCTACGCTCTTCTTCTCCTCCTCTTGTAATCAATCTGACCAAGCCTGCTAAGGCTAAAGGTCCTGCTGTAAATACAGATGTACATATCAATGAAAAAGCATCTACTTTTAAGTATACTGATGTTATTTATCATACTAAATGCTATTTGGATATGTTAGATAGCTTCAAATCATTTACAATGGGAGTTGTGCAATCTTTTCAAACAGAAGTTTCATGTGAACACCCAAATTATATCGTATTGTTCCTGCTCGCAAGAAAGGTAAACGTCCAATACTTTTTAGTAAAAGACCGGAAAAAAATTCAGCTATACGGATGATAGCAAAGTTAACGACACGGGACATCTTCAATTCCGTTTTTACAGTCAACAATCAAAAGACATCGTCCGAAAGATGGGTTACGACTTCAAAAGTGGCCTCAATTATGGTAAGGGCAGAAGGACTCCTCTCCGTACCGCTGTTCTACAAGGAAAGTCAGAAATGTATTACAGCAGGACCAAAAAAGGTCTTGGATATGCTTCTCCTTCGATGTTATCCCCAGCAGGTTCTGAATCTGATAGTGAGGAACGTTCTAACTCTTCTGATTCCAGGTCATGGGATTCTAATACCAGCGTTGGTGAAGTCCATCGTGTAATCGTATCTTCTAATATGGTTTATGCTGAACTTTCGGAAGGATATGATGAGGATATTTCTGAAACAGATCCTTGGGCTCAACAGATGGATAATCAATGGGTACTCCGTTTTGAGCAAAGAGAACCTCCTACTGAAGATCAACTAGTTCAAGTTGATGTAGGAGAAAGTGAGTCACCTCGTCCAATCTTTATTAGCAAGAATCTTCCAGAAGCAGATAAGCAAGAGTTGATTCTTCTCATTAAAGAATACATTAACATTTTTGCTTGGAGTTACGAAGACATGCCAGGTTTAGATCCTAAAATTGCTACTCACAAATTGAACATTCTGCCTAATGCTAAACCAGTCAAACAGCAGCAACGACGATTCAAACCTAAAATGATGGACTCGATCGATGATGAAGTCAAGAAGCTTATCGCTTGTGGCTTTATTCAAGAAGAACAACATCCTGATTGGGTAGCCAACGTTGTTCCAGTCCTGAAGAAAACCGATAAAGTCCGAGTCTGCATCGACTTTCGGGATCTTAATGAAGCATGTCCGAAAGATGAATTTTCTTTCCCTATCACGGACGTCATGATTGACAATACCTGTGGGTTCGAGCGAATATCTTTTATGGATGGATTTTCTGGATATAATCAGATCAAGATGAATCCCGAAGATGAAAACACACATCTTTCCGTACTCCTCGGGGAGTCTATTGCTACACAGTGATGCTATTTGGTCTCAAGAACGCTGGTGCAACTTACCAACAGGCCATGAATACCATTTTCAGAGAACATCTTCGTAAAATAGTCGAATGTTATGTTGATGATATCGCTGTTAAAAGTCGTCTGAAAGAAGATCACATCCAAGATTTAAGAACAATCTTCAATCTCATGTGTCAACATCTGCTCAAGATGAATCCCACCAAGTCATTCTTGGGTGTCTCTAGTGGTAAATTTTTCGGCTTCGTTATTACCTCTAAGGGTATACACGTGGATCCCGAGAAGATCAAAGCCATTCAAGAGATGCGTCCTCCACGCAACCTAAAAGAGCTACGAGGATTTCAAGGTCGACTTGCGTACATCAGGAGATTCATTTCGAACTTATCTGGACGCTGCAGACCATTCACTCAGCTAATGAAGAAGGGTGTATCTTTTATTTGGACTGAAGAATGTCAACGAGCATTCGACGACATCAAACGATATCTCATGAACCCACCAGTCTTGGTGCCACCAATCTCAAGCATACCATTCTTAATGTACGTCCGTGCTATGGATCATTCATTGGGTGCTTTACTTGCCCAAAAGAATAAAGAAGGCCATGAACAAGCTATCTACTACCTCAGTCGTACTATGATTGGTGCTGAACACCGTTATAGTTCGGTCGAAAAAGAATGTCTATCCCTTATGTTCGTCGTTCAAAAGACAAGACATTACATCATTGGTCAAACCATTCATGTCATATCTCGAGTCAATCCTCTTCGGGTACTGATGAAGAAGCCTAGCATACTCAACTCTCGGCTTGCTACATGGGCCATTCTTCTAGCCCAATATGACATGGTGTATGTTTCTCAAAAATCTGTCAAAGGTCAAGCACTGGCAAATTTCTTGGCGGCTCATCCTGTACCAGAAACATCCAAGCTTTACGATAAAATTCCAGACGAGACGTTGGAAGTCAATATGATCTCTGAATAATTTCCAACCTGGCGTTTATTCTTTGACGGAGCATCCAGAATCGGACCCAATGGTGCTATTGTAGCAGGAGTTGGAGTTGTTCTCGTTTCCCCAGATGGATCAACTATCCAAAGAGCTTACTCTCTAGATGAATCCTGTTCCAATAATATAGAAGAATACAATGCTCTACTCATTGGTCTTCAATTAGCCAAGCAATTGAATATTGAATATCTTGAAGTATATGGCGACTCTAAGCTGGTTGTCAACCAGGTTAGAGGAACTTATGAAGTCTGTCATCAAGATTTGGTACCTTACTTTGAAGCAGCAATCAACATAGCTACATCGTTCAAAGCTTTCTTTATTGAATATATACGCCGAGCTTGCAATACTGAAGCAGATACCTTAGCCAATCTTGCAGCAGTCTTAGCTGTTCCCATCAGAAGAAAACAAGTAGTGGTTATCTCTAATCGAGAATTGTTTTGTGTTGAAAACAATCGTAACATCGAGTTTAGTAATTTTGCTGAAATTAATGTTATTAATGAAGATTGGAGAACTCCTTTCATCGACTTCGTGGTTCACGATATACTTCCCGAAGATCCTAAGGAGGCTACAAGTATTCGACGACGATCCTTACGGTACTACTACAATCAAACCACTAAGACTCTCTATCGACGGACTTATGACGGTCTCCTTCTACGCTGTCTAGCTGGTGAGGAAGCAAAACAGGTGTTACATGAAGCTCCCGACGGTGTCTGCGGAGCACATCAACCCGGTCCTAAATTACAAGATCGTATTCGAAGAATGGGTTACTACTGGCCCTCTATGGTATCAGATGCCATCGAATATGCAAGGAAATGTCGAGCCTGTCAAATCCATGCAGACTTCATTCATCAACCTTCAGAATTTCTACATCCGACAGCCGCTTCCTGGCCTTTCGAAGCTTGGGGCATGGATGTCATAGGTCCTATTAATCCCCCTTCTTCTAGAGGACATCGGTTTATTCTAGCAATAACAGACTACTTCTCTAAGTGGGCTGAAGCTATACCCTTGGCTGAAGTCAAGACCAGTAGTGTCATCAACTTCGTCAAACACCATATCATTTATCGATTTGGTATCCCTCGACGAATCATTCATGACAACGGACCACAATTCATCAGCCAGAAATTTACCAGATTCTGCGATGATCACCGGATTGACAACGTCGCCTCGACTGCCTACAATCCTGCTGCTAATGGATTAGCTGAAGCTTTCAACAAAACTATTATCAAACTCCTCAAGAAGTTTGTATCTACTAAAAAACAGAATTGGAGTGAAAAGCTTGGCGAGTGTCTATGGGCCTACCGAACTACGGTCCGTAACCCTACAGGTTTTACACCTTTCTCCTTGGTATATGGCTGTGAAGCTGTTCTTCCTCTGGAACTTCAAATTCCTTCTTTAAGGATTGCCATTGCTAACGAACTCACTACAGAGAATAATGATCTTCTTCGACTTCAAGAATTGGAGGCACTTGATGAAAAACGGATAATGGCTCAACAACATATTGAGTTATACCAAGCTCACATTTCTAAGACTTTCAACCGTAAAGTGAAGGTCAGAGCCTTTCAGCAAGGAGAACTTGTTTTAACAGTCAGACGTCTTATGACTATGACTCATATGAGCAAAGGCAAATTCGATGCAAAGTGGAAAGGTCCCTACGTTGTAAGCAAAGTCTTCTCAAATGGAGCTTATCAACTCTCAGAACTGGATGGACGAATTGCAATAATGCCTATCAATGGCAAATTTCTTAAAAAGTACTATGTGTAAATATAAATACTTGTAAATTATCAGACAAGTTCAAGTTCATAAATAAAATTTTATTTTATCATGAATGATAGTACATGATATTAAGGAAGGTCACTATCATCCTTCTCTACATTTGGACGAGGACCACTGCCGTCCTTTTCAAAAACACGGTCAGCAAAAGAACCGAGAACCTCCTTGCTGGAACCCACTAGGAACTTGCAAGCGGCCATCCTCATGGCTTCCTCTTCTTCAGTCCTTCCTGGTTCAAGCAGAAAGTCCAGGATGTCACGCGGTGGCTTGGGTGCAGACGAACCTTCGCCTACTTTTGCCTCCTTTGATTGAACTGGATCAATAGGACGTTCTTCAACGCCTTCTTCAACCTTCGGGGAGAGTTCAGTCTTCTTGAATGCATCTCCAGACGACATTTTTATGTTGGAAAAGAAGAAGTGCTCCTTTCTGCTAAAATTTTGTTTTATTTATAGGCCAATAATGAAGCAACATATCCACACGACGGTTCGTCCGTTCATTATTCATCTGACGGTTCATCCGTTCATTTAATTCACTTGACGGTTCGTCCGTTCATTACATTCATCTGATGGTTCATCTGTTCACATTCACCCGACGGTTCGTCCGTCTATTATCATCCGACGGTTCATCCGTTCATTATCACCCGACGGTTCGTCCGTTCATTATTATCTTTCGATGGTTCGTCCGTTCATTATTATCCGACGGTTCACCCGTTCATTCATTTATTATCACTTAACGGTTCATTCGTTCGTTATTATACATTTTGACAGTTTGTCTGTTCATTCCATCATTTGACGGTTTTTTCGTTCACCTCACATCCATATCAGCAACTTATTGTCTCGATTAAGTTGTCAATTGAGATAATAATGTTCAGTATACTCTGCCACGTCTATAGTACCTCTGAGCAGAGATAATAAATATAATTATTTTCTATAAAATCATCAAGAAATATATCATGTCTTGTACCTCTAAATATATTTTCTATCTCTATTATTTATATCTGAACAAGATATGCAATAAATAATGGAGCCACAGCAGAAATGTCTTTTATTAAATTAAAATATAAGATATTACAAAAAAACACATATACTTCAAAAAGATATAAAGATAGAAAAAGTTACTAAGATGGAGGTATTATCAGATTGTCAATCTGCTGCTTGAGAGTCTGCAGCCGTTCTTCACGAGTGGACATCACCCTCCTTCTGGCCTCCTCCATCCCAGTTTCCTCATTAAAAGCAGGTATGGTCACCATTCTGTGGGTAACCTCAACATTATGAGCTTCTACATATTCATCCCTCTCCTGAATCAGAGCATTAAATTGTTGAGTTGCAAGTTGATGATCAGCAACTTCATCTTCTAACTCTTTCTGAAGACGAGCAATCTCTGCTCTTAGCTCAGTAGCTCTCTGTTCTTTTCTGTTAGCCATCAAGGTTACTGATTCCAGCTTGGAGTTATACTCAGCAGATTTTGCAGAGAAGGCGTCCAAAAGGTTCTGGAGATTAACCCTTTCAATATCAGCTGCTTGAGCCAGTTGCTCGAATTCTGCCTGTACTAGAGATTCTACGTCTCCTTGGTTGAGCTCTTTATAGCTTTTGATAGAAATATCTAATTCATTCAAAATATGATCCAGGAGAGTGGCTTGAGCCTCATCACCTTGTTCTCTGATGGCTCTTATTAAAAGAGAGGTTGGACCCCTAACCATAAAAAAATCAGTGCCCTCTTTCTCCATCATTCTTTTTACTAGAGGTCCCAAAGATTCAAAGAAGCATCTAGTAAAAGATTGGATCACAATATTATTAGTGGCTATAGAACCAGGAGTTGCAGCCACTCCTGTTGATGATGAGGTCATGGGACGTTCAATCTCTTGCGTCTGGATAGCAGGTTCTTTGAACAAGGGAGCCAAAGTGGAGCTAGTTGCTCCTCCTGGTTGTTCTTCTGCAAAAAGTAAAGATTGTCATTTTGCCTGTTGATCGCTATTGTTCAAGAAGATTAAAGATGTAAATTATCTTACCATGGTTGATCCCAGCAATGAGCCTATCATCTGCTGGGGTAGACTCTGGCCGAACAGAAGTAGCTTCAGCCATAACAGCTTGACTACTACCCGCTTCAGAACCACAGGATAGATGATGACTGCTACTAACAACCACCGTCGTTATAGGCACTATGTCCGTGCACGTCGGAGGTGCTAGAGGAGTCTCAAGACCTGCAAGAAATACAAATAAAGAACGTTAGCTATCAATTCATTCAAGAGGAGATTGTTAATTTCATTTTATACCTTAAGGATCATCAGCGGGAGTTTCTTCCGGGGCTTCTTCATCTATTGCTTTTTCTGGAGATACTGTTATCTCAACATCCTTTTCAGGATTTAAGGTGTCAGCCGCATTCTCTGGAACCTCAATATCCTCCTCAGGATTTAAGATATCATTGACAGCATTAGGAGATGTGTGCACTTCATCATCTTTTTCAAGATCTTGCATATATTCATCAATATTTTCAGACGAAGAGCTCTCTTCATCTTCGTCTTCTTCTGGTGCATTCCCGCTGGTAGTCGCGGCTTGGTCACCATAATTATCCAAAGGGCTGTAGCTGCAATCTTCTAGAGCCGTAATTACTTCGCGATCTTCCTCTTCGCGAAGGGTTCTAGGAGTAGGCAGAAGTTCGATCATCTCTGCAGCAGGCAAAAGAGAGTGTACAACATTCTGCTCTTCCTCCACTTCCTCCACAGTACTTCCTCTGGGCTCTTCGGCTTCAGTTCTCGGAGCAAGATCTTTCCTTTGCTCGATCTCCTCTCTATGTTCGGGACTAGGAGTTCTATTCCTAGGTTCTGAAATAGGAGTGGGAGATGGCAAAGTTAATCCAGCTGCAGCATCCATCACCATTGAAGATAAGGCTCGATTCCTTTTGTGGGCCAGCTTCTTTCTTTTTAGTGGCCTATCCGGGCTCTCTATATTTATAGTCTCAACTTGTTTCTGGATAGAGGTTGGTGTGGTAGCCTCTTCTTGCTGAGTTGACTCGGCTAGCTGCTGAGACTGAGATCGAGTGGTGATCTTTTCAGAAGAGTGATCCAAGATCAATTTTTTCTTTGCTGCTGGAGCAGGAGGATCCCCTCTTCTCCTCCTTTTTGCTGGAGATTTGCCCACCTTCAAAGAGATACGTAGTGGCACATTAACTTCTTGAGGGAACATAACATCCCTTGAGGCTTCCAAAGGTGCATCTTCTGGCTCATGAATCTCATCATTTCCTATGAGTGACATGGCAACTCCTCCTCTCTTCAATCTTGTTGAAGATGCAAAGCTATCCGTGAGGTTGAAATTCTCAGCAAAAGTATTTGAAGATGTATAAAACACTGAGTATGTAAACAGCATCCTAGGGCCATGATTGCTGTTTACAGGCATCGAGAACGTCGATTTCGTATCTCGAGCATTATAGTAAGCCAAGGCCCGGGCCCCATCTATCAAATAACCCTTTTCCTGAAGACATGTAATAGCATTCCCCACATGGAATTGGTCATAACCAAACTGTCGAGCGAATCGACTGGGGAGATATGGCTCTAAATAACATTCGTCTTCGAACCGGTATACCAAATGAGAAGGTTGAATTGATTTCAACCATTCAAAAGCTGCACGGCTCAGAGGATGCATCTGCGAATCAATCATATTTGTCCGCATTTGTTCGTAACCAGCAGGAGGAGGGGTACAATAAAAGTTCCATCCTTTGCTCAAGTTTAAAGCATATCTGCAGTTTCTTAGAGCAGTGAATTTCCATTTACCATTGGAGTATCTCCGTATGAAACTGCCGTCAACCGGTCCCATGTCGGGGTCCATCAAAGTGGGATGGTGAAGGAGCAACCACCCAAATAGATATGTATATGGTAATTCCAAACGTGAAAATTCCTTTTCACCCTTGGACTTCAGCATCAAATCGACGTAGAGACGAAGACCGGCATTCAGCTTACAAGTCATGGCTGACAGAAGGTCCATCTTATAGCCGAAGACTAATCTAACGGCCGCAAAGAGAACACCGCGATGGAAGCGGTCTGCTGCACTGGATCCCGGAACTACAAATCGACGAAGCCAATGTGTCAGAAACCCTGCTAATTGGGCTTCTTTCGACATCGGTCTATATCCTACTCTCAGATAACTTTCGAGAGTATCTCCTGTCTTCAAAGGAGGACACTGATAATCATCCTTCATCTCTTTATCAAAATCACCGCTTTCTTCCATCAACTTCATCACTTCTGTGTTGCTCAATGGCTTAAAGAAATCAGGATAACATCTGTCGTGTTCTTTGGTCTTTGGTTCTTGAATGTGGTTTAGGAACAAACAAGGTAGCCATTTCGAGGAATAGCAAGTGTTTGATGTAGCACTCTTATAGAACAGGGAACAGATCTTGTAATGGCATAACAGTTCCTCGAATACTGCTACCATTTCTGCATTCTCTCTCCAGAGTCTGTCCAATTCATCATTGGTGGGGACGAATTCTTCATAAGGGGCATCTCCCATTGGCAAAAAAGAGATGTACTTCATCTCATGGAGTGCAAAACCGATTTCTCCGCCGGGAGTCATGAAGGTCCCAGTTCTGTAATTATACCTCTCTGCTAAAGCCAAGAACAGGTGAGGGTTCGGAGCAAAACCATAGTCAGTGGCATGCACTGCTTGATACAAGTTGATTTGCTGCAGTTCTCTTTCAAACTTGGTCAGAATCCAATTGGCTATGCAGCTCCATCTTTTGAAATCTGGATTCACTAATCCAGTTAGTCTGATGTCCTGTTCAGGGTATCTTCCTTCGACTTTCACAAATTCATTTGCGAAAATTGGGGTCCTGACGGGCATTAACAATGAAAAATTCTCCGGCGGAATACAACCGGGTTTCAGTCCTCTCAGGAAAACACTGTACCGTTCAGAAGAACTGTAGAACAAATCTTTCTTGTTCGGACCCTTGTTTACAAAAATTCTTCCCGGACGGGCATCTTGGAACGGAGTAAGGTTCCATTCCATCTTTCTCGGGTAACTCGCATGAGCATACCGGGATAATGGGAGACAGCGTGGAACATTTGGTATTGAGAAAGATCTATCCCTCTGATGGACAATCTTTCTTCCATTCTCGGTCTTGGTTGAGAACTTTTCTCAAAAGCTTCACCAAATAAGAATAATGGTTTCTTGTGTATAACAGCATCTGCCATTTCTAGAGGTTGTCCGTTCATTAAACATTGCAGTGTTTCATTGTCTTGGGATATTAAAATGGCCTGACGGGAGGTCGGCAGATCATACTGAGGGTAGTGCACATGTGACAAATCTTCTTTATATTCTGATTCTGAGAGGGTCCCCACAAAATTCTCATATTAAGGGTCTTCTCTAGTATTAACTGCATCAGACAGAGAAAACAAGATTTTTTCAGTATAAGTCAAAGTCAAAGATTCAGTTTGCACAAAAATTAGATTGCGCAAAATCAAATTGCGCAAACATCAGATTGCGCAAAATAATCAGATTGCGCAAACAAATAAACATCAGTTTGCGCTGACAGACTCGCACAAATCAGCAAGTTGCGCTGACTTTTATCAGCGCAATTCAACCGATTGCGCAGATAGTCGTTCTTCATAAAAATGAAGGGTGGACTGATTTATGCAACCAGAACCCTAAAAAGGGTGGCGCAGCATGATCCTATCTCTAAAAAGAGATGGATTCTGAAAGGAATAGTAAAATCAAAACTCTAAAAAGAGTTTTTGATTGGGTTCTCTACCTATCATGCTGGGTGAGTTGTTTCATGGCGAGATGCTCGGCGCGCAGCCCTAGTCGATGATTCGGCGGGGGCCTTGCCCTTAGCGGCGGCAGAAGATCGTCGGGGAGCCATTGAAATCGTCGAAGAAGGAAGAAAGGAAGAACTCATAAGTTTTTTTCTCTCGAGCGCAAGAAGAAAGCAAGTAAAGAATACTTTGAAGGAATTGAACAGCTATTTATAGTTTTTCAAAGTCGAAACGGCCGCCTTAGATTGTGCCTAAAAATAAGCTAAAACCTTAGATTGCGCAGACAGCTCATTATGTGCGCAAATTGGTTTCATATTCAAAATTCAAAGTATTTCAAAATTTTGAAGAAGTTCAACTTTCGAAAACTTTGAAGGGGGTCTTGTAGGTCTTAAAAAATCAAGTTGCACACATCAACAAAGTCAGAAAGTCAAGAAATACAACTTTCAGATGAAGTGCACAGACATCAGATCGCACATCCTTCAGATTGCGCACGATAGATTGCGCACACTTCCAAGTGCGTAGGCTGACGTGGCAAATCACCATCATTACCTGACACAAATCAAATCTTCTGACAGCTGACAGCGCGGAGAACGAGGCGACCGTTCGTTTAATCGTGCAGCATGGCGCTCGAGGACAGCTGGCAGCGCAATCCATGTTGGCGCAATCCATTCCTGCGCAGTCCAAGTCTGCGCAATTCAAAACCAGCGCAATTCAATGTGCGCGTTCTATCAGTATAGATGATAAAATACATGTGGCATTCATGCCATCAATTGCTCATTTCGTGGCAACTGTCTATGCATGATCATGCGCATTTCAATCAAATGATGCCATGTGTCCAAGACAGTTAGCCCATGATCCAGCAACTGCCTACGCAGTCCATTGCTGCGCAAACCAATTGTTGCATAATCCATCATGCGCAGTCCAGAATAACCGAAAGTTAGTTATTTCTCAGAACTCTATAAATAGAGTTTCAAGTCTCCATTCAAGGGGATCAAGAATCAATAATCAGAGATCAGATTATAGAGAGTTCAGACTTCAAAGTTCAGAGAGTTCAGGAGTTCTTGCCCAAGTGCTGCTGCATTCTTCAGAGGCTTTTGCCTTCAACTTCCGAGACTTTTTGCCTTCAGTTCCAGAGTTGTTTTCAACTTCAGAGGCTTCGTCTTCAGAGTTCACATCGTCCAAGGGATAAAGCAATCGTCATCTAGATTGGATTCCTAAAGTTGTACCATTCCCAGAATTCAAATTGTAATCTTTTACAAAGTTTGTATCAATAAAGTTTTTCAACTTTTGTTTTTGCAAATAGTCAACTCTTGGTCAACTCTGGTCAACTCTAAAGTGAAACTAGGTCAACTATAGCCATTCTAGGTCTAAACCTAGTCTAACAAGTCCAACTAGGCCTAACCAAGCTATACTAGGCAATCTAGTCCAATATAAGCACAATTACATGATATGTACATTATCACCAAGGTATATATATACCATATACATACAACTAATATGGCCATAGCCTATAACACACAACCACTACCTACATATCATATATGCATTTATCAACATCACATATCATTTCTGCATTGTATTACATTATACTTACATTCATTATATTATATACATACATATAATTCTCATATATTGCATACATACACATCATGTATGCATACGTAATTTACATTCAAGCATATTACATTAACATACAACATATTTTACATTGCATTCATTCACATACATTCATGCATACATTATATATTACATATATATACGTAAACATATATGCATTCATTCAACAATGTAAATAGAACGAGGAAAAAAAAAGGAATGAAATATGGTTTAAGTGTGACTGTGGATGGGTGAAACTAACATGAGAGCTAGTCTCCGGAACCCATGAAACCCAAATACACATACAATCATATAGTAACATACATATGTGTATATATAGAGAAAGAAAAGACAACACAAGTGAGTGTGTGTGTGTGTGTGTGTGTGTGTGTGTGTGTGTGTGTGTGTGTGTGAAAGAGAGTGTGAAAGGGTGAGGTAATGAAAGAGTTATAGTGTACATCTTAGTTTCAGTTTGTAAATCATTCACAGTTCAACTAAATCTCAAAACATGTGTTCAGATTAATATGAGGACTCAATTCATAGTTTAACATTCTCAGGTTTGTATATCTAATTTCAGTTTAAAAGTTAAAAATCAATTCTCAATTTTGCATCAATGTAAACCCAACAATCTATATTATATTCATATCAGGTAATCCACACATTACATACATGGATACATATATGAGGGAAGAAGAGTGTGTGTGATAAATATAGAGGGTGAGTGAGTGACTGGGTGTGTGTTCTGTAAAGAGGAGGACTGGGGACTCAAGTAATGTCCTAGCAGTTCAAACACAGTGAACAACAAGTATCATACCAATCTCAGTTTCACAGTTCAACTCAAAAACTTAGTTTTAACATTCTCATCCATTCTCAGTTTTCTAAAACCCTATTCCAGTTTTTAGTGTCTGTCCACATATGTACACCCCAATTTCAAATTCGAAATCCCATTAAATCCTAAAACAAATACTTCTATAAATTCTGATTATATAACAATTATTAATTAACATCCAATTTTTCATATTTAATTATTTGAAATTCGTTTAAACATTCAAAACAAATATTTCAGTTTCAGTGAACATATGAAACCAACATTCAAACCCAAATTTGAAATCGAAAAACCCAATAAAACATGAAATTGATGTGCACAGAAGTGAGAGGCATATAATACGTGTCATGGGGATGTTCGTGTCCAACCAAGTGGACACGAACGTGCCCAAAACAAAAAATACGAAGTATCAGAAAACAGACAAATTATTCCTCGTGCACCCGTCTCGTGGCCTCGTGCACACGACACACGAAGCTCTGTGCACGTGTCCCAGTATTCGCCCAGGGTAGGGCTACGTGTCCACAACCCTAAATTGGGTCCAAGATTCGCCATGTCCGCAAACGAGGAGTGTATCAGAGCTCACTGTTTGCTAGAACACAGCTAGGGCGTGACCAGTGCATGCGCGATTTCGTATCATACATGACACAAAATCCTGCCAAACTCGAGGGGGGTCCTGACAGAGGTTGCCCCTACCTCTGTGCCAAGTGGCACGTGTACACGTAGCAAAACAAGAGAGAAAACAGGGGGTGGTAGCAGGGGAGCTGCGACAGTCCTCGTGCACGGGTTCGTGTCCGATTTTGGACACGAACGGGACACGAAAACGTGCTCAGTCCTAGGGGAATTAAAAGCACACATATAGGGCTACACAATCATGAAATTAGTTTTGAAAAAAATAACAAAAAGTTTATTGTGGCATTACATCAAACATAGGTTTATATGGACTGATACGTGTCCGATACGGACATGAAATAAATACTGTTTTGCACCAAACTCACTCTATAGCTAGGGTATACCTATATGCATGCATCAATGAATAAAACAGAATTTAAATATGTCTTATAGGTATTTAACTATCGAGGGTGAAACCTCAATGAAAGCTTAATGAAATGTGGACTTCTCTCCAACTTACAATGGCCAAGAGCTTCCTAAACCTTGCTAGCTAGCCACCAATAGTATCCTCTACAATAAGGGAGTCCAATGCAATTGGTTGGGTCCAATTTGGTGGAGAAATGAGCAATTTAGGGTGATTTAGGGAAGAACACCATTAGGGTTTCTTGTGGGCATTAAAAAGAGGCAAGGAATTATGAAGAGATGTTTAAATAGGGGGATGGCCTCTTGATGGCTGTTAGAATAGTTAGGGTTAGAATTTTGCAAGGTTAGATGAGTGGCTAAGGCTTCTCCACCAAATTTTAAGTCCTCTCATTGGTTCAATTTAGTCCTAAGGCTTTCTTCCTACAAATATCCTTAGAAGAAAATATCCTACTTAAAAATATCTAGATATTGCTAATCTTGGCACTTAGTAGGAAGGTTCTAATCATCAACTAATCCTCATAACTAATCTAGATTAGGCTAAACTTCTAGGTTAGGTCTCAAATAATTAACTAGCACATATTTAATTAATACAATTTATAATTTCATAAAATTGTCAAAATAACCAAAATACCCCTAGGCTAAAAGTGGTAATATGACACTCTAATCACATGACTGGACTCTCTTGGTCATAGTTAGTCTCCAGGCTTAGCAAAACTAGGGCTTAACTAGTTAACCATCAAAATCACATTTCAATATTTTAAATTGTTTTAAATTGATTAAAAATCACCAAAAATCATGACATGATTTAAATATCATTATTAAATGATTATAATTACAAAATTTCAAAATTACCCTTATTTTAGAAAAGTGGGTGTTACAAGTCTACCCTCCTTAGAGAAATTTCGTCCTCAAAATTAAGATGGTCGTACTCCTTCTAGGTCAAACCCCCAACAATCACAGTCTCAAAATCACACAGTTCGATAATCATATACGTCTGTCCAAAATCATGATACTCAGAATCTTCATCATGCTAGTGAGCAAGGCTACAATAATCACAGAGTCCTCGACTAAGGTACATACCTCTAGAATCATGGTATTTAAAATTTTTACATTGTCGCATGCTTGGCCGCAAAAACATTAAATTCTCACACCCGAGAAATACATCCAAAACCAGACTATATGTCCTCATTATGCCAGCTATCACGTATATAGAAGACTCTAGATCCCATAACTGAGGCAACCTAGCCCATAAGACTTATCTCAGAAGAAAATTAAATCACAATGAAACATCGGATCAAAACTTATCAACAACAAGGAACAGATGGAATCGAATTTCAAGACAATTATAAGGAGACAAATACGAAAATAGAATCAAGAAGAACGAAACCTGCAATAAGCTCTTCTACTTCCCGAGCATCCTCAACTGTCATGGCGTAAGCTCACTCCTGCAGGCCTGCTGCTAGCCCACCGGAGCCTTAGCTCCTGATCCCTGAGCTGTCCATCCTGCAGACTTGGGATACTCTCTCAACTGATGATCTGATGCTCTGCAGAGTAGGCACTTGCCTAGACTCATCCGGCACTAGCCCCAATCGTGTCCTGGTTTCTTACAGAAAGGACAAATGATAACATGCTGCTGTCAAAGGACCTACTGCTGTCTAGGGGCCTGCTGCTGTCTTTGCTGCTGTTGCACCTGCTGAAAAGGAGCACGGCCCTGAAACTGCTGCTGCTGAAAGTGGACCCTCGGCTGCTGATACTGCTGTTGAATCTGAATGTGAGGCCCCTTGGCCTGGCCTTCGCTGCTGTTGGCTCCATGAACGTCTCGTCCCCTCTTGAGCTTCAGCTCAAGATCATCCTCTGCTGCTAGGGCATCCACTAGAATCTTCTCAAAAGTGCCACTCCGGTCACTCTTGGTCAAGGACTTGACTTCCTTGACAAATCCCTTTCGGAACCTCCGAGCCTTCGCTGTCTCACTGAGTCCCTCAACAAATCTGCCCAGACGGTAGAACTCCCCTGTGTACTCCTCGAAAGTCTGACTGCCCTGAACTAAGCTCTCAAACTGCGATTCTAGAGCACCAAAAGCCGTGTCAGGAAAAAACTTCTCCTTTAACATCTTCTTGAAGGCTACCCAAGTCTGTCCCTCTGAACTGACCCTCGAGTCCGTCTGGTACCATGTGCAAGCCAAGTCCTGCATCTGACTACCTGCCGCTTAAATCTACAGTCGAGCTGGTATCTCCGCCAGCCGAAAGATCTCCTCGATGTGCTATATCCAGTCATCCGCATACAAAATCTCCTCTGTGTCGCGGAAGTCCCGCGGACGCATCTTTTGGAACTCCTAGATCCCTGGTGTCTTCGACTGATACTGTTGAGTCTGGCCTGCCTGGGGTTGTGCAATAACTCTCTCCACCGTCATCAGGGCAAGCTGATGGGCATTCTCTATGCCCTGCTGAAAATGAGTGGACTGCTGCTGCTGGGCCTCCACCATCCTCTGTAAGAAGGTGAACAACAGTGCTGCATCAAACGAACCCGATGGAGGCTGCTGTTCATGCTGGAAGAAATCAGGAATGACAGGGGTAGATCTCGGAACAGGCGGAGGTGTACCCCCGAATGCGACAGAAACTCCGACATGAGAAGGAACCACAGGAGCTGCCTGACCGGGCTGAGCCGGACGAGAGGTGGCAGACTTCTAAATAGTATCCCTCTGGCCAGAACGATGGGATCGTGTCTGCACCATCCTGGAGACAGATCAAACAAGAAGGCAATTACTGAGAATGAATCGATAACGTCAAAGGAGGACAGTTTATTTCAAAGGAAGACAATAAAGCAGCAAGAATTTTGATGATGAATCAGTTAAGAGTTTTTCCTTGGTGTGATTGAGTACCTCAAAACTTATATCCTATATCCTACTGCAGGCTGTAGTGATACTCTAGTTCGAATACCACTGCATAACTCTCGACCTTCATGGGCCACCACTAAAAATGTGTCACGACCGGCACCCAATGTAGGGAAACGAGAAGTAGGTACGTCCAGCCTACACCGCATCATCGACGATAGAACGCTGTTCTAAATCATGATCTCAACTAACCACAATATAATATACTCTCCAAACGGAGGCCAATCACAGAAGGTACAACTCAATCACAAGTCTAAAGATGGAGAATAGCATGATATGATAGATAATGAAATCATCAAAACTGAGGTACAAACAGAAGAGAAATAAATCTAAGTTAACAACCACAAGTCTCAACATCTCAAATATAATACAACTCTGAAACCATAAACAACTAATGACATAAAGAAAAGAAATAACAGTCTAACTATCTACTCTAGGCAATGGTAGGATCCTCAGCAGCTGCCTGAACCTCCTGCGGGTCCAGGTTGAAAGTATCATCTAAGCCAGCTCCGTATTAGGTAGGGTAGAACTCCTACTCATCCTCTGTAATATTTTTAACAGGTCCAGTCAGGACAGGAACAAGCACAATACATCTCACGCAGTTCATACCATGGCAGGAAATATAAAGTAAGCAATAGACTAAGATGCATGAAACTCTGTAAGAAGATGTACATGAAAACAGAAGAGATATTTGATAACTGAAAATATATACATGATAAGTAAGAACTGTAAATGACTAGTGATTTAGAGTACGAGATGGCATGTAATTGGCTTGGGTTGAATATGATATAACATGGGTATACATGAGGGACACTAGCTAAGAAGGCTGTGTTGTACATAATAAACACATGAAAAGTAACAGAGTGAACATGATGGCTAAATCACATGACCATTTATATTCACCCCTACCCACAATCAATACACAAGGATCCAGTCAAGTTACGTTATGAACATGATATTTTGGTTACATACGAAGCACATGAGGAAACATGAACGTACATGAGAGCACATAAAAGTACATAAGCGTACATGAAAGCACATGAGAGTACATGAATAACGCAAGAGCAAGGAATACATGATGTACATGAAACATATGACATAAAATATCCGATGCGCCCGTAAAGGGGATAACATCCCAAGAAAAGGTCCATATAGTACCAATCCGTGATGATAACGTGACAGCATCAAGTAAAGTAATCTAGAACAAGAATATAAATTATGACAAGTATAAAACGATCAGAGAATGTACTCGCCTGCGATCTGAATGTCAGTGAGGATATACTGTCTGAATCGAGGTATCTGACTCCTATTTAGAGCAAGACAAGTAAAGATGTATACAACGGGGTTATAAATGAAGTGTATAATGCATCTATATGATTCTAGGTCAATCCGGGCCAAAGTCATCTCTTGGTCAACTCTGGTCAACTCTAAAGTCAAAATAGGTCAACTATAGCCATTCTAGGTCTAAACCTAATCTAACAAGTCCAAATAGGCCTAACCAAGCTATACTAGACAATCTAGTCCAATATAAGCACAATTACATGATACGTACAATATCACCAAGGTATATATATATACCATATACATACAACTCATATGGCCCCTATAACACACAACCACTACCTACATATCATATATGCATTTATCAACATCACATATCATTTCTGCATTGCATTACATTATACTTACATTCATTACATTATATACATACATATAATTCTCATATATTGCATAAATACACATCATGTATGCATACATAATTTACATTCAAGCATATTACATTAACATACATGCATATTTTATATTGCATTCATTCACATTCATGCATACATTATATATAACATATATATACATAAACATATATGCATTCATCCAACCATGTAAATAGAACGAGAATAAAAGGAATGAAATATAGTTTAAGTGTGACTGTGGATGGGGAAAACTAACATGAGAGCTAATCTCAGGAACCCATGAAAACCCAAATATACATATAATCTTATAGTAACATACATATGTGTATATATAAAGAAAGAAAAGACAACACAAGTGAGTGTGTGTGTGTGTGTGTGTGTGTGTGTGTGTGTGTGTGTGTGTGTGTGTGTGTGTGTGTGTGTGTGTGTGTGTGTGTGTGTGAAAGAGAGTGTGAAAGGGTGAGGTAATGAAAGAGTTATAGTGTACATCTCAGTTTCAGTTTGCAAACCATTCATAGTTCAACTAAATCTCAAAACATGTGTTCAGATTAATATGAGGACTCAATTCATAGTTTAACATTCTCAGGTTTGTATATCTAATTTCAGTTTAAAAGTTAAAATCAATTCTCAGTTTTGCATCAATGTAAACCCAACAATCTATACTATATTCATATCAGGTAATCCACACATTACATACATGGATATATATTATATATATTTATATATATATATATATATATATATATATATATATATATATATATATATATATATATATATATATATATATATATAAGAGGGAAGAAGAGTGTGTGTGATAAATATAGAGGGTGAGTGAGTGACTGGGTGTGTGTTCTGTAAAGAGGGGGACAGGGGACTCAGGTAATGTCCTAGCAGTTCAAACACAGTGAACAACAAGTATTAAAGCAAGCTCAGTTTCATAGTTCAACTCAAAAACTCAGTTTTACATTCTCATCCATTCTCAGTTTTCTAAAACCCCATTCCAGTTTTCAATGTCAATCCATATGTGTACACCCCAATTTCAAATCAAAATCCCATGAAATCCTAAAACAAATACTCCTATAAATTTCCAGTATATAACAGTTATTAATTAACATCTAATTTTTCATATTTAATTATTTGATATTCGATTAAACATTCAAAAAACATTTCAGTTTCAGTGAACAGATGAAACCAACATTCAAACCCAAATTTGAAATCGAAAAACCTAATAAAACATGAAATTGATGTGCACAGAAGTGAGAGGCATATAATACTGTAGAAGCATGGAAAATACTAAAGAAAATGACTCATGCGGCCTGGAAAGATCCATGCGGCTCAGAAAACTCATGCGGCTCAGGGAGTCATGCGGCATAAGGAGCTATGCGGCCCGAGGCATTCCATGCGGCTCAGAAGACACGTGGCCTGACAGTGCTCCCCTCCGACCCATGCTGCATTAATTGCTTTGACGGCTGACCCCTCTTAAAAGTTGACAGCCCTGACACAAAAGCAGGTAATTATGACTCTGTCATAATGATGAATCTCTAGGGAAGAGAAAAGAGATCTCTGACACAAATCCCCCGAGACCCATAAAAATGCCACGTGGCCTTGCCATATGGGCGTTCGTATGCGGCTCACTTCTCATGCAGTTCAGGATGAATCCTATGCGGCTCAGGTCAAGAAAGCCTCATGCGGCTCGAGCAAAGAACTTCTCATGCGGTTCAGAGTGAATCTGCCTATGCGGCTCAGGCCAAGAAAGCCTCATGCGGCTCGAGCGAGGACTTCTCATGCGGTTCGAGAGGATCATGTCCATGCGGCTTGGGCGGATATGTACTTATACGGCCCACAAGGATTACTCTCCTGTGGTTCTAGGGCTCAAGTGAGGGCCACTGCCCAGGCAATCCTGACACGTGGGCTTAACCATATTCGGCTCAAATTCATATGCGGCTCACTCGGTCTAGATCCCCTCAGCAGCTCCTAGGACACGTGTCCTAAACCGATTAATTCCACAGATTTGCTGTCATTAAAAGATTGGGTCAAATCTCAATAATCTGGGACACGTGGCAGAAGAATAGATCTAATTTATTCGCAGATATCAGAAATCATTATAAGGAAGATTTATTCCAATCAACATTAATTGCTAATGGGATTTGGTGTAATCTACACCTAATGGCTCGGATTCGTCACAATCAGAAACGAACGGCCTGGATTGACCAATCCCCAGGCCGCCGCCATCTCCAAGATGTAATCATTGGCAACCCTAATGATAACAGCCCACTATTATAAATAGCAGGGTGCTATTCCCTTGCGAGATATACAATATCAGAGAGAAATACGTATATACAGAGAGACTTTCCCTCCCATAGTCAGAGAGAGAATACACACAGAGAGAGAGAGAAGCCAAAAGAGCAACAGAGGAGCAAGAAGAGCATTTCTTCATCAATGCCAACCATCTTTTCACAAGGAGCCAAGGCTGCATACCGATCGTCCAAGGAGTAAGGCATGGCTGCCGTCGCCTTCCCGAGCCTCTATCGTCACCCCCAGAATCTAAAATAAACAATTGTACTTAGACTGCTATACCTAGGTTTTCGTCCCTAGGCTTTCTTTGTACAAGCGAGTTTGTAACGTGAAGTAAAAGTTCGGTCCTCCGATAATTATTCTGTTCTTTTATATTTTATGGCAAACACGATGGCGACTCTGCTGGGGACTAACTTCTCCACGGCAGAGGAGTTGGTGACGCAATCGGATGCAGCCAAGCTTGGCTCCACGTAACAAAAGATGGTCACCCGGTTCGGCCAACATGCGTTCGAAGAAATGCTCTCCGACAAGAGCACTGGCCCGGTCCAGAAGCGAGCCCGCACAAAGAAGGCCCGTAAGGAGTGGAGACCCCGATCCTTCGTTCCTACTGAAGCTCTCGCGGAGACACCCTCTGTTGTTCAAGACGGCGAGCAAGATTCTCCTGCGGCCCCACTTCAGATCGTAGACAACTCTGCTGTCCCCAAGTCCGGAAGAAGAAAACACTTTGATGCTGGACTTGTAGGGGCAAAAAGGAACTCTATGAGATCCGAGCCGCATAAGGGTATCAGCCACAGGGAGAAAGCTCATGCGGCTACATCCTCCAACCACATGAAGAAAACTAATACGGCCATATCTGTCAGCCGCATAGCTTATGCGGCTACAGTTGCCAACCACACGAATGAAACTCGTACGGCTATGGGAGTCAATCGCTTGCAGAAAACACATGCGGCCACAGTTGCCAACAGCATGCGGCCAGCCTGTACGGTCGTGACTCCTAGCCGCATAAAAACAATTCATCCGACGGCAAAAGACAACCGCATGCAGACAGCCTACACGGTACCCAACTCTAGCCGCATAGCATCCGTTTCATGCTTCTCTCGATCAGTCTTCGACCGTCTCTCATGCGGTCCTGACCCTGATGCTTCTCTGGATGATAAGCCAGACTCTGTGGTATTCAACTTGGACTCCTCCTATTACGCACCCGCAGGTGCTAAAAGGAGGAAGTCTAGGGCAGCGCGGGCTCATCGGGACCAGTCAGCTGTCCCAACCTCTGACTATCAGGGCGTCCCGTTGACTATCACACAGGCCTCGGATGGGAAGTTGTATACAACCGCTCGAGTCCAGCCTCCGGCGGCAAACGGACAGAGTGGTTCCTCTGACCAGCGGGAGGCGATCCTCCACAAACGCAAGGAAAGAGAAGGAGTGTCAGCGTGCAAAGAGTCCTCGCTTGGACATCGCTGCACCCAAATCATCGTCAACCGCTGCTGCAACAACACGGCAGTGACGGAAGATCGACCGTCCGTCTTCCAAAGGCTACAGCATCCGAGCTCAGAAGATGAGGCACCTCCTATTGTCTCCTACAATTCCTCTCAAAAGGTCCCCGCCGAAAGGAGGGGAAAAAAGATAAGCATCTCCAGTCCCAAGATATCAACCACTACTGCTAAGAAACTGTCGTCTAAACGGCTGTCTTCCACCGGAGTATTCCAACACACCCGTTCAAGGACAAAATCTGCTGCAGTGGGAAATTCATCATCCACATCGCTGGGGGTTGGGGGTAGCACTCCTCCGAATATCCGCAACAATCCGATGTTTCAAGGAGCCGAGCCCGGGGAAACGACTCTCCCTTCAGGTACGACAGGCACCGATGTCCCCGGGGACATCCATGATTCTCAAGACGAAGCAAGCTCTGAAGCTGGGGATACCGTTCCCTCCGAGTCCGAGCCCGAAGAGAACATTTCCACCTATCCCGATGACTTCTCGGTACATGGGTACGACTCGGAGGGCACATCCTCCACCGTTCCTTCCATCCCTCCTCATGTAAGGACGACTTTCATGACGGACAGCAATCAAGGTGGTTCCAATGATCGCCAGTGCATCGACAATTTTGAAGCCATATTACTTGCTTTGGTCAAGTCTGTAGACGAGATTAAAGCGGCCATGCCCACTCTACAAGGAGGAACGCCTGGTCAAACAAGCACGGGCCCCGCAATTAATGTAGATTCGAACTCAGCGGCACCAAACTCGGGCAATAATCCTTCCGAAATAACAGCCTCCACCACGACAGATGAGACCCGAGAAGTAAGGAGAGAGGTCCAGGAGCTCCGAGCCATGTTCCATGCCCGAGAAAATGCTCAAGATCTCAGAATACGGCAACCATACCCTGCTGAATGGAGGAATGTTCCATTCCCGCCAAAATATAAGTCGTTCAATATCAACCCATATGATGGCAAGACCTCAGCAAGTCGGTACATCACTTACTTCGAGGTCACCATCGACCATCTGCCCCATGATGATGCTATCCTCACTCGATTATTCATTGGGGCATTAGAAGGAGTCGCCTTCGACTGGTATCGCAATCTGCCGGACAACTGCATCCACTCCTTCGCCGACTTCAAGCGTCTGTTCTTGGAGAGGTTCTAGAAAGTAGGACAGGACGTCACCATGTCCACCCTCATGGACGTTGTCCAAGGGGAGAAGGAGCTAACAAGGAACTACATCGAGCGGTTCTGCCAGACAGCCATGAAGCTGCCCTCCGAAAATCCAGATTCATCTTTGATTGAGATCTGCCAAAAGAGACTGCTTCCTACGATCAGTCTCTGGATGGGCGAAAGTCAATTCAAAGATTGGAAGGCATTCATCATCAGTGCCACAAGCGCCAAAGAACGACTAAAGAAGGCTCGCCAACTGGGATTGCACATCTCGAAAGGAGAAAACAAGGGCAAGCGTCCCAACAACAATAATAGAGGTAACCCCTCCAACAATCGAGACAGCAAGGGAAAGCAGGCTATGGTGGCCGATACAACACAAAAACCTGAGCCGAAGCCCGCAGACAAACAATGGCCGTAAATCGATTACTCCTTCGAAGACGGCCACGTCAAGCCTATCTTGGACATGCTCATACAAGGGGATAGAATTCAGCTCCCTCCACCGAGACGGGAGCCTCGGCCGGCTGATCTAGAGAACCCAAAGTTCTGCCATTACCACCGTTATGTACACCATGCTACACACGACTGCTACCAACGAAAATGGTACATCCAAAGCCTCATCGATTCGAACGCTCTGGCCATCGATTTGGAAGAAGTAACCGTGGCAGCCAATATGGTGTCCGTACAATTCGGCAGCTTCCCTCCGACGGAGACTCAAGACAGGGTGATCCCCATCCCTCTGGCAACAATGAAGACTACCAATCTTCCACCTCCCCGAGATCAGGCTGCCGGCCTAGTACCCCTCACCACATCACGAGGGGAGGTCATGTGGATCCATCCAGACTTGGTGTCAGAAATGACTCGGCCCACACCATCTTCCACCGGCAAGAAGAAAAATGGAAAAGTCAGGACCTGCCACACAATCTCAGCAGACAATGAGGAAGCTACAGCCGTCGTCACGCGGTCCGGAGCGCAATCCCAACCTATGGTTGACAACCCAGCCGAAAATCGTCAACCCACTACAACTGATGCTCTGGGACCGGCTCAGCCTTCGACGACCGACAAGCCTAGGTCGGAGGAGACTCGCTTCGACAAATCTCTTCGAAAAGACGTAGCCCAAGGGCTAGAGAGGCCCTACAACTTTGACATCTTAGCACAATTGGCTAACACTCCGGCCAAATTGTCACTGTACGAACTCCTAAGGCTCTCCAAGGACGTTCGTATTACATTGAACGAAGCACTCCAAAATGCCGATGCCTATCTGGCTCAATCCAACCTCATCGGGGAGGACTCACCTGTGGATCTCCAGGACAGTGCCTGTACGGGAGCAATACCCAACATCGTCTTCACTCCGCAGGACATGCTCATTAAAACCAACCTACATGATCGCCCGCTATACTACACGGGATACATCGGTGACGTGAAGGTGGATCGGATGCATATTGATCCTGGCTCTTCCATAAGCATCATCCCGAAGGGTCTGCTACATCATCTCCGTATCCCAATGCATCGCCTGACACCTACAAGCACCGCCATCAGCGGTTTCAATTCGGGCAGGAGCTACCCTATTGGAAAGATTCGTCTGAAGTGTCAGATTGGCGATCTCCAATCCGAAGTCACCTGCTACATCATAGATGCAGACACTTCTTACAACATCCTCTTGGGGTGCCCATGGATACACGATTATATGATCGTGCCTTCTATGCTACACCAGTGCTTCAAATATGTCGACAAACACGGCTTCGTGAAGACAGAATTTGCTGATATCGATCCCTTCAAAGGGGTCGAATCCTACTACTCGGACTCCTGCTTATACGAGAAGTCGAAAAGACACCTGGATGAAAATGAACAGGCTCGAACTGAGACGGCCTCAGGATCAGAAGAACCTATGACGATCCACCTTCAAGCTCGCAAACCTGGCAATTTTGTACCCCTTACGGCCGCTCCGCGTAAGGATGCAATCAGCCTCTCGGCACAGGAGGAACAGATGATAATCCGGCTGCCAAAGTCCAGCCAAGTGCCGAGACCCACAACGGGGCCACTGACAATCAGACTGCCGAGAGTCGGTCAACCCCAAACGAAGAAGCTCAATCCCTCCGATAGGCCACTGACGATACGCCTTCCCAAGAAGAGTCGTCACCCTGATACAAGGTCTGACACTTTTAGCGAACCGACCACTCCTCGCTCCACCTCGAGTGCCAAACTGGGGGTCGCTAGTCTGCCAACAACTCCACGCTCAACTCCATCAACTGAACCACTGACAATCAAGCTTCCCAGGTCGTCCTCTCAGTCTTCATTTACACAGGGGGTAGCCGAAGAGGAACCGGAGTTAGCCAAGTATGTGGCTGCCCACACTGATGTTCCCTCCGCTGATGATGTAATTCCTCTAGAAAAGATACCTTACTTCATGCTATGGAACACGGTATAGGCACTCACCTGCACACACAAGTGACAAATGTTTACACCGTGATCCAGCTTACTCCAGTAGAAGACGCTAACCGAATAATCGAGGGAGGGGACCATCCAATCATCTTCGGCCGGACGAACAACCCGTATCCCTCCACCCCAAAGGAAACCGACCTCGGGTCAGATGCCGGGAGACTGCCTCTGTATCTGTATAGCCCACAATCCAAATATCTTATACAAAAATAGGGGTATGATCTGGAGACGACGCCGGGTTTAAACTACGGTACTGGGCGACGATTACCTTTGAAGCCGCTAGTCCCGGTGGGTAAACCACGGGATTACTATAACAAAACTCGATACGGGCTAGGGTATGTAACGCCCACTGCGACCCCCGAGAGTTCAGATGAAGAATGCGACTGGCAGTGACATTCAACCGGGTCACCAACTTCTGACTCAGATATCAGCATCGGAGACGTGTTCAGACAAGTCATGACAGTCAACATGGCATTCGCTGACGCTTACGAAGAAGACGAAGACATTCCCGAGATCCTCGAGCTAGAGCCGTAGGCCCAGCAATTAGACGCACAATGGAAAAAGCGGTTCGAACTGAGAGAACCTCCTACTGAAGATGAGGTCATACAAGTGGATCTCGGCAGCGAATCTTCTCTAAAACCAATTTTTGTCAGTAAAAGCCTAACAGACGAAGAACGGGAGTCGCTGCTAGAACTTGTTAGAGAATATATTTATGTGTTCGCCTGGAGCTATAAAGACATGCCAGGGTTAAATCCTGACATTGCTCTTCACAAACTCAACATTCGGCCAGATGTGAAACCAGTCAAGCAACAACAGCGACGCTTCCGTCCAGGCGTCATGGACACGATCGAAGCCGAAGTCAACAAACTGATAGCCAGCGGCTTCATTCATGAGGAGCAACATCCCGATTGGGTCGCCAATATAGTACCCGTCCTCAAGAAGAATGGGAAAATTCGAATCTGTATTGACTTCCGCAACCTGAACGAGGCGTGCCCCAAAGATGAATTCCCCCTTCCTATCACAGACATCATGATCGACAACACCTGCGGCTTCGAACGTATGTCATTCATGGATGGCTTCTCGGGGTATAACCAAATCAAAATGTCTTCTGATAACGAAAAGCATACATCATTTCGAATACCAATTGGCGCGTACTGCTACACAGTCATGCCTTTCGGTTTGAAGAATGCCGGCGCCACCTATCAAAGAGCGATGAGCATCATCTTCAGAGACCACTTACGCAAGACAGTGGAGTGCTATATTGACGATATAGCCGTTAAGATCCGTAGCAAGGGAGACCATCTGCAGGATCTAAGGACGGTATTCGACCTAATGCAAGCGCACAATTTGAAAATGAACCCTACGAAGTCCTTTCTGGGCGTATCTAGCGGGAAGTTCTTGGACTTCATCATCACTGCACAGGGTATCCATGTAGACCCTGAGAAGACGAAAGCAATCATGGAGATGGGTCCCCCGAGAAATCTCCGCAAACTCAGAGGCCTTCAAGGGAGGCTAGCTTACTTCAGAAGGTTCATTTCCAACCTCTCCGGGCGATGCCGACCATTCACGCACCTCATGAAGAAAGGGGTCTCATTCGTATGGGACGAGGAATGCCAGCGTGCTTTCGACAGCATCAAAGAATATTTGTCAAATCCTTCAGTTCTACTAGCCCCAGTTCCTGGAAAGCCATTCCTGTTCTATGTACGAGCAATGGAACACTCCCTCGGGGCTTTGCTGGCACAAAACAACGACGCAGGCCACGAGCAAGCCATATATTACCTCAGCCGAATGATGATTGGACCAGAACACCGATACACCGCTGTAGAGAAGGAATGCCTCGCCCTGGTGTTCGCCATTCAGAAAATGCGGCACTATGTTACTGGACAGACGATACATGTGATCTCACAAGTCAACCCTCTCAGAGTCCTCATGACTAAACCAGGGGCACTCAGATCTCACCTCGCTACATGGGCAATATTGCTGTCCCCTTATCATATGACCTTCGTCCCACAAAAGGCAGTCAAAGGTCAAGCCCTGGCAGACTTCTTAGCAGCCCACCCGGGCTCGGAATCTTCCAGGATATATGAAGAGATCCCAGATGAGGTCGCCGACTCGCATGCAACCTCTCACGATGATATATGGCGAATGTTCTTCGATGGTGCTTCGAGGACCGGACCTAAAGGCAATATAGTCGTCGGAGTCGGGGTAGTGCTAATCTCTTCTTTCGGACTGGTGATTAACCGAGCTTATTCCCTCACCGAGCCCTGCTCTAACAATGTGGCCGAGTACAATACTCTGGTCATTGGCCTCTAACTTTCAAAAGAGCTGGGGGTAGAATACCTCGAAGCATACGGCGATTCCCAACTAATCGTCAATCAGATCCGAGGCTCATACGAAGTCCGTCATGAAGACATGATCCCTTATCACCAAATAGCGATTGACATCATCTCGTCGTTCGAGGGGTTCTACATCGAACATGTCCCCCGACTCCGAAATATCGAAGCGGACGCCTTAGCCGGTCTTGCCGCTTCCCTAGCAGTTCCGAATTATGATCGCCAAGCAGTAGATGTGATAGGCCACGAACTGGTCTGTCCCAAAAACAATGTGCAATTCGTGGCGAGTTATTCTGCACAGACGATCGATGCTGCCCCAGATTGGAGACAACCATTCATCGACTTCGTCGTCTACGACATCCTGCCCGAGAACCCAAAGGAAGCCACTTCCATCAGACGACGTTCTCTCAGATTCTTCTATGATACAGAGACAAAAATGCTGTATCACCGCTCCTATGACGGATTACTGCTTCGATGTTTGTCAAATACAGAAGCCAAAGGAGCCGTACAAGAAACTCACGACGGTGTCTGCGGGGCCCACCAGCCCGGCCCAAAATTGCAAGACCGCCTTCGACGAATGGGCTACTATTGGCCCACGATGGTGGCAGATGCGATAGATTATGCTAGAAGATGCAAAGCCTGCCAAGTCCACGCAGACTTCATTCACCAACCATCCAAGTTTCTACATCCGACAGTGGCGTCCTGGCCATTCGAAGCATAGGGAATGGATATCATTGGTCCAATCACCCCACCTTCCTTCCGAGGACATCGCTTCATACTTGCGATCACTGATTACTTCTCCAAATGGGCGGAAGCTGTCCCACTCGCAGAAGTCAAGACTTCAAACGTAATCAGCTTCCTTAAGCATCACGTCATCTACCGCTTTGGACTGCCCCGAAGTATCATCCATGATAATGGTCCGCAGTTTGCAAGCCACGCATTCTATCGGTTTTGCGATAAACACCGTATTCAGAATATCGCTTCGACGCCGTACAATCCGGCAGCAAATGGTTTAGCAGAGGCATTCAACAAAACAATCATCAAACTCCTCAAGAAGTTTGTCTCCTCCAACAAACGCGACTGGAACGAGAAACTCGGCGAATGCTTATGGGCTTATCGCACCACAGTTCGAACAGCCACTGGAAATACGCCATTCTTCCTGGTATACGGAAGTGAGGCAGTTCTCCCATTAGAGACTCAAATACCCTCACTCCGCGTCGCCCTCACTTATCAATTGACAACGGATGACAACTACCGACGTCGACTGCAAGAATTGGAGGTATTAGATGAAAAGTGCCTCTTAGCACAGCAACGAATTGAGCTATACCAAGCACGTATCTCTGGAGCCTTCAACAAGAAGGTCAAAATCAGAACATTCCAGGTGGGCGATCTCGTCTTGGCAGTCCGGAGGCCCATGGTCATGACTCACAAGACCGTCGGCAAGTTCCAGCCAAAATGGGAAGGCCCATTTATCATGGAGATAGTATTCTCCAACGGTGCTTACCGCCTCGTAAAACAAAACGGAGACTTGCTCATGTTGCCCGTCAAAGGCAAGTTCCTGAAGAAATATTATGTCTAAATAACATTCCAGATTATCGAGTCATATACCCGCTGGTACTGCTGAACTCACATCCACAATATTTCAGATTATCGAGTCATGTACCCGCTGATACCACTGAACTCACACCCACAATATTCCAGATTTTTTAGTCATGTATCCGCTGATACCACTAAACTCACCCTCATAGTTTGTCAAATTTTTGAGTCATGTACCCGCCAGTACCGCTGAACTCACACTCACCATTCTCCAGATTCTCGAGTCATGTACCCGATGGTGCCTCTGAACTCACATCCCGGTCACTCTTTCAGATAGAAAGTTATGTATGATCATACCTTTGAACTTTCTTCTTGAAGGAGATCCTTCCGCATGATCTAATACCCGCACTCCCAGTGCACAAAAAGGGTAATCGATCCACAAATTTCCAAAACGGCTATGTCCTCATTACCTCCGAGTCGTTCCACCTCCGCCAAAAACAAATCACCCCTCACATAGAACTTCCATGTCCTCATTACCTCTGAGTCGTTCTATGTGCCCTCCTTCATTGAGCCCACTCCTGTCATGTCCTCATTACCTCTGAATGGGAAGGCTCCGTCGAAGAAACCTTCAAGCTTGCCATGTCCTTATTACCTCTGAGCAAGTATCTAGGTCCCCTTTCAACCTATTATCTGTACCCACAACCGGAGTACGACAAGGATAATAGGTCCACAAATGTCTTCTGCTGACCACAAATGTCCTCTGTTGACCACCATTATCCTCCGTTGAGTTCACTCTTGCCATGTACTCGTTACCTATGAGTAGGAAGACTCTACGTTCTAATAACTTGCCTACTTGCCATGCCCTCGTTACCTCTGAGCAAGTATGTCGGTTCTTCTTCATCCTATTATCCGTATCCTAAACCAGGGTACGCCTAGGATAATAGACCCACAAACATCCTCAGCTAAGTTTCTTAGCACAAACATACCATCTCATCATGCCCCAGGAGCCCAGCTGCTCTACGGCGTTCCTATTCCCAATACCAAGAGCACCCATAACCACTTTGCCATAGCTGCTTCAGGTATCCTGACCAAAACTTGTTATCTGTACCTAAAACCAAGGTATGCCATGGGTAACAGGTCCACAAATATATCTCCTATGCGGGGAAGAACATCACCACAATATCATAGGCACAGCAAACAATACAAATAAAGGGTAGAATTAAAAGTACTCTTTATTTGAGGGAAGAAAAAGCATTACATATTTCGGGATCATATCCCCTTCAAAAAAAAGAAAAAGAAAAGGCCGACTACATTTCAGCATTACTCAATTCTAGGAGGCGGTTTCTCAGTGAGGTGGTCCTTCGCTCAATCCGTTGCCGAGCGCGACGCTCGGCCTCCTGGAGTAACCGCTCCTCATTGTCCAAGCCCAGGAGCGCCTGACAGTCATCTTCTAATTTCTTCAGGGCAGTCTCCAGGTCAGTCGAAGCTTGAGTAACCCTGTCAGCCTCCTGAACAATTAGCCCCCTCTCATTTCGGGCAGCCTCAAGTTCAGACTCCAAGAAAGTTAGCTTCCTCTGAAGCTCAAGGATCTGTTCCCGCGTCTCAGTAATCTCACGAGAGACAGACTCCTCCCGAGCCGTGACATTTTCATTCGCGTAACTCAATTGATCATACCGATCAGATAAGTCGCTGATATCCTTCAGGATGGCTGGTCTGGTCTTATCCCGAGCAGCTCTGGTCCTCTCTATAACAGCGATAAGGGAACCCCGCTCCTCGTTTATAACAGCAGACAGATCAGCCTGCCGCAATACTCGAAGCTCGGCCACCAGCTGATCAGCCTCCAACAATTTTGCCTCCAGAAGCGAAGCCACCCCTGCATCACCAGGAAAATCCTTAAGGATATTTACTTGACCCTGGGCGCATTGTCGGGCCAAGGTGAAGGAGCTGCCCCTCTCCACAGCAGCCTCGATTCCCCTACTCAAATGACGATGAAAACTGGCAACCACATCCTGTAACGCATCGTCCAGAACTTCAACAGAGGATGGCGTCAGGGGAAGCAGGGACGGCAACGTCGGAGAAGTAACGCTAGAGCTCGCCACCGGAGGAACGGAGTCCGAGTAGAATGATGCATGAATAGCGGCCAACTCATCTTCCGCCGTCCGGAAAGCTTGGATACTCGGTAGGGCAGAAAGGTCGATTCTCGGAGCCACCGGAGCAGAGGATGAAGTAAGGATCATCGTTCTCTGCCCCGGCTGCCCCGATGATTGGCCCGCTAAACTCGAGCCCCCAGAAGGCCCGTCAAGACAAGTCGGACGGTGAGGAGGTACACCCTTCTCCACCAATGCCCCTTCGATTGGGGTGGCCCCAATGACGTCCGTCCTCGGCACCGGAGGGGTAGGACCTGTATGTCCAGAATAACAATCAATCGACGTAACCCGAAGGACGTGATGATAGAGCAGATAGGCTTCCTCACAGGTCAAGATTCGGCTAATCTTACCAGGGGAGGGGCATGAAGGCTGCAGCTCATCCACAACTGGCGTGGTCCCCTCACCCACGATCCTCGAGTTAAACCCAGTTACGTCCTCTGTCCCCGCCACCTTGAAGGGGGATACAGATTGATCTGCCTCATCTTGAAAAGGAACAGGCTCGCGGGAGTCCCCGTCGTCCTGGGTCACCGCCTCGACATCTTGAAGTTCTTCTTCTTCTCCTGACACCTAAAAGAGAGAACGAAGACGATTAGAATTGAAGCTCGAAAGAAAGAAGGAAGAAGGAATCGAGAACAGTTTTTGTTACCTCTGACGCAGGGTTAACTTCTTCTCCACTTTCTCTTATGGCAAGCGGGCGATGCCTGGTCGCAACCAGCTTCTGGGATCGAGTAACACAACCAACAGGAGAAACTTGTATGCTACATTTCGGAGTAGGACCAGGCACAATGAGGGACTGATTCCACAACATCTCACCTGACGAAACAGGCGGTTGACCCACTTCTGTATCGGCCACTGGAAAGACAGAGTCATCTTTATCATGCTCGTTGCCTTCGTCGCCCTCAACAGCGGAGCCCAAATCTGGTACCTCGGCTCTAGTCTTTCTTTTCTTGGCCCCTTGTGAGCCTTCCTCCAGACCGGTACCAACAATAAAACTGGTACCTGGGTTAAAATCGACCGGGGGTTTGTTCGCCATGACATGATACAAAGCCGCCATATACAAGATCTCCACTGACTCCTTAATAGCTGGGACCGAGAAAATGGTACGAGTATGGAACGAATCATAATATTGCCAAGCTCTGATACCATCAAGAAGGCTACCTTCATAACCCAGACAAGAACTGGGGCTGTCCAGACAAAGTTGGCTGTATCCGAACTGCCGGGCAAACCTGCTAGGCAGATAAGGCTACAGAAAGACAGTGTTGCGACTACGATACACCAGATATACGGGACGAATGTTACGCAGCCATAGGAGCATCTGGCTATCCAGAAACTGAGGGGGCGCGATACCGTCAATATGTACAGTCTCTATGTCCCTGGCAGTAAAGCGAGGGACGGATACAAAAATATGATACTTATCTGCCCTCGCCAATGCCATCCGACAAGCCCGCATGGTTTCACATTCCCAAGGCTCGTCACGATAGCGGAAGATAAATGCGTCATCATCAGTCACACCGTCTTCAGAGCCCGGCCTCATCAAATACGGGTAATGTATCAGCAGCCATCCCATCAAATAGTGATAGGGTAACTCAGTTCGTTCAAAATCCTTGGTCACGTCGCGAGCAATGACTTTGGATGTGAAGGTACGAAGGCCACGGTGTATGCTGCACACCATGGCCGAGAGGAGAGCTAGCCTGATTCGCAAAACTAACTTCACAGTCGGAAGGATGAAGTTACGAGTAATTCTCTCAATAGAACCGGCTCCTCCCGAGACTACACAATTTCGTAGCCAGATCATCAAAAATCCCGCCAGAAGCGCTTTCTCGGATAGCTCTTGAGTATCCTGGTAAAAGTAACCGAAAGTGTCAGTCTTGCTTCCTAAGCCGTCACTGGTGGTGGCCCCTCTCTTAGCCGACGACACCAAGTCCTTAACCGCTTCCCGAGATTGAGGGCGACGAGAGGTGACTCGACCTGAAGCATCTGTCGGGAAGAGATAGTGCACCCAATCCTTGGTATAGGGATCATTCCCTTCTGAGTTACCATCCTTTCGGGTTACTTGATGGCACGTGTTATAATGGCACAATATCTCCTGATAAAGAGCCACGAAGCCAGGAGACCGTCGTTCCAAATCCTCGAGTTCCTCATTAGTGGGAGTATACGCTTCAAATGCTTCGTCCCCCCAAGGAAGCTTGGAAACCGCGTACATCTCATGGAGCGCGAGTCCCATCTCCCCTACAGGTGTGTAAAAAATCCCCGTACGACAATTATACATCTCCAGCAGAGACATAAACAGCTTCTTGTTTATGGACAAGCCATGACTGGTACCTCGGATAGTGTGGCAAAGGCCAATCTCGCATAAAAAGACCTCATACTTCTGCAAAATCCAAGTAGACAAATTGAGCCACGAGGGAATAGGGTGTACCCAACCAGGGAACGTCAACCGACCAACGGGATAGGAGCCTTTTCGAGCAAGTTGATTTATAAAAGTATCGACAGTAGAGAATGTGAAGTTAGGGCCCGCCACATTCAGGAAAGAACCTGGGACCAACCCCGTCACAGAACAAGTAGTATGTACTTTGCCGGCAGTCACAGACTTCAGATTGTTATTATAATGAATGTTCCCTACAAACATCCCGCCTCTGGTAGGGGTTAAAGTCTCTCCCATCTTCCGGTCCAACGGGAGCATATTGAACCAAGATAATGGAAAATGCTGCTCCATCTGGGGAATACGTATCGCCATCCCGTTAAAAACAAAACTCCAATCCTCCGACACCTCCAGAACATGATCATTCCCCACGGTCAAGGCGTCTCCAAAAAAGAATGTAGGCTTCAAGTACTCCCCTTCAAATTTCCCGAAATTCATCATAGCATTAAGGAAATGGAAAGACTGATTCTTGATGGCATTCAATCTAGCCATAGGCTCATCGCTCGGAAACTGGTTCGTCATATGCTGAACAATATGGTCGTACCTATAGCCGAGAGCAGCTTGAGCGCTACCCACCAAGAGTTCTCCAGCAGCGTTAACCGGCAGATTCACTGAAGAACAGACAGAGAAAAGTAAGTTAAACGGAGGGATAAAAAAGAGCTGATTGGATGCTTTCGAACACCAGGCGGCTCAAGAAAACATCCATGTGGCCCCTTGAAGCTCTCATAAGTCTCATGCGGTTCCAAAAAAGCCTCATGCGGCTCAAGACCAAAGGAACGCTTATGCGGCTCCGCACGATAAAAGTCCATGCGGTTTCGCGTCACTTATGCGGCTTTGCTGACAAGGCGCGTATACAGACACGACAGTTTTCTTATGCGGCTCGCAGCTCAGCCGTAGGGCGAACATGCGATTTATAAAGGCTCGTGCATAAAGTATGCGACGTAGCCATGGCAGATTGGGATTCTCTGACTCACACATTGTCCTTACCAGTAATGGGAGGGCGAACGTCAGGATGAACATCAGGTATGATAACCTGCGGAGTGTCAGCAGCAGCCGAGGCGGAAGTGGAGGCCACCTTCTTGCCCTTTGCTGCCACGGTCTTCTTGGGAGCCATTAATTATCGAAGAAAGGAAGGGCAATCAAGATAGGAAAGGGCTGAGGAAGAAGAAAGAAAATAAAGAAGCCTTCTCTCTCTTCAAAACTCCTCCTATTTATAGGAAGATGGGAGAATGAGGACATGTGGGCCAATAACCGACTCATGAAGAACGAAACCGACTCCTTGGGTTTTGTCTCCAAGATTCACCCAAGGCGTCAAATCCGAAAGATTTAATGAGCTGACCCTTGGGATTCCCCCCAACAGAGACGACGCTGAAACGAATTTGAGACAATTAAAGACCCGCACACGTTGCGAGAAGCTATGCGGCTGAACAATCCCTGTGGCTGAACAATCCATGCGGCCAGGACTTCTATGCGGTCAGGATTTCATATGCGGCTAGAAGAACACAATCATGCTTCTTATTCAAAGTATTTCAATTTTACAAATTGAAAACTTTGAAGGGGGTCTTGTAGAAGCATAGAAAATACTAAAGAAAATGACTCATGCGACCAGGAAAGATCCATACGGCTCAGAAAACTCATGCGGCTCAGGGATTCATGCGGCATAAGGAGCTATGCGGCCCGAGGCATTACATGCGGCTCAGAAGACACGTGGCCTGACAGTGCTCCCCTCCGACCCATGGTGTATTAATTGCTTTGATGGCTGACCCCTCTGAAAAGTTGACAGTCCTGACACAAAAGCAGGTAATTATGACTCTGTCATAATGATGAATCTCTAGGGAAGAGAAAAGAGATCTCTGACACAAATCCCCCGAGAGCCATAAAAATGCCACGTGGCCTTGCCACGTGGGCGTTCGTATGCGGCTCACTTCTCATGCGGTTCAGGATGAATCCTATGCGGCTCAGGTCAAGAAAGCCTCATGCGGCTCGAGCAAAGAACTTCTCATGCGGTTCAGAGTGAATCTGTCCTATGCGGCTCAGGCCAAGAAAGCCTCATGCGGCTCGAGCGAGGACTTCTCATGCGGTTCGAGAGGATCATGTCCATGCGGCTCGGGCGAATATGTACTTATGCGGCCCACAAGGATTACTCTTCTGTGGTTCGAGGGCTCAAGTGAGGGCCACTGCCCATGCAACCCTGACACATGGGCTTAACCATATGCGGCTCAAATTCATATGCGGCTCACTCGGTCCAGATCCCCTCAGCAGCTCCTAGGACACGTGTCCTAAACCGATTAATTCCTCAGATTTGCTGCCATTAAAAGATTGGGTCAAATCTCAATAATCTGGGACACGTGGCAGAAGAATAGATCTAATTTATTCGCAGATATCAGAAATCATTATAAGAAAGATTTATTCCAATCAACATTAATTGCTAATGGGATTTGGTGTAATCTACACCTAATGGCTCGGATTCGTCACAATCAGAAACGAACGGCCTGGATTGACCAATCTCCAGGCCGCCGCCATCTCCAAGATGTAATCATTGGCAACCCTAATGATAACAGCCCACTATTATCAAAAGCAGGGTGCCATTCCCTTGCGAGATATACAATATCAGAGAGAAATACGTATATACAGAGAGACTTTCCCTTCCATAGTCAGAGAGAGAATACACACACAGAGAGAGAGAAGCCAGAAGAGCAACAGAGGAGCAAGAAGAGCATTTCTTCATCAACGCCAACCATCTTTTCACAAGGAGCCAAGGCTGCATACCGATCGTCTAAGGAGTAAGGCAGGGCTGCCGTCGCCTTCCCGAGCCTCTATCATCACCCCCCAGAATCTAAAATAAACAATTGTACTTAGACTGCTGTACCTAGGTTTTCGTCCCTAGGCTTTCTTTGTACAAGCGAGTTTGTAACGTGAAGTAAAAGTCCGGTCCTCCGATAATTGTTCTGTTCTTTTATATTTCATGGCAAACAAATACGTGTCATGGGGGATGTTCGTGTCCAACCAAGTGGACACGAACGTGTCCAAAACAGAAAATACGAAGTATCAGAAAACAGACAAAGTATTCCTCGTGCACCCGTCTTATGGCCTCGTGCACACAACACACGAGGCTCTGTGCACGTGTCCCAGTATTTGCCCAGGGTAGGGCTACGTGTCCACCACCCTGAATTGGGTCCAAGTGTCACCGTGTCCGCAAACGAGGAGCGTATCAGAGCTCATTGTTTGCGAGAACACAGCCAGTGCGTAACCAGTGCGTACACGATTTCGTATCAGATACGACACAAAATCCTGCCAAACTCGAAGGGGGTCCTGACAGAGGTTACCTCTACCTCTGCGCCAAGTGTCACGTGTCCACGTCGTAAAACAAAAGAGAAAATAGGGGGTGGTAGCAGGGGAGCTGTGACAGTCCTCGTGCACGGGTTCGTGTCCGATTTTAGACACGAACGGGACACGAAAACGTGCTCAGTCGTAGGGAAATTCAAAGCACACATATAGGGCTACACAATCATGAAATTATTTTTGAAAAACAATAACAAAAAGTTAATTGAGGCATTACATCAAACATAGGTTTATAGTGTCACGACCCGCACACTAGAGTAAGGGCACGAGAAGTGGGTACGTCCAGCCTACGCCGCAGTGTCGGCGGTAGAACGTTGTCCTATGTCACAACATCTAACAAAATAAGGTACCTGTACAGTATATGCACTCCGAGTGGAGGTGATAATATAGAATACAGTCTCAATCACAACTAAGACAAAAGTAGCACGATATCATAGATATGAAAATCACAAAGGAAGATACAAACAGAAGGAAAGTCTAAGTGTGTAAACGAGATAACATCACAACATCCAAAAAATAATACAACTCTGAAGTTAATACAAATAACATAAGAAATAAGATAAAGCCTGGCTAATCTAGTCTAAGCAGTAGGGATGACGTCCTCAGCTAGAGCTGGATCCTCCTGTGGGTCCAACTCACATATATCGTCTAGATGGGCCCCATAGTAGGTTGGGCAGAAGTTCTCGGTATCATCTGTAATATTTTCAACAGGTCCAGTCAGGACGGGAGCGAGCACAGTACATCTCATACAGTTCATATCATGGCAGGAAATATAAAGCAAGCAATAGAGTAAGATACATGAAACGTTGTAAGAAGATGTACATAAAAACAAGAGAGATATTTGATAACTGAAAATATATACATAATAAGTAAGAACTGTAAGTGACTAGTGATTTAGAGTACGATATGGCATGTAATTGGCTTAGGTTGAACATGATGTACAAGAGTGAACATGAGGGACACTAGCCAAGAAGGCTGTATTGCACATGATAAAACATGAAAAGTAACAGAGTGAACATGATGGGTAAATCGCATGACCATTTATACTCACCCATACCCACAATCAATACACAAGGATCCAGTCAAGTTACGTTACGAACATGATATTTTGGTTACACACGAAGCACATGAGGAAACATGAACGTACACGAGAGCACATGAAAGTATATGAGCGTACATGAAAGAACATGAGAGAACATGAGTGTACATGAATAACGCAAGAGCAAGGAATACATGATGTACATGAAATACACTACATGAAGTAACCGATGCGCCCGCTAAGGTGGATAACATCCCATAAAAAGATCCATATAGTACCAATCCTTGATGATAACGTGACAGCATCAAGTAAAGTAATCTAGAGCAAGAATATAAGTCGTGACAAGTATGAAATGATCAGAGAATGTACTCGCCTGCGATCTGAATGTCTGTGAGAAAACACTGTCCGATATAAGATATCTGAGTCCTATTTAGAGCAACACAAGTCATGATGTATACAAAGGGTTAAAATTGAAGTGTACAATGCATCTACATGATTTTCTAGGTCAATCTAGGTCAAGTCAACTTTTGGTCAACTCTGGGTCAAACCAAGTCAACATCTAGTCAAATTAGGTCAAACTAGTTAGGGCTTGGTCAATCTTGGTCAACTAGTCTAAGTTAGTCTAATCTAGGCTTAATCAAGTCAATTCTAGGTATCCAACACATAGCCTAGGCAACTAACTATACTGCACACAAGCTAACCATAGTCTAGCATCACATCTAGCTAGCTAGGCACACACAACAAGTAATCTAGTCTAGTATCATATTTATATTTCATTCACATATATAACAATATATGTATATAGGGTATATATATAGGTTGTATGTGTGTGTATAACATTGTGTAGCATTAGGCAAGATTGTACTTCTAGTTAACATATATGTATTCATTCATATGTTTCATATAATATGCATTACATATCCTACCTACAAGCTATCTTATATGCATACATGCCTATACATGGATATCATACATACAACTTACCTTCATAGATGCATACCTACATGCATATTTATATATATACATTATGATTATGCATTCATACATAGAGAGAGGGTTAAGGGGGTAACATGGCATGTGTGTCCACTAACTTGTGTGTGTGCATGTGTTACACTATTGTGTGTAGGGGTGTATGATACTACATGGTTGAGTGTGTATGTGGTGTAGGATGTGTATGTGTCTATGTTTCAGGAAACAGAGAATGGGGTTCTTTTCAGTTAAGAAAAAAGGGGGGTACACATGTGAAGGTGTCCACATACACATAATACAAATTTAGGTTTTAGGAATCAAACCATGGGTAACTGTGTGTTCAACTCAGTTTACTGTTTTTCCCCCAATCTCAAGTTTACATGTAATTGCACATAGTGAATTACAATATCAGATTTATTACAATCCTCAGGTTTGCATTTTCAGTTATCACTCTACCATACAAATTGAGTCAACAATTTCTAAGTTGACATTTACATATCAATTTCCAAAACTTGAATTCAATTATAACCAAATCCAAATCAATGATGTATCAGTGAACTTTAGTGAACAGAAATTTTGAATTAGAAACCCATTGACTGTTAACTTAAACATATACATACTCAATTCAAATTCCAATCCCAGGATCAAATGAAACCCAAGGTTCATATTACACCTCAGTTTTCTAAAAACCAAATTTGAAAACCTATTTTAATCAAATCAAACTCAAATTCAGTTTACTGTTTAACAAGTTACTGAATCTCAGGTTTTCATTTCGGTTGAGTCATTTAACTAGTGAAATTCGAATACAACCCATCCCATTGAATTCCCAGTTATCTACACATCATGTAAATGCATTCATAATATGTTCAAATTACATTTAAACAATTTAATCTCAGTTTACCCATGTTTCAGTACATTCAGTTTCAATGATAACCCAAATTAACCAAACAAAATCGAAATAAGATAGTGAACCAAGGTGTGCAGGTGTCTAGCATTTCGTGTCAACCTATAGACGTGTCCTCGTGTCCAAAACCCAAGCCAAAACAGTGTCAAAACAACCACATAAACATATCAAAAAATAGTGAAACACAGCCTCGTGCGGGCGTGTAACAGGCTCGTGCACCCGACACACGATACTAGTGTCCTCGTGCATGTGTCCCTGTGTTCGTCCATAATAGGGCTACACAGTCTTGTCCCAGTAACACCATCACGACGTGTCCACGAAGGATACGAAGCTCGTATCGGACAGCACTTGCATGCTCGTACAGTGCAGTACAAATCGTGTGCTCATACGATTGCGTGTCCGATACGACACGAGTCCCTCTGAAAATTTGTGGGTGGCACGTCAGACGTTGCCCCTAGATGCTGACCAAAAAATGGTGGTGTTTTGTGTCGTGTCCAGTGAGAACTGGACACGAGGTAGCAGAATAGTGAACCGTAGCCTCGTGCACGTGTTTGTGTCCAATTTTGGACACGAAAAATAAGCAAAAATCGACTCAGTCACATATAAAACTAATCCCCATATATAGGGCTATAAATTCATGAAATTAGTTTCAAAAATGGTTATCAAAATATTGGTTTAGGCATTTCATCGAACACCGGTTTATATGGACTGATACGTGTCCGATACGGACACTAAATGGACACGGTTTCCTACCAAACTTGACCCACAGCTATGGTATACCTAGATGAATGCATCCATTGGAAGAAAACTAGAATTTGAATAGGTTTGATGGGTTTTACCTATTGATGGTGAAACCTTAATTTAGAGCTATTTGAATGAAGGCTCCTTTTCAACTTGCGACGATCCCGAGCCTCCGAATCCTTGCTAGCTACCCACTAATGGTGTCCTCTACTATAGGGGAGTCCAATGTAAAATACTAGGCTCAATTTGGAGTTGATTTGGATATTTGGGAAGGAATTGGGGAAGAACACAAAAAGAGGCAATTAAAATTATTTAAAATGATGCTAAAGGGTTAATGTGTTGTATTTATAGGGGGTGTGTTTGATGGCTGCCATTAGGTTAGGGTTAGGATTTAGGATGAGTGGTCATGGCTTCTCCAACAAATTCAAGCCAATCTAAAGGCTCACAACTAAAGTAACCTTTCTTAAGATTTAGCCTAAAATATCCCACTAACAAATATCTAGATATTAATCTAATTTGATTACTTAGTTGAAACCCTCTACTTAGTCTCTAGGGTCATGACTAACATCTAGATTAGGCTAAACTTGTAGGTCAAGTCTCAAATAATTAACTAGCACATATTTAATTCATATAATTTATAATTTCACAAAAGTGTCAAAATGACCAAAATACCCTTAGGCTAAAAAGTAAAAATATGATATTCTAAATACATGATTAGGTCTCCATGATCATGATTAGTCTTCTAGGTCATGCATGACTAAAGTTACACTATTAAAACACCAAATTCACATATCACCATTTTAAATAGTTTTAAAATAACTAAAAAATCACCAAAAATCATATCATGACTAAAATCTAATATTTTAATAATTTAAAATAAAAAATCTCAAAATTACCCTTATTTTAGAAAAGTGGGTGTTACATATAGGGACTGATACGTGTCCGATACGGACATAAAATAGATACAATTTTGCACCAAACTCACTCTACAACTAGGGTATACCTATATGCATGCATCAATGAAAAGAAAACAGAATTTAAATAGGTTTTATAGGTATTTACCTATCGAGGGGAAACCTCAATGAAAGCTTAATAAAATGAGGGCTTCTCTTCTACTTGCAATAGCCAAGAGCTTTCTAAACCATGCTAGCTAGCCACCAATAGTATCCTCTACAGTAGGGGAGTCCAATGCAATTGGTTAGGTCCAATTTGGTGGAGAAATGAGCAATTTAGGGTGATTTGGGGAAGAACGCCATTAGGGTTTCTTGTGGGCATTAAAATGAGGCAAGGAATTATGAAGAGATGTTTAAATAGGGGGATGGCCGCTTGATGGCTGTTAGAATAGTTAGGGTTAGGGTTTTGTAAGGTTAGTTGAGTGGCTAATGCTTCTCCACCAAATTTCAAGTCCTTCTATTGGTTCAATTTAGTCCTAAGGCTTTCTTCCTACAAATATTCTAAGGAGTAAATATCCTACTTAGAAATATCTAGATATTGCTAATCTTGGCACTTAGTAGGAAGGTTCTAATCATCATCTAATCCTCATGACTCATCTATATTAGGCTAAACTTCTAGGTTAAGTCTCAAATAATTAACTAGCACATATTTAATTAATACAATTTACAATTTCACAAAATTATCAAAATGACCAAAATACCCCTAGGCTAAAAAGTGTTAATATGAAAGTAAAATCACATGACTAGACTCCCTTAGTCATAGTTAGTCTCCACGATTAGCAAAACTAGGGTTTAACTAGTTAACCATCAAAATTACATTTTAATATTTTAAATAGTTTTAAAATGATTAAAAATCACAAAAAATTATAACATGATTTAAATATCATTATTAAATGATTATAATTACGAAATTTCAAAATTACCCTTACTTTAGAAAAGTGGGTGTTACAGCTACTCCAAAAGTATGATAGAAATCGTGCATCCCGATCAGAGACGATGGATATTGGAACTCCGTGCAGCAGCACTATCTCGTCAAGATAAATCTAAGCCAGATAATTGGCTCCAAGTAACTTTGATGGCAATAAAATATGCTGACTTGGTTAGTTGGTTGACGATGACCCAGATGGCATCATTTTCCCGTCGTATCTTCGGCAGACCATCAATAAAATCCATCCATACGTGCTACCACTTCCATTCTAGATTCGCCAGGTTCTGTATCTCTTTGCCCGACCTCTGATGCTTAGCTTTCACCTACTGACAGGATATGCATTGCAATACGAAGAGCACCACATCTCTCTTTATTCTGTGCCACTAGAAGGTCGTACGGAGGTTCTTATACATTTTGGTGCTTCCTGGATGCGAGGTATATTTTGTATAGTGTGCCTTCGTCAATATCTTCTTTCTGAGTTCTGAGTCATCCGAAATGCATAGCCGACCCTTCAATCGCAGCACGCCAGTCCCATCTTCCGTAAATTCGATCGTCTTTCCTATTGAAATTAGCTCTCACATCTTCTTTAGGTACGGATCATCCTTCTGAGTGGTCTTGATCTTTTCTTGCAAGCTCGGCTCTAGTTGTACTTGCAACAACTGCACTCTCCTGAATCAAACCCGGAGGTCGATGTCCATCTCTTCAAAGTCTTGTAGTAATCTGCTGTTGTTTGATAGCGAGGCAATGTATTTCTGACTAAGAGCTCCTGCCACAACATTTTCCTTGCCCGGCGTGTTGTCAATCGTTAAGCCATAGCCTTTGATCAGTTCTAGCCAATACCTCTATCGTAAGTTTAGCTCATTTTGGGTGAAGAGATACTTGAGGCTCTTGTGATCGGTATAGATCACATACGCCACACCATAAAGATAGTGACGCCATAATTTCAACGCGAACACAATTGCCGCTAACTCCAAGCCATGAGTAGATAGTTCTTCTCATATGACTTCAATTGGGTGGAGGCGAAAGAGATCACCTTGTCTCGCTGCATGAGCACACAATGTTTGCAAAAACAAAAAACTTCGAGAAAACTTAACTATAAACTAAGAGAAAAAGTACAAGAGTACAATTTGATTCTGGGGAAGAACAACTGTCACGACCCGCACCTAGTTTAGGGACACGAGCATGTGGGTACGACCAGCCTATGCCGCAGTATCGGTAGTAGAATGCTATATAGGTCAACTATAATATCTAACATCAATAATAAGAATATAAACTTGTCATGTCCGCACGGAGTGATATATATAACATAACTCAATCACATGAATCTAAGGAAGATAAGCACGAATATAATAGAAGATAAAGAGTGAAATAGGTAGGCTAAAATAGTAGCAGAGTCACATACACAAGTTCGGAATCAAAGACATAATACAAATCCCATAATAAGTACTACAGATCCAAAGTGTCAATCTGGAATACAAGTCCTGTAAAACCTAACTAAGCTAAGTCACTATTGGTGGTACATGTTTGCCATGAAATATAAAAGAACAGAACAATTATCGGAGGACCGGACTTTTACTTCACGTTACAAACTCGCTTGTACAAAGAAAGCCTAAGGACGAAAACCTAGGTACAGCAGTCTAAGTACAATTGTATATTTTAGATTTTGGGGGTGACGATAGAGGCTCGGGAAGGCGACGACAGCCCTGCCTTACTCCTTGGACGATCGGTATGCAGCCTTGGCTCCTTGTGAAAAGATGGTAGGCGTTGACGAAGAAATGCTCTTCTTGCTCATCTGTTGCTCCTCTGGCTTCTCTCTCTCTCTGTATGTCTTCTCTCTCTGACTATGGGGGAAGTCTCTCTGTATATATGTATTTTTTTCTCTAAAATTGTATCTCTCTTCTCGCAAGGGAATGGCACCCTGCTATTTATAATAGTGGGATGTGATCATTAGGGTTGCCAATGATTAGCTCTTGGAGATGACGGCGGCTTGGGGATCGGTCAATCCAGGCCATTCGTTTTGATTATGATAAATCTGGGCCATTAGGTATAGATTAGACCAAATCCCATGAGCAATTAATGCTGATTGGAATAAATCTTCCTTAAAATAATCTTCTGATATCTGTGAATAAATATGATCTATTCTTCTGCCACGTGTCCCAGATTATTGGGATTTGACCCAATCTTTAATGGCAGCCAACTTGAGAAATTAATTGGTTTAGGACACGTGTCCTAGAAGCTGCTGGAGGGATTCTGGACCGCATGACTAGTGAGCCGCATATGAATGTGAGCCCACGTGTCAGGGCTGCGTGGGCAGTGGCCCTCACTTGAGTCCTCTAACCACAGAGGAGTAATCCTTGTGGGCCGCATAGGTATATATCCGCCTGGGCCGCATGGATATGATCTTCTTGAACCGCATGAGAAGTCCTCGCTCGAGCCGCATGAGGCTTTCATGGCCTGAGCCGCATAGGATAGATTCACTTCTGAGCCGCATGGGAAGTCCTTTGCTCGAGCCGCATGAGGCTCCTATGGCCTGAGCCGCATAGGATTTATTTTGGGCCGTATGAGAAGCGAGCCGCATACGAACGCCCACGTGGCAAGGCCACGTGGCATTTTTATGGCTCTCGGAGGATTTGTGTCAGAGATTTCTTTCCTCTTCCCTAGAGATTCATCATTATGGCAGAGCCATAATTACATGCCTTTGGTGTCAGGACTATCAACTTTTCAGAGGGGTCAATCGTCATAGCAATTAATGCAGCGCGGGTGGAGGGGAGCACTATCAGGCCACGTGTCTTCTGAGCCGCATATAATGCCCTGGGCCGCATAGCTTCCTATGCCGCATGACTTCCTGAGCCGCATGCGTTTTCTGAACCGCATAGATCTTTCCTGGCCGCATGAGTCATTTTCTTTAGTATTTTTCATGCTTCTACAGGACCCCTTCAAAGTTTTCAATTTGTAAAATTGAAATACTTTGAATAAGAAGCATGGCCGTGTTCTTCTAGCCGCATATAGAATTCTGACCGCATAGAAGTCTCGACCGCATGAATTATTCAGCCGCATAAGTGACTTAGTCGCAGGAGACTGTTCAGCCGCATAGCTGCTTGCCACGTGTACAGGTCTTTAATTGCCTCAAATTCTTTTCAGCGCCGTCTTTGTAGAAGGGAATCCCAAGAGTCAGCTCATTAAATCTTTCGGATTTGACGCCTTGGGTGAATTGTGGAGACGAAACCCAAGGAGTCGGTTGCGCTCTTCATGAGTCGGTCATTGGCCCACGTGTCCTCCTTCTTCCGTCTCCCTATAAATAGGAAGGGTTTGAAGAGAGAGAAGGCTTCTTTGTTTTCCTTCTTCTTCCTCAGACCTTCCCTATCTCGATCGCTCTTTCCCTCTTTTGATAGTTAATGGCTCCCAAGAAGACCGTGGCAGTAAAGGGCAAGAAGACGGCCTCCACTTCTACCTCGGCTGCGGCTGCTACTCCGCCCGTCGCCGTACCTGATGTTCATCCTGACGTTCACCCTCCCATTATTGGTAAGGATATTGCATGAGTTAAAGAACCCCAACCGCCATGGTTACGTTGCATACTTTATGCACGAGCCTTTGTAAATCGCATGTTTGCCCTATGGCTGAGCTGCGAGCCGCATAAGAGAACTACCGCGTCTGTATGCGTACCTTGCTGGCGAAGCCGCATAAGTGACGCTAAACCGTATAGACCTTTTATTGTACGGAGCCGCATGAGATTTTTGAGAGCTTCATGGGGCCGCATGGATGTCTTCTGGAGCCGCATGGGGTTTGAGAATACCCAATCGGCTCTCTCTTGTTTTACCCCTCCGTTTAACTTACTTTTCTCTGTTTGTTCTTCAGTGAACCTGCCGATTAATGCCGCTGGAGAACTCTTGGTGGGTAGCGCTCAAGCCGCTCTCGGCTATAGGTATGACCATATTGTCCAGTATATGGCTGACCAGTTTCCGAACGATGAGCCTACGGTTAGATTGAATGCCATCAAGAATCAGTCTTTTCACTTCCTTAATGCTATGATAAACTCCGGGAAATTTGAAGGGGAGTATTTGAAGCCTGCGTTCTTTTTTGGAGACACCTTGACCGTGGAGAACGATCATGTCCTGGAGGTGTTGGAGGACTGGAACTTTGTTTCTAACGGGATAGCGATTCGCATCCCTCAAATGGAGCGACACTTTCCGCTATCTTGGTTTAATATGCTTCTGTTAGATCGAAAGATGGGAGAGACTTTAACCCCTACCAGAGGTGGGATGTTTGTGGGGAACATCCATTATAATAACAATATGAAGTCTGTGATTGCCGGCAAAGTGCACACTAGTTGTTCTGTGACGGGGTTGGTTCCAGGTTCTTTCTTGAATGTGGCGGGCCCTAATTTCTCATTCTCTACCGTCGACACTTTTATAAATCAGCTTGCTCGGAAAGGCTCCTATCCCGTTGGTCGGTTGTCGTTCCTTGGTTGGGTGCACTCTGTTCCTTCGTGGATCAATTTGTCTACTTGGTTCTTGCAGAAATATGAGGCTTTTTTGTGCAAGATTGGCCTGTACCACGCTATCCGAGGTACCAGTCATGGCTTGTCCATAAACAAGAAGCTGTTCATGTCTCTGCTGGAAATGTATAATTGCCGTACGGGGACCTTTTACATACCTGTGGGGGAGATGGGACTCGCGCTCCATGAGTTGCACGCGGTTTCCAAGCTTCCTTGGGGGGATGAAGCATTTGAAGCGCATACTGCCACTAATGAGGAACTCGAAGATCTGGAACGACGGTATCCTGGCTTTGCGGCCCTTTACCAGGAGATATTGTGCCATATATAACACATGTTATCAGATGACTCGAAAGGATAGTAACCTGGAAGGGAATGCTCCCTTCACCAGAGATTGGGTGCACTATCTCTTCTCGACAGATGCCTTAGGTAGAGTCACCTCTCGTCGCCCTCGTCCTCGGAAAGCGGTTGAGGACTCGGTGTCGTTGGCTAAGGGAGTGGCCACTACCAGCGACAGATTCGGGAACCAGACTGATACTTTCGATTACTTTTACCAGGATACTCAGGAGTTGTCTGAAAAAGCGCTTCTAGCGGGATTTTTGATGATCTGGCTACGAAACTGTGTAGTCTCGAAAGGAGCCGGTTCCATTGAAAGAATTAGTTGTAACTTCATCCTTCCGGCTGTGAAGTTAGTTTTACGAATCAGGCTAGCTCTCCTTCCGGCCATGGTGTGCAGCATACACCGTGGCCTACGTACTTTCACATCTAAAATTATTGCTCGCAATGTGACCAAGGATTTTGAACAAACTGAGTTGCCCTATCATTATTTGATGGGGTGGCTGCTGATACATTACCCATCTTTGATGAGGTCGGGCTCTGGAGACGGTGTGACTGATGATGACGCATTGATCTTCCGCTATCGTGACGAGCCTTGGGAGTGTGAAACCATGCGGACTTGTCGGATGGCATTGGCGAGGGCAGATAAGTATCACATCTTCGTATCCGTCCCTCGCTTTACTGCCAGGGACATAGAGGCTGTACATATTGACGGTATCGCGCCCCCTCAGCTTCTGGATGGCCAGATGCTCTTATGGTTGCGTAACATCCGTCCCGCACATCTAGTGTACCGTAATCGCAATGTTATTTTTCTGGAGCCTTATCTGCCTAGCAGGTTTGCCCGGCAGTTTGGATACAGCCAACTTTGTCTGGACAGCCCCAGTCCTTGCCTGGGTTATGAGGGTAGTCTTCTTGATGGTATCAGAGCTTGGCAATATTATGATTCGTTTCACACTCGCACTATTTTCTCGGTCCCTGCCATTAAGGAGTCAGTGGAGATCTTGTACATGGCAGCTCTGTATCATGTCATGGCGAACAAGCCCCCAGTTGGTTTTAACCCGGGTACGAGTTTTATTGTTGGCACTGGTCTGGAGGAAGGCTCTCAGGGGGCCAAGAAAAGAAAGGTTAGAGCCGAAGTGCCAGATTTGGGTTTCGCTCCTGAGGGTGGCGAAGGCAACCAGTGTGATGAAGATGACTCTATCCTTCCAGTGGTAGGCGCAGAGGTAGGTCAGTCGCATGTTTTGTCAGATGAGGTGCTGAAGGATTAGTCTCTTGTTGCGCCTGGTCCTATTCCGAAGCGTAGCAGGCAAGTTTCTCCTATAGGCAGTGTTTCTCGATCCCGGAAGCTGGTTGTGACTAGGCACCGTCCGTTAGCCATAAAAGAGGGTGGCGAAGAAGCCAACCATGCATTAGAGGTAACAAAACTGCTCTCAATCCCTTCTCCCTCCTTCTTTTTGAGTTTCAATCCTAACTATCTCCGTTCCCACTTCTAGGTGTCGGAAGAAGAAGAATAGTTTCAGGATGTCGAGGCGGTGATCCCGAATGACGGGGACTCCCATGAGCCTGCTCCTATTCATGAGAACGCGGATCAATCTGTATCCTCCTTCAAAGTGACGGAGGCAGGGGATGTGACTGAGTTTAACTTGGGGATCACGGGTGAGGGGACTATGCCAGTTGTGGATGAGCTGCGGCCTTTATGCCCCTTCCCTGGTAAGATTAGCCGAATCTTAACCCATGAGGAAGCCTATCTACTCTATCATCATGTCCTTCGGGTTACGTCGATTGATCGTTATTCTGGACATTCAGGTCCTGTCCCTCCAGTGCCGAGGATGGACGTCGCTGAGACAACCCCAACCGAAGGGGCATCGGTGGAAAAAGTTGTACCTCCTTAATGCCTGACTCGTCTTGAGCGGCCTTCTAGGGGCCCAAGTTTCATGGGCCAATTCTCGGAGCAGTCAGGGCAGGGGATGATGGTCCTTGCATCGTCCTCTGTTCCGATGGCTTCGAGAGTCGACCTTTCTTCCCTGCCGAGCATCCAAGCTCTCCGGGCGGTGGAAGACGAGTTGGCCGCTATTCAGGCATCGTTCTTCTCGGAATCTGTTCCCTCGATGGCGACCTCTAGCGTTACTCCTCTGACGTTGCCGCTCCGACTTCCCCTGACGCCATCTTCTACTGAGGTTTTGGACGACGCATTGCAGGACGTGGTTGCCAGTTTTCATCGTCATTTGAAGAGGGGAATCGAGGCCGCTGTAGACAGAGGGACCACTTTTACCTTGGCCCGACAATGTGCCCATGGTCAAATAAACATCCTTAGGGGTCTTCCTGATGATGCAAGGATGGCTTCGCTTCTGGAGGCAAAATTGCTGGAGGCTGATCAGCTGGTATCCGAGCTTCGGGTATTACGGCAGGCTGATCTGCCTACTGTTATAAACGAGGAGCGGATTTCCCTTATTGCCGTTATAGAGAGGACCAGAGCGGCTCGAGATAAGACCAGACCGGGCGTGCTGAAGGATCTCAGTGACTTAGCTGACCGGTATGATCAATTGAGTTATGCGACTGAAGACGTCGTGGCTCGGGAGGAGTCTGTCTCTCGTGAGATTACTGAGACACGAGAGCAGATCCTTGCACTTCAGAAGAAGTTGGCTTTCTTAGAGTCTGACCTCGAGACTACCCGCAATGACAGGGAACTACTTGTTTAGGAGGCTGACAGGGTTACTCAAGCTTCGACTGACCTGGAGACTGCCTTGAAGAAATTGGAAGATAACTGTCAAGCGTTCTTGGGCTTGGATAATGAGGAGCATTTATTCTAGGAGGCCGAGCGTTGCGCTCGGCAACGGATTGAACGGAGGACCACCTCAGTAAGGAATCGCCTCCTAGAATTGAGTGATGCTGAAATGTAGTCGGCTTTTTCTTCTTGTTTTGTTTCTGTTTTCTTTCTTTCTGGAGGGGACATGATCCCGAAACATGTAATACTTTTTCTTCCTTCAAATAAAGAGTACTTTCAATTCTACCCTTCATTTGTATTGCTTGCTGGCCTGTGATATTGTGGTGATGTTTACCCCCGTATAGGGGATATATTTGTGGACCTGTTACCCATGGCGTACCTTGGTTTTAGGCAGAGGTAACAAGTTTTGATCCGGGTACCTGAAGCAGCCATAGCGATGTGGTCATGGGTGCTCCTGGTATTGAGAAAAAGGAATACCGTAGAGCAGCTGGGCTCCTGGGGCCTGATGAGGTGATAGATTTGTGCTGAGAAATTTAGCTGAGGATATTTATGGGCCTATTACCCTTGGCGTACCCAGGTTTAGGATACGGATAATAGGATGAAAGGGAACCGACATACTTGCTCAGAGGTAACGAGGACATGGCAAGTGGAAAGGTTTTCTAAACGTAAAGTCTTTCTACTCAGAGGTAATGAGAACATGGTAGGAGTGGACTCGACGGAGGATATTGATGGTCAACAGAGGACATTTGTGGACCTGTTACCCTTGGCATACTCCGGCTGTGGGTATAGATAACAGGTCGAAAGGGGATCATCATACTTACTCAGAGGTAATAAGGACATGGCAAGTATGAAGGTTTCTTCGACGGAGCCTTCCCATTCAGAGGTAATAAGGACATGACAGGAGTGGGCTCAATGAAGGAGGGCACATAGAACAACTCAGAGGTAATAAGGACATGGAAGTTCTATGTAGGGGGTGATTTGTTTTTTGGCGGAAGTGGGATGACTCAGATGTAATGAGGACATGGCCGCCTTGGAAGTTTGTGGACCCGTTTACCCTTTTTGTGCACTGGGAGTACGGGTAGTGGATCATGAGGGAGGATCTCTTCCAGGAAGAAAGTTCAGAGGTATAGTAATACGTAACTTACTATCCGAAAGAGTGATCGGAATGTGAGTTCAGAGGCACCAGCGGGTACATGACTCGGTAATTTAGAATATTTGAGAAAGTGTGAGTTCAGCGGTACCAGCGAGTACGTGACTCGGGAATCTGGAGAATGGTGAGTGTGAGTTCAGCGGCACCGATGGGTACATGACTCAAAAATCTGACAAACGATGAGGGTGAGTTCAGTGGTATCAGCGGATACATGACTCAAAAATCTGGAAATTTATGGGGTGAGTTCAGCGGTACCAGCGGGTACGTGACTCGAAAATCTGGAAATTTATGGAGTGAGTTTAGAGGTACCAGCGGGTACGTGACTCAATAATCTGAAATGTTGTAGATGTGAGTTCAGCGGTACCAGCGGGTACGTGACTCGATAATCTGGAATGTTATTTAGACATAATATTTCTTCAGGAACTTGTCGTTGACGGGCAACATGAGCAAGTCTCCGTTTTGTTTTGCGAGGCGGTAAGCACCGTTGGAGAATACTGTCTCTATGATAAATGGGCCTTCCCATTTCGGTTGGAACTTGCCGGCGGTCTTGTGAGTCATGACCATCGGCCTCCGGACTGCCAAGACGAGGTCGCCTACCTGGAATGTTCTGATTTTGACCTTCTTGTTGAAGGCTCCAGAGATCCGTGCTTGGTATAGCTCAATTCGCTGCTGAGCTAAGAGGCGCTTTTCATCTAATGCCTCCAATTTTTGCAGTCGACGTCGGTAGTTATCATCCGTTGTCAATTGATAAGTGAGGGCGACGCGGAGTGAGGGTATTTGAGTCTCTAATGGAAGAACTGCCTCACTTCTGTATACTAGAAAGAATGGTGTATTCTCGGTGGCGGTCCGCACTGTGGTACGATAAGCCCATAAGCACTCGCCGAGCTTCTCGTTCCAGTCGCGCTTGTTGGAGGAGACGAACTTCTTGAGGAGTTTGATGATTGTTTTGTTGAACGCCTCTGCTAACTCGTTTGCTGCCGGGTTATACGGCGTCGAAGCGATATTCTGAATACGGTGTTTATCGCAAAACCGATAGAATACGTGGCTTGTGAACTGCGATCCATTATCATGGATGATCCTTCGGGGCAGTCCAAAGCGGTAGATGACATGATGCTTAAGGAATCTAATCACGTTCGAAGTCTTGACTTCTGCGAGCGGAACATCCTCCGCCCACTTGGAGAAGTAATCAGTGATCGCAAGTATGAAGCGGTATCCTCGGGAGGAAGGTAGGGTGATTGGACCAATGATATCCATTTCCCATGCTTCGAATGGCCAGGACGCCACTGTCGAATGTAGAAATTCTGATGGTTGGTAGATGAAGTCTGCATGGACTTGGCAGGCTTTGCACTTTCTTGCATAATCTATCACATCTGCTACTATCGTGGGCCAATAGTAGCCCATACGGCGAAGTCGATCTTGCAGTTTTGGGCCGGGCTGGTGGGCCCCGCAGACACTGTCGTGAGCTTCTCGTACGTCTTCTTTGGCTTCTGTATTTGATAGGCACCGAAGCAGTAATCCGTCGTAGGAACGGCGATACAGCATTTTTGTCTCTGTATCGTAGAAGAATCTGAGAGAACGTCGTCTGATGGAAGTGGCTTCCTTTGGGTTCTCGGGCAGGATGTCGTAGGCGACGAAGTCGATGAATGGTTGTCCCCAATCTGGGGCATCATCGATCGTATGTGCGAAATAACTTGCCACGAATTGCACATTGTTTTTGGGACAGACCAGTTCGTGGCCTATTACATCCACTGATTGGTGATCATAATTCGGAACTGCTAGGGAAGCGGCAAGACCAGCAAGGGCATCGGCTTCAATATTTCGGAGTCTGGGGACGTGCTCGATAAAGAACCCCTCAAACGACGAGATGATATCGATCGCTATTTGGTGATAGGGGATCATGTCTTCATGACGGACTTCGTATGAACCCCAGATCTGATTGACGATTAGTTAGGAATCGCCGTATGCTTCAAGGTACTCTACCCCCAGCTCTCTTACAAGTTGGAGGCCAATGACCAGAGCGTTGTACTCGGCCATTGTTAGAGCAGGGTTCTGTGAGGGAATAGGTGCGGTTGATCACCAATCCGGAAGGGAAGACCAGCACTACCCCGACTCCGCATATTGCCTTTAGGTCCGGTCCTCGAAGCACCGTCGAAGAACATTCGCCATATATTCTCGTGAGAGGTTGCATGCGAGTCGGCGACCTCATCTGGGATCTCTTCATATATCCTGGAGGATTCCGAGCCTGGGTAGGCTGCTAAAAAGTATGTCAGGGCTTGACCTTTGACTGCCTTTTGTGGGACAAAGATCATATGATAAGGGGACATCAATATTGCCCATATAGCGAGTCAAGAGCTAAGTGCCCCTGGTTTGGTCATGAGGACTCTGAGAGGGTTGACCCGTGAGATCACATGTATCGTTTGTCTGGCGAACACCAAGGCGAGGCATTCCTTCTCTACAGCGGTGTATCGGTGCTCGGGTCCCACCATCATTCGGCTGAGGTAGTATATGGCTTGTTCGTGCCCTGTATCGTTGTTTTGTGCCAACAGGGCACCGAGGGAGTGTTCCATTGCTCGTACATAGAGCAGGAATGGTTTTCCAGGAACTGGGGCTACCAGAACTGGAGGATTTGACAAATATTCTTTGATGCTGTCGAAAGCACGTTGGCATTCCTCATCCCATACGAATGAGACTCCTTTCTTCATGAGGTGTGTGAATGGTCGACATCGTCCGGAGAGGTTGGAAATGAACCTTCTGATGTAAGCTAACCACCCTTGAAGGCCTTTGAGTTCGCAGAGATTTTTTGGGGGACCCATCTCCATGATTGCTTTTGTCTTCTCAGGGTCTACATGGATACCCTTTGCAGTGATGATGAAGCCTAAGAACTTCCCGCTGGATACGCCCAGGAAGGACTTCGTAGGGTTCATTTTCAAATTTTGCGTTCGTATTAGGTCGAATACCGTCCTTAGATCCTACAGATGGTCTCCCTTGCTACGGCTATATCGTCAACATAGCACTCTACCGTCTTGCGTAAGTGGTCTCTGAAGATGATGCTCATGGCTCTCTGATATGTGGTGCCGGCATTCTTTAAACCGAAAGGCATGACTGTGTAGCAGTACGTGCCAATCGGTATTCGAAATGATGTATGCTTTTCGTCGTCAGGAGACATTTTGATTTGGTTGTACCCTGAGAAGCCATCCATGAATGACATGCGTTCGAAGCCGCAGGTATTGTCCATCATGATGTCTGTGATAGGAAGGAGGAATTCATCTTTGGGGCATGCCTCGTTCAGGTTGCGGAAGTCGATGCAGATTCGAATCTTCCCATTCTTCTTGAGGACGGGTACTATATTGGCGATCCAATCGGGATGTTGCTCCTCACGAATGAAGTCGCTGGCTATCAGTTTGTTGACTTCAGCTTCGATCGCGTCCATGATGCCTGGGCAGAAGCGTCGTTGTTGTTGCTTGACTGGCTTCGCATTTGGTCGAATATTGAGTTTGTGAAGAGCGATGTCAGGATTTAACCCTGGCATGTCTTCATAGCTCCAGGCGAACACATCAATGTACTCTCTGACAAGTTCTAATAGCGACTCCCGGTCTTCGTCTGTTAGGCTTTTACTGACGAAAATTGGTTTTGGAGAAGATTCGCTGTCGAGATCCACTTGTATGACCTCATCTTCAGTAGGAGGTTCTCTCTGTTCGAACCGCTTTTCCTATTGTGCGTCCAACTGCTAGGCCCATGGTTCTAGCTCGAGGATTTCGGAGATATCTTAGTCTTCCTCGTAAGCGTCGACGAATGCCATGTTGACTGACATGACTTGTCTGAACACATCTCCGATGCTGGTATCTGAGTCGAAAGTTGGTGATCCGGTTGAATGTGACTGCCAGTCGCATTCTTTATCTGAACTTTCAGGGATCGTAGTAGGCGTTACATACCCTAACCCGCATCGAGTTTTGTTATAGTAGTTCCGTGGTTTGCCCGCCGGGCCTGGCGGCTTCAAAGGTAATCGTCGCCCAGTGCCGTAGTTCAATCCTGGCGTCGTCTCTAGATCATACCCCTGTTTCTGTATGAGATATTTGGATTGAGGGCTATAGAGATACAGAGGCAGTCTTCCGACATCTGACCCGAGGTCGGCTTCTTCTATGGTGAGGGGATACGGGTTGTTCGTCCGGTCGAAGATGATCGGATGATCTCCTCCCTCGAATATTCGGTAAGCGTCTTCTACTGGGGTAAGCTGGATCGCGGTGTATACATTTGTCACCTGTGTGTGTAGGTGAGCACCTATACCGTGTTCCATAGCATACATTGTACATACCTTATTGAGCTCGGTGTAGTTCAAAGATAACCCTTTATTGATAAAGTAAGGTATCTTTTTTAGAGGGATTACATCATCAGCGGAGGGAACATTCGTGTGGGCAGCCACATACTTGGCTAACTCCGGTTCCTCTTCGGATACCCCTGTATAAATAAAGACTGAGAGAACGACCTGGGGAGCTTGATCGTCAGTGGTTCAGTTGACGGGGCAAAGCGTGGAGTTGTTGGCAGACTAGCAACCCCCAGTTTGGCACTCGAGGTGGAGCGAGGAGTGGTCGATTCGCTAGAAGTGTCAAACCTTGCGTCGGGGTGACGACCCTTCTTGGGAAGGCGTATCGTCAACGGCTTGTCGGAGGGATTGAGCTTCCCTGTTTGGGGTTGACTTACTCTTGGCAGTCTGATTGTCAGTGGCCCCGTTGTGGGTCTCGGCACTTGGCCGGACCTTGGCAGCCGGATTATCATCTGCTCCTCTTGCGCCGAGAGGCTGATCGCGTCCTTCCACAGAGTAGCGGTAAGGGGTGCGGACTTGCCCGGTTTGCGAGCTTGGAGGTGGATCGTCAGGGGTCCTTCGGATCCCGTAGCCGTTTTGGTACTAGCTTATTCATTTCTTTCATCAAGGTGCCTCTTCGACTTTTCGTATAGGCAGGAGTCTGAGTAGTAGGATTCGACCCCCTTGAAGGGATCGATATCAGCAAATTCTGTCTTCACGAAGCCGTATTTGTCGACATATTTGAAGCACTGGTGTAGCGTAGAAGACACGATCATATAATCGTGTATCCATGGGCGCCCCAAGTGGATGTTATAAGAAGTGTCTGTATCTATGACATAGCAGGTGACTTCGGATTGGAGATCGCCAATCTGACACTTCAGACGAATATTTCCGATAGGGTAGCTCCTGCCCGAATTGAAACCGCTAATGGCGGTGCTTGTAGGTGTCAGGCGATGCATTGGGATGCGGAGATGATGTAGCAGACCCTTCGGGATGATGCTTATGGAAGAGCCCGGATCAATGTGCATCCGATCCACTTTCACGTCGCCGATGTATCCCGTGTAGTATAGCGGGCGATCATGTAGGTTGGTTTTGCTGAGCATGTCCTGCGGAGTGAAGACGATGTTGGGCATTGCTCCCGTACAGGCACTATCCCAGAGATCCACAGGTGAGTCTTCCCCGGTGAGGTTGGATTGAGCCAGATAGGCATCGGTATTTTGGAGTGCTTCGCTCAATGCAATACGAACGTCCTTGGAGAGCCTTAGGAGTTCGTACAGTGACAATTTAGCCGGAGTGTTAGCCAATTGTGCTAAGATGTTAAAGTTGTAGGGCCTCTCTAGCCCTTGGGCTGCGTCCTTTCGAAGAGATTTGTCGAAGCGAGTCTCCTTTGGCCTAGGCTTGTCGATCGTCGAAGGCTGAGCCGGTCCCAGAGCATCAGTTGTAGTGGGTTGATGATTTTTGGCTGGGTTGTCAACCACAGGTTAGGATTGCGCTCCGGACCGCGTGACGACGGCTGTAGCTTCCTCGTTGTCTGCTGAGATTGTGTGGCAGGTCTTGATTTTTCTACTCTTCCTTTTGTTGGTGGGAGATGGTGTGGGCCGAGTTACTTCTGATACTAAGTCTGGATGGACCCACATGACCTCCCCTCTTGAGGTGGTGAGAGGTACTAGACCAGCAGTATGTTCCCGAGGAGGGGGAAGATTGGTAATCTCCATTGTTGCCAGAGGGACGGGGATCACCCCGTCTTGAGTCTCCGTCGGAGGAAAGCTGCCGAATTGTACGGACACCATATTGGCTGCTACGGTTACCTCTTCGAAGTCGATGGCCAGAGCGTTCGAATCAATGAGGCTTTGGATGTACCGTTTTAGTTGGTAGCAGATGTACGTAGCATGGTGTACATAACGATGATAATGGCAGAACTTTGGGTTCTCCAGATCAGCCGGCCGAGGCTCTCGTCTTGGTGGAGGAAGCTGAATTCTACCTCCTTGTATGAGCATGTCCAAGATAGGCTTGACGTGGCCATCTTCGAAGGAGTAATCGATTTGTGGCCATTGTTTGTCTGCTGGTTGTGACTCGGGATTTTGTGCCGTGTCAGCCACCATAGCCTGCTTTCCCTTGCTGTCCCGATTATTGGAGGAGTTACCCCCATTATCGCTGTTGTGACGCTTGCCCTTATTTTCTCCTTCCGAGATGTGTAACCCCAGTTGGCGAGCCTTCTTTAGTCGTTCTTCGGCGCTTGTGGTGCTGATGATGAATGCCTTCCAATCTTTGAATTAACTTTCGTCCATCCAGAGACTGATCGTAGGAAGCAGTCTCTTTTGGCAGATCTCAATCAAAGAGGAATCTGGATTTCCGGAGGGCAGCTTCATGGCGGTCTGGCGGAACCGCTCGATATAGTTCCTTGTCGACTCCTTCTCCCCTTGGACGACGTCCATGAGAGTGGACATAGTGACGTCCTGTCCTACTTCGTAGAATCGCTCCAAGAACAGGCGCTTGAAGCCGGCGAAAGAGTGGATGCAGTTGTCCGGTAGATTGCGGTACCAATCGAAGGCGACCCCTTCTAACGCCCCAATGAATAACCGTGTGAGGATAGCATCGTCGTGGGACAGATGGTCGATGGTAACCTCGAAGTAAGTGATATACCGACTTGCTGAGGTTTTGCCATCATACGGGTTGATATTGAACGACTTATATCTTGGTGGGAATGGAACATCCTTCCATTCAACAGGGTATGGTTGCCGTATTCTGAGATCTTGAGCGTTTTTTTCGAACATGGAACATGGCTCGAAACTCCTGGACCTCTCTCCTTACTTCTCGGATCTCATCTGTCGCGGTAGGGGCTGTTATTTCGGGAGGATTATTGCCCGGGTTTGGTGCCACTGAGTTCGAATCTATATTGACCGCGGGGCCCGTGCTTGTTTGACCAGGCGTTCCTCCTTGTAGAGTGGGCAGGGTCGCCTTAATCTCGTCTACAGATTTGACCAAAGCAAGTAATATGGCTTCGAGATTGTCGATGCGCTAGCGATCATTGGCACCTCCTTGATTGTTGTCCGTCATGAAAACCGTCCTTACATGAGGAGGGATGGAAGGAACGGTGGAGGATGTGCCCTCCGAGTCGTACCCATGCACCGAGAAGTCATCGGGATAGGTGGGAATGTTCTCTTCGGGCTCGGACTCGGAGGGAACGGTATCCCCAGTTTCAGAGCTTGCTTCGTCTTGAGAATTATGGATGTCCTCGGGGACATCGGTGCCTGTCGTACCTGAAGGGAGAGTCGTTTCCCCGGGCTCGGCTCCTTGAAACATTGGACTATTGCGGATATTCGGAGGAGTGCTACCCCCAACCCCCAGCGATACGGATGATAAATTTCCCACTGCAGCAGATTTCGTCTTTGAACGGGTGTGTTGGAATACTCCGGTGGAAGACAACCGTTTAGACGACAGTTTCGTAGCTGTAGTGGTTGATATCTTGGGACTGGAGATGCTTGTCTTTTTCCCCCTCCTTTCAGTGGGGACCTTTTGAGCGGAATTGCATGAGACAACAGGAGGTACCTCATCTTCTGAGCTCGGGTGCTGTAGCCTTTGGAAGACGGACGGCCGATCTTCCGCCACTGCCGCGTTGTTGCAGCAGCAATTGACGATGATTTGGGTGCAACGATGTCCAAGCGAGGACACTTTGCACGCCGACACTCCTTCTCTTTCCTTGCGTTTGTGGAGGATTGCCTCCCGCAGGTCAGAGGAACCACTCTGTCCATTTGCCGCCGGGGGCTGGACTCGAGCGGTTGCATACAACTTCCCATCCGAGGCTCGTGTTATAGTCAACGGGATGCCCCGATAGTCAGAGGTTGGGACAGCTGACTGGACCTGATGAGTCCGCGTTGTCCTAGACTTCCTCCTTTTAGCACCTGCGGGTGCGTAATAGAAGGAGTCCAAGTTGAATAACAGAGAGTCTGGCTTATCATCCAGAGAAGTATCAGGGTCAGGACCGCATGAGAGACGGTCGAAGACTGATCGAGACAAGCGTGAAACGGATGTTATGCGGCTAGGGTTGGGTACCGTGCAGGCTGTCTACATGCGGTTGTCTTCTGCCGTCGGATGAATTATTTTTGTGTGGCTAGGAGTCACGACCGTACAAGCTGGCCGCATGCGGTTGGCGATTGTGGCCGCATGAGTTTTCTGTAAGCGGTTGACTCCCATAGCCGCATGAGTTTCAACCGTGTGGTTGGCAACTGTAGCCGCATAAGCTATGCGGCTGACAGATATGGCCGTATGAGTTTTCTTCATGCGGCTGGAGGATGTAGCCGCATGATCTTTCTCCTTGCGGCTGATATCCTTATGCGGCTCGGATCTCATGGAGTTCCTCTTTGCCCCTGCAAGTCTAGCATCATAGTGTTTTCTTCTGCCAGACTTGGGGACAGCAGAGTTGTTTACGATCTGAAGTGGGGCCGCAGGAGAATCCTGGTCGCCGTTTTGAACAACGGAGGGTGTCTCCGTAAGAGCTTCAGTAGGAACGAAGGATCGGGGTCTCCACTCCTTACGGGCCTTCTTCGTGCGGGTTCGCTTCTGGACCGGGCCAGTGCTCTTGTCGGAGAGCATCTCTTCGAACGCCTGTTGGTCGAACCGGGCGACCATCTTTTGTTGAGTGGAGCCAAGCTTGGCTGCATCCGATTGTGTCACCAACTCCTCAGCCATGGAGAAGTTCGTCCCCAGCAGAGTCGCCATCGTGTTTGCCATGAAATATAAAAGAACAGAACAATTATTGGAGGACCGGACTTTTACTTCACGTTACAAACTCGCTTGTACAAAGAAAGCCTAAGGACGAAAACCTAGGTACAGCAATCTAAGTACAATTGTTTATTTTAGATTCTGGGGGGGGTGACGATAGAGGCTCGGGAAGGAGACGGCAGCCCTGCCTTACTTCTTGGACGATCGGTATGCAGCCTTGGCTCCTTGTGAAAAGATGGTAGGCGTTGACGAAGAAATGCTCTTCTTGTTCCTCTGTTGCTCCTCTGGATTCTCTCTCTCTCTGTATGTCTTCTCTCTCTGACTATGGGGGAAAGTCTCTCTGTATATATGTATTTTCCTCTCTGAAATTGTATCTCTCTTCTCGCAAGGGAATGGCACCCTGCTATTTATAATAGTGGGGTGTGATCATTAGGGTTGCCAATGATTAGCTCTTGGAGATGACGGCGGCTTGGGGATCGGTCAATCCAGGCCATTCGTTTTGATTATGATGAATCTGGGCCATTAGGTATAGATTACACCAAATCCCATGAGCAATTAATGCTGATTGGAATAAATCTTCCTTATAATGATCTTCTGATATCTGCGAATAAATCAGATCTATTCTTCTGCCACGTGTCCCAGAATATTGGGATTTGACCCAATCTTTAATGACAGCCAACTTGAGGAATTAATTGGTTTAGGACACGTGTCCTAGAAGCTGCTGGGGGGATTCTGGACCGCATGACTAGTGAGCCACATATGAATGTGAGCCGCATATGAATGTGAGCCCACGTGTCAGGGCTGCGTGGGCAGTGGCCCTCACTTGAGTCCTCTAACCACAGAGGAGTAATCCTTATGGGCCGCATAGGTATATATCCGCCTGGGCCGCATGGATATGATCTTCTTGAACCGTATGAGAAGTCCTCGCTCGAGCCGCATGAGGCTTTCATGGCCTGAGCCGCATAGGATAGATTCACTTCTGAGCCGCATGGGAAGTCCTTTGCTCGAGCCGCATGAGGCTCCTATGGCCTGAGCCGCATAGGATTTATTCTGGGCCGCATGAGAAGCGAGCCGCATACGAACGCCCACTTGGCAAGGCCACGTGGCATTTTTATGGCTCTCGGGGGATTTGTGTCAGAGATTTCTTTCCTCTTCCCTAGAGATTCATCATTATGGCAGAGCCATAATTACCTGCCTTTGGTGTCAGGGCTGTCAACTTTTCAGAGGGGTCAATCGTCATAGCAATTAATGCAGCGTGGGTGGAGGGGAGCACTATCAGGCCACGTGTCTTCTGAGCCGCATGTAATGCCCTGGGCCGCATAGCTTCCTATGCCGCATGACTCCCTGAGCCGCATGCATTTTCTGAACTGCGTAGATCTTTCCTGGCCGCATGAGTCATTTTCTTTAGTATTTTCCATACTTCTACAGTGCATCCTCTATGAGCACCGGCTCCACAGGCAGGTCCAAGTCACCATCTATCCCAAACCCGTAGAAGGTCGTGCAATCAACATATAAGTCCTCTGAAAAATAGTTATCCAGTCAGGATTGGAGCGAAGTACAAATGCCAACAACAATTACAATAAATTGACAAATACTATAAGAAACAGTTATAATGGAATACAAAAAAGAATATCAAAATTGGAAGTAAAACAGTACAAGGTAAACTGAATATCATGTCATGGTGTGAGAATATAAAGTAAAACTGGAATGTAAAGCAATACAGGTAATCCGGGTACAATATAAGTATAAACGGTACCTTGAGATATTATAGTGTTATGTTATCGGCTTGGGTCTATATCAGGTTGTTCCATTTGACTGGCTATGCACAAGTACGAGTATAAAGGATCAGGCCGGCCAAAATATAAAGCTATGCAGAAGTAGTATCATGTCAGGCTATACCCTACGTGTGGCGAGGGTGAGCTATGCACAAGTAGTAAACAGGTAGGGTATTGATCATATAACCTCTAATAACTCCCTAATCCCCCAAATAGTATAATATATCCAACCATGACACGTCATGACACGGGATTCAAAGAGCAGGGGCCAGCCCATTCTCAAATTGGTGTCCATATAAGTATAAGAAACAAGATCGAATAATGTACAAATATACCAAGTTAACCGAAAATAACATCTCATGATGGGATCCAATGTATACTAGTCCGTGTATCCTCGTGTCGAGAATCAAGTAAAATACTACAACTGAACAGATATAGAGAATATCAAATTAATGAAAACTATCAGAGAATGTACTCGCCTACGGTCCTAAGCAGTCAATATGAATCGAGGCTCAAAGTGAAGTCACAGACCTATAGATGATATATACATATGTTAAATGGGATTTGACAGTGTTAGACATTGTTTTCTAGTATGAGATATGCAATCTAGCTCAAATCTAGGTCAAGTATTAACTCACAGTTGACTTTTGGTCAACTGGTCAACCCTAGTCAAACCCTAGTCAAATCTCGGTCAAATATTGCCTCAAGGTTGACTTTCAGTCAAAATAGTCAACCTTGGTCAACCATGGTCATTCTAGGTCAAGTTAACCTATATCAAGTCATTACCTACCCAAACACTCTAATCTAGGTATTCACACCTAATATTACACATATATATATATATATATATATATATATATATATATATATATATATATATATATATATATATATATATATATATATATAAATATAAATATATATATATATATATATATATATATATATATATATATATATATATATATATATATTTATATTTATATATATATATATATATATATATATATATATATATTTATATTTATATTATATATATATATTTTTTTTATATTATATATATATATATATATATATATATATATATTAAAATATATATATATATATATATATATATATATATATATATATATATATATATATATATATATATATATAGGATATACCAATCTATCCTAGGTAATACACTACCTATAACTTAGAGTAGGTAATATCCTATATCTACCATATACTCTACCCTAGCCATTTAGGTAAACCATTACCCATATTGGTATTCATTACCTTAGATACCTAGGTAATATCCCATTACCTTAGGCTATAGGTAAACACCTATACCTAAATCATTTAGAAGGCAAACCCCCAAAACCCAAATTGATAGGTTAACATTCCTATCTAGCAATGTAATATCCTAGACTAACTTAGGATAGGTAAAAATATATCTTATTTAATAGGCATCGCCCAAGGCCAAAAAAAACCAAGGGGGTCTTACACTACTACTGCCCAAGCTTATGCTTGCTGTTGTTGCTGCCTAGCTTGGATTGCAAGCCAATACAAGATAAGCAATTTGCCTTGCTGCTAATGCAGCTGCTGTTACTTTGGGCCTGCATTTGCTGTTACTGCCTGCATATCTAAGTGCAAAGCAAGGTTGTTCCACATAACTGATGCTGCTACTTGCTTTGCCAAGCCACTGTAAGGCAAGAAAGCAATGCCCTGCCATAATATGCAACACCCAAAGACATGATGTAAACCATATCCAATTCCACATTTTTTGATACTAACCACTCACACACACACAAATCTCTAACACATGATTAACTCATACATCAACTAAACTAACTTTCTAACAGTCGACTGCTCTTAACTAACCAAAGCTAACTTAGACTTAACATTCAATATTCTAACTCACTCATCTGCTACACTCAAGACTGAGATACCCAAATCCTCAATTCAACTGATACAAACAATATCCAAATTCATATTACCAAATACTAACTAATTCTAACTTCCTAATTGATACTAACTCAAACATTCACTCACACTCTAACTGTCACTAGAGCTAACCCCACATGCCTATGGCCTATAGCCTAGTGTCATGAGCCAATGGCCATTTGACCAACACCCAAATAGGGGGTGTCCCCTGCTGCAGTCAGTGCTCTGTGGCAGAGCCAAGGGCAATGCAGTTGCCAATGTGTAACGCCCCAGTCCCAAAATACGTAGGACTAGGAACGTAGACATGCCAGCCGTATAATAAATATACGTAAGCTGTAAAATACAGTAGAACCATGACTAATCTCATCCACACAAAATAAAAGAATAAAATATATCATATAATCAAATATGAATTGTCATTGGTACATGTAGTTGGGCGGAGACAAATCCACTACCAACTATGAAAAGAAATACATCACAAAAGAAAGAGTTTGGCGAGCGGAGCAAAGACGATCAAAGTGCAATCATCCTCGAAGAAATAGAGATGAGCATGGCCACGACTAGAACACCTGCGAAAGACAAGAGCACACACTTGGCGAGATAACCACATCCTCAGAGGGACGTAATAAGACACATAATATCTTGCCAATATAACTGAATATAAATTGCTCAAATAAATAAGTAAATTGGATTATAACATGGTCCAATGCACACATATTGAACTAGCTTACCATCCTTCTAACCAAACAAGGACAGAAGATGGTAAACTAATTCACGATGACGTATCTTTCCATGATATGTATCCAATATGGTATCCGGACCCCAACAAGGTTCAATACCTTCTCATCGAAGTAGTAAGCCACACCTACAACCAAACAAGGATAAGGTGTGACGAACTAATCCGCGATAAGTTATTGTTCCAAGCTATGGTCAGATACAAGTACACAAACGAAAAGTACTCATACCTAACGGATAAATGTGCCTAACCGTTCTAAGTGAAATGTAGTTAAGAATAATCCTTTCTATGCATAGGCCCTGGCTAAAATGGGATCGGCATAGTCCCCCCATGGGGCACCAGAGGTCCAATCAATAAGAGCATAACGTTCTGCAGAACGTCAGTGGCCGTCAGTAATCATGGGTCATCAATTCCGTATCTCCAGCGGAGCTTCCAGGTCACAAGAAAAAGTTCATCGAAGTACATATGCTAAGAAATTGTCCTCCCCGCCCAATGCCTACTATGTTGTATCCACAACAGTAAACCTCTATAATCGCTAAGTCAAACTAGCATGCAATTCTATTAGCGATTATTCCTATCTCACGGCTTATATGCACCGGTGGCTAGCCAGTCACGTATGTCCGTGTTCTATATGCGACACACAACTTCGTGATACAACGTGTCAAGGCCAATGAATGCAACACACAAAGGTGGTCCCTTAAATCTTGGTTTAATATGTAAAAAAATAATACATAGCAGGAAATATAACTGAACAGTAAGTTCTAACAGGTTATGCCATGTATCACAGTTTATTTTGCATAAAAAAATAATGAACAATGTATGAAATATGATCTAAAATAAATAAACAACAAATGGCAAGGTGTCTTGCCTGATTGACGCCTGAGGTGGTGCTGCAATAATCAAGGTGGCACGAACTGCAACTTCAGTGCAACAACTATGCAAGGTGGCCTCTGATGGTGGCACGGAAGTTCCATTGGGTCCAGAAGGGTCAAATTAGTTAGGGTCAGTAGGAGGGAATACAGAATTGGCGAGGAGATAGGGAAAAGGAGATTAGTTTTAGACGGGAGGATAATCGAAGAAAATTAGATAAGTAAAAAAATATGATTTTTGAATAATACTTGTAATACTTAAAAAACTAGTTTTTCATGGGTCAAAATAATTTTAGGTAAAATATGTTGTAATCGTTTTAGGTTAAAAAACAAAAATATGATACCACAAAATAATATGACAATATATCTAAAAATATTTTAACATACCTAGAACAAAATAACAATATTTGGTACCAATAAAAATAATAAGGATAATTAATAACAAAATACCATTATAATTAAAAAAAAATATGTATTTAACATACTAATATACAAATCCACCTATATATAAAAACATATACCCTTTTATCATAAAATAATAACAGTAGTAAAATATATTAATAATAGTACTACACTACAGTTGGATAGAAACAAAGAGAAAAAATAATAATAATAATAATAGTAATAATAATAATAATAATAATAATAATAAATATAATAATAAAAACTATCAGTTTTTATTAAAAGTAAAAACATAAAATACATAAAAATCTCTTCTCTCGAAAGAAACACCAGTAAAAAATGAAAAGAACCCCAAAGTCACATAAGAGAGAGAGGAGGAGCAGAGAGAGAGAGAAGTGAGAGAGTCAGTGGGAGAGATTGCGAGAGCGAAGAGGAGGCGGGAGATGAAGTGGAAAGAGGAAGACGGAGGGGTGAAGCGGCGGGAAAGAGATGAGAGGAGGTTCGGGGACTGGGCTCGGCGGACAGCGGCGTTCGGTGGAGAACGTCGACGGGGCTCGTCGGAAGGGGCGATCGGAGAGGGGGTCTCGCGTGCGGGGGTGACGGTGGAGTTCGGAGGCTGGGAGCGGCTGCGGAGGGAAGATGTGGGTTACCAGCGGGGGTCCGTGCGGCGGAGGAGTTCTACCGGCCGGTCGGAGAAGGAGGAAGGGCACGGGGGCTAGGCGATGATGGCGGGAAGCAGCGGTACGCACGGATTCGTGAAGAGGGAGCGGCCGTACCACCGGATCGGCGTGGCTGGAGGGCTTGGCCTGATTTGTCGACGCGGCGGCGCGCGACCAACCTCAACACGGCGGCGAAGCTTATGGCTCGTCGGCGATCGGAGGTAAGTGTGGTGGTTGTGATTTATTTAGGGCTCTTCTTTAGGAGCTTTGGAGGTGGCGGGTGGTTTTGGTATTGGCGCCGGCCGCCAACGGCCGTGGTGGCCGCAGCGGTGATGGGTTATGGTGGTATGGTTCTGATCGGATAGGAGGCCGGGTTGGTGGCGATGGTGGTGGTAGTTTGTGGTTAGGATGGTGGCAGTGACGGGAAAGAGAAGTACAGGGTGCTGTAGGTGGCAACGTCGAGTAGCAGGGAAGTCGGGGTTGGTTTGTATTGGTCACAGGAAGCGGTGTCAGGTCGCAGGGAGCGGAGTTGCTAGCAGCGGGGTGAGCGGGACAACAGCGACAGAACATGGACACAATTTTAGAGTCTTTAGGGGTTGTGTCGAGATGTGTTCGACACAACAGAGGAGGGTCGAGAGATGTGTCCTGCGAGACACGGGACGAGTCAGCGTCTGGGGTTGTCGGACGCGAAGAAATTAATGTACTTGTACAAGGGGATAAATAGTGGATGGGGGTAGGGGACACGGACACGATGCACGACACTGTTGGGGATGCTGGAAATTTATGGAAGATTAATTATGGAGAATTCAATAGAAAAGGAGGGCAAGTACCTCTACTTTTATAGGAGGTGGGAATCCCATTAGGATAAGGACTAGGGGGTTTTAAATCTCCCATAGATAAATCGTATATTAATTTAAATCAAATTCAAAATTTTCAAATCTAAATCAATTTAAATATAATTGCATTCTATCTTTTAGTTTAAAATCAAATAAGATAAATCAAATTTCAAATATAGATATTAATTTACTATTTAAATCAACCCATAAAATCAAATCAAAATTGCCACAATAATTTCAAAATATGTTTTCCAAAAATACTAATAATAATAATTTCAAAAATTATATTATTATTTAAAAATAAACTAATAAATAATTATAAAATATATATGTATGCACAATTAATATTTACATAAATATATTTTTCTAGTATACCATTTTATAAGAATATTATTTATTATTATAACTGTATAAATGGAAGGATTTTCATAAATCAAATCATAAACTTGGAAATTTTGATACGATAGCTAAAAATAAATATTACATATATTATTTTGAAACTATAAAAATAGAAAATTTATTTTCGCGTACGACGTGCAATACAAAATTTAAAAAAACCAATACCAAATTTATTTTTAAAAAATAAAATAGTAAAAATTTAGGGGTTTTACATCCTACCCAACTTAAAAGAATTTCGTCCTTGAAATTAAGAATAATAGGGGGATGAGAAGGTCACATGGGTATATCGGTAATTAATACGATCAAGCCACGGGACGAAGCAAAGAAACGACGTTCAATGCAAACTTGCATTAGAAAATCACAATTTCAAATAATGACAAAAATAAATCATGGATATGGCTAACTAACGCCAGAAGGAAATGATTAGGGTTAAAGTTTAATCAAGATAACATGCAATAAAGAATAGTACGATATCAAGAGAAATAAATTTGAAAAATTAAAGACATGGTTCCTTGAGAGTAGGTTGGGGCACGATTAAGAGAGCGATTAGGTTTACGCCTAAATTAAGCGATTAGAAGGTCATGATAGTAAATATAGGGCCGAGAAGAAGGACGAGTAGTTTAAGATAAAGATATAGCAACATCGAGTGATAATGGTCATAGGTGATAGGATAGCTAGAGAAATTTCTAGCACATGCCTTCGTCCTTCCAAAATAGGTGAAGGCAAAAGCAATATAGAGTTCGAAGGAGGCATTATCGAATACGAATATATGGTTCAAAGGAGACCGAATAATTCAAAAGGAGTTGCCAAGGCAGTCGCGGATGGGACTCTAGAGGACAAGTTTAGCTATGTCCCTATCCACGTAGAACGATAGATAAAAGCGAACCAAAGTGCACTAGGTTGATCAGACCATTATGCACCGGTTCTGAGTAGACAATACGTTAGTGGAGGCCTCCAATAACATATGTTATGAACAAGCTTGATAAAGAATTGAGCTTGTAAAAACTAGGCAACATTAGCATCATTAGTCTAGATAGTAAAAATATAGGCACATGAGATTAAGATTGAAGTAAAGCAGAATTAGTTCAAACTCCTTAAGACTCTAAGTTATATCCTATGTTGGTCTCTATACAGTCGTCCTATAGTCTTCTTGTCCAAGTCCTTGGTTAGCTAAATGGGTTGGGGGTCCTCTAAATTCTAGAATCTAAGTAAACTTGCTAATATAGGTCACAAGGACAAAGGGATTACTAGTTCATGAGGCATTCTACCCAACTTAAAAGAATTAAACTAATGGTGTTTTGGGACAAAAGAAACATGTCTAGCTAGTATGGGTATATTCCTAACCAATATCAAGCACGAAAGAAGGAAAAGAGTTTATGGTAGAGGGGATCAAGTAAGATGCTAATCATGGAGTCAAGCGAGAGTTTCGAAATCGAAATCGAGGAAGGAGGTCAAGTATGTGGATGAGATCCTAAACTCTAATCCTATTCGTAGGCTTGCTTGGTATGGTAAAGTAACCAAACAATTTATGTCACGACCCGCACCCATTTTTTTTTTCCGGATACGAGAAGTGTCCAATCCAGCCTACGCCACAGTGTCGACGGTAGAACGTTGCCACGGCCAAAATGATCAAAATAAATAACACAATGCTCATTCACAAAAACTAATTTAACTTACAATATTTGCAAGTTTTATATTTGCAGAAAATATAAACACGTACAAATTTTGGAATGACTGCAACTCATCTATCTAGATAATCTCTAGGCTTTTCGTCTGCAAGTACACCCGTCACTCCCCAAGCTAAGTGAATCCACGGCTAACCTAAAAAATATTGGTTTTCTATCAGGAATGGAACGAGTACAATTCACTGAATGCAGTTTGAATATATGAAAATGACTATACGACAGAGGTTAGCTTTTAGACATATGTTTCATAAAAATAAATGAAGAAAAACAGAATAAACTAAATACCGACAGCAGTAAATGAAAAATAGAAAATACTCACCGACAGATAGACTAAAATACCTTTGATATGTGACCGGTCTCGGGACAATTATGCGGTACGGTCTACGATGTCTAAACACTGTCTACACTGTCTACATTACAATAATAAATCACTGTCTACACTGTCTGGTTTGCAATAATAAATCACTGTCTACACTGTCAACTTTGCAATAATAAATCACTGTCTACACCGTCTACTTTGTAATAATAAATTACTGTCTACTTGCAATAATAAATCACTGTCTATACTGTCTAAGGTCAGATCACATATCTTCGGTACTTCACCTCCCCCGAACCACAAAGAATAAAATCAACATAAAGACTGAAATCACATCTCTATCGACTAGTAATAATGCATAGTAAAGATCAATACTGAAAACAAATAATAAATTGTACTCGTCTGTGGTCCTTTGTTGGTGAAACCAATAATCCAAACCACTCAGTCTGCCACAATAGTCAAAACTCGTACAACAGTCTCCGGATGCTGAAATAAACATCACCAATTTTCTCAAAATAATTAAATTAACTAGAATTACTTGTCATTAAGTCCAATTCTAGATACAGAAGCAAAACGGTAATTTCGGGTCAAAACGGTGTTCGCCGATGGATCCGCTTTGCACCAAAAAATGTGTCAGAGTCAATGGTCTCTAAAGTCGTCAAACTACATGTCTACGGATTTGTTTTGATGATACGAACCCAACCGTATGTCCAAAGTTGGATTTCGACGGGCCGTGCACAAAATTGTCCGTTGAATCGGACCATAGGCCCGCAAAACGACGATCCGATCAATTGTCTCAGAATTGGACCAAATTTGGCATACAGGACCAAAAAAATGATACGGTCCTGCTGGCGCAAGTTTCGTCTCGATCTGACGAGCGTACACAAAGTAATTAGAAAATTTGTACAGGGGTCGATACAGTAAATTTTGACGGATACACATCAAATTCGTCGTGCACATGCAACCAATTTGAATTCCGTCAAAGCCCACACGTCCACGAAGCCGTTACACACCTTTCGATACTTTCGGTTCGTGACCACGTCGCCCGGATTGGCGGAACGCACGTCGTATCGAAGGTTTTTTTATTTTTTTAATATTTTAAAAACAGTTTTTCGGTAAACTTCGGAATCGAATAACTTTTCATCTACTAAATGAAATTTGAATCTACAAGAAGGGTTACGAGACCCTATAGGTTGACTACCAGTGCCTTCAGGTAGATTTTATGTTCGTCTATCCATCGTTCCAAAAACGACTGCTAAAGAGGGCTCTACAAACAGTTTGATGATCTGTTTTTGGGACATATTTCACTCGATTTTGCATCGATTTCCTGGGAGGTGTAGTACAGGAAAATTAAATCTATTAAGAGGGATTCGAAGAGGTAAATGTTGTCAACATACTCGCGCAAGTGGTGCGGGAAACGGATGAGTGTGCACGACGATACGTCGTCGCAAAATTAGCCCGATGCATAGCTGTTACTGCTACTTTGCTCTGTTTCTGCCATGATGTGTTCGTTGTCGGCCGTCCTCCGGCGGCTCTCCGGCCAGCGACAGCACGGTGGTGGCGCACGCCTGAGGCCAGGGGTCGCAGGCGTAGGTTAGGGTTTAGGATTTTTTTTTCGTTCCTCTTTGTTCCTATATAGGAGTCACGGCCGGGTGTACAGGGGGCTCGGGTTGTTGGGGAAAAAAATGTATGGGTTTGGGCTTACTGGAATTGAGCGGGGGTTAGGACTGTGGGCTCGGCCTGGAAAGGCTGGGCTGCTGGCCTGTGGGAGGAAAGGATTTTCTTTTTTTTATCAATAACCATACATATATATGTATATATTTATATATATATATATATTTCTATATATTCATATATATACCAAAAATATCCATAAAAATCCAAATAAAACACATTGTTATCCATTCCTAGTGTAGGCCCTATATATATATATATATATATATATATATATATATATATATATATATATATATATATATATATATATATATATATATATAACTATATATAATAATATTTAATTGAAAAAATTAATATAACCAATAATAATAAAATAATATTATATAATAATAACGTCAATAGTATTGATAATAAAAATAATAATAATAATAATAATAATAATAATAATAATAATAACAATTACGAAATACAATATCCAATAATCGGCATTGCATCTACTTAAAATATGTCTACATGGAATCTTTGTGTACACTGGATGCCTACATGGGCTTGGGCTCAATTCGGGTCCAGTCCGGGCTAAAATGGTATAACCGATTTCCCTAAAACTCAATAATATAATTAATAAATAAATAAATCTTCGGTAAGAGTTAAGTCACAACTTAGCCTAGTTTTCCTAGTTAGGACATCACTGTGACTCGGTCTTCCCTATCGAGGCTAATACACAAGCCAAAGCACGCCATGGCACTATCCGTGCCACGATTTCTAGTCATCTTGTACTCCAAAACTCAACCATGGCTAAAGTCATCTACCGTAATAATTAACAAAGTAATTATTTATAAAATTTAAAAACCACCATTCAAATAAAATAAATAACAATAAAAAGATTCCAAATTTTTTGGGAAGGGCAGTTACAAATCTATCCACCTTAAAATAATTTCGTCCTCGAAATTTAAGGGAAGAGTCCATCAGCTATGATAGAAGACGGTTTTCATTAACTATCATCTATTCTCATGGTCATTTTGTAATACGACTCCTTGAGAGCTTCTACCCACCTTTGGTCACACTACTCCCTCAAATCTCATATCGCTAAAACTTTATAATCATCCAACTAATTGCTAAAATTGCTACCGATAGATATCTACTGTATATGGCACATATAATCCTCTCCTATCTATCAAGCATTCCAAAATTTATCAAGCAGCTAATTCACACAAGTAGTTAAAAAATATTGGTAAATTCTAATAAGCACGACCTTCGTCGCTCTGCAGTAGGAAGGACATAAAGATGGGGAAGAATAATCGAGAATAATTATGAAGTTTCATGAGCGGTAGAGAGTATCTAATGATGCAGATAGAAAGGAAGTTATGAACTATTGACTTATTTGCTAGAGCGGGCTACTCTAGTCCAATCACTGCTAAATTTAAGAACCATTCGTTTCTCAGAGGGCTTGCAATCCGTGCAATACAGAAGTTTCGTTCTCGGATTTTAATCTAAACAAGATTCCAGAATAGAACGAAATTTGAGAAATCAAGATTGTGATCTTTTTCGTAGTTATTTAAACACACGAGCAAGGGATGTAAATGCAGCACAAGATCGTATCGTGACTTCCATGTAGATGGAATAAGGGTTATGAATGACTTCACATTCTAAGAGGGAGAGACTACATAATAGGTATAGGGACCTATTTTAAATAGTTTGGTTTTATAGTCCAAATATGGTGGTACGTACGAATGGGTTTTACTGGGTCTTAATGGATATCAATCGTTGGTTGGATAAACCCTGGATTCCAACCTATATTGACTGGACAAGATCCCAATGATAAAACTATTACTACTTGGTTAGGATAACCTAGAATAGGTTTCCAGCCTCGTGATTGAGCTAGTTGCCAGTCAGGTTGGTTAGCTAGGTCCTTAAAGTCAAAAAATGTGCCTTCGGTGACTTTTGTGTTTAAGTAGTACGAGAAGACACAATTGAGTGGCACACTAGTGACATGTGCGTAGTGGGCTTCAAGTAGATCACAATCATATATTGGGTCGAAAGGTTTGAGTCGGGGTTGAGTCTCTAATGGAAGTCGGGAAGTATAACGGTTATTATGGTATTGGTTATAGCTAGTCCTTTTGACCTGAAATTTGTGTCATAAAAATAGTGTACAAGGGGACGTGTTTGAGTGGGACATGATATACCTAGATGAATGAAGTTGAACTCGTCTAGATCTTGCATGTAAAATTTATTGGAAGGTAACAGCTGGTCTCGTACTCCGATCGTTAATGACACGGCCGGGGACACAAAATGATCTAAATGGATAGTGGAAGTCCATGGGGCACTAATTATCATCCTAATGAAAATTATTCTAATCAATCGGTAATCCTCGTGTATCCTAAAATTTTAGAAGGCTTACAGTCTACCCACCTTAGAAGCTCGGATAGGGTTTTAGGAATAATGAGGTTAGAAGAATTTCAAAGTTCGAATATTGTACCTCGACTCTTGTTAATAATAAATAAGGCACAGCGTAACGGGTTATGGTAGATATAAGTTAAATCAAGGATCGTTCCTCAATAAATAGAAAACGAGTGTGTACAATGACACATGGTCGATAAAATAGAATGATCTACCCGTCCTCAGTATACAAGAGTTGTCGACGGGGTAACCAACTCTAAGGCACATCTTATGAAAAAGATTTCTAACAACTGAGTCGAGAATTTCTATTTGTGTCAAGCCTGCTAGACTATGGTCACAAGGGTTATAGTGGTATGGGTTGTAGTGATCATGGATTACTGTTGAAAAAATGGTAGATCATATTATGACAGGGTATTTAAGCTATGGTATTGGCTAAGCTAGTGACTGTGGTGTTCCAATACTAGTGAGGCCTTAATAATAAAATTTACCTAACTAGGATAATATTTAATGGAAACCAATCTCGGAATGAGTATCTACCATAGTCATTGTAAATGATTGTCCTTACCCTTGTCTATTCATCTCATGTCTAAACTGTGGACTTTGGTCGAGGAAGAGTTGGGTTAAGGCTTAAGGGTTGCTAGTTAGAGCTAGCTTCAAGCAAATAATTTGAGACTCACAACATTTGGTTCCTTGAGAATAGATAGTCTCATAGGTTGTCATTTTGACTAAGGGTAAAACCTTAATCATTCTTAAATTCAGATGGCTAGAAGGTCTCAATAGTAGTTTGAGGGTCGAGGGGAGAACGAGTAACTCAATCATGGTAGCTATACTTGTGTATACAACTATCATAGTCATGGGGATACTCTGTATCTCTCTACCATCACGAGCTTTGGTCTTTCCAAATCAGTGAAAGACCAAAAACAATAAAGAGTTCAAGGGAGATGTTACTGAATACAATTTCGTAATTCAAAGGCGAACATATAATTCAAGAGGAATTATCAAAGCAGTCGCGGATGAGATCATAGATACCTCGATATCTCAATCCATGTAGGATAATCAAAGAGAGAGCGAACCGAGTGCACTACGGTTGATCAGACCGTAATACATCGATTCTGATTAGGCAATATGTTAGTAGGCATCCCCATTAAATATGTCTTGAATCAAGCTCGAGAACAAAGCGAGCTTGCAAAACTAGGCTGTAATAGCAGCATTGGTTAAGTTAGTCAAAATACAAGTATGGGAAATTTTTGAAAGAAGGCACAAGTGGTTCGAGTTTTGTGAGAATCAAACCTTATCCGGTGTTATTGATTATACGGTCATCCTCCTATCTTCTTATCCATAAGTCTTTGGTCGACTAATGGGCTATGGTCCCCCAAATTCTATATTCAAGGTAAACCTATTAGCGTCAGTCAATTACCTCGTCAATAGATCACAAGGACCACGGAATGCTAGGTCGGGAGACACACTACCCAATTTATAGAACTTCTACTAGTATTGGCTTTGGATCTTTTGGGACATACAGGGCATTTTCCTATCCTCTATCGTATTATAAACTTGTAATCATGTCTGAAGTCATTTCACCGAGGATTATGCCCTGCTCGTATACTCTGGCTGTGGTAAACCCTTGGTTTCATGATTCAGATGTGATATGTTATCCGATACTCTACCTTATATTGACTCAAGGGTAACTACGATCAAAGAGGACCACTAGCCATAGTTTAGCAATATTCTATAACCTGTATCTTTTTAGACTAATTTCAACTCTAGGGCCTCGTTTGGTTCATGGAAAGGAAATCAATTCCTATGTATTTTCCATAGGGATGGGAAAGTAGAATTCCTATCAAATTTCCATTCCTATGTTTGGTTGGTTTAGGAAAGGAAAGAAAAAATATATCATTGTTCCAACAATATCCAATGTCAACATAATTATAACGAAGAGTTAATTGGTAAAATAGGTAATAAATCAAGGCTACTTTTGTTATAATGTTTGGTAATTAATGCTGGAAAAGGAGGAGGGAAAATGAATCCCATGGGTCATGAGAGGAACCATTTTCCCTCCTATTTTCTCCCATGTCAGAAAAGTGTTTCCTAAATTTGTGGCTACTAAACAAAGGAAAGGAACAAGTTTCCTTTCCGGATTCCTTGAATTCGTGAACCAAACGAGGCCTAGGGGTCGTGCCTTGCCAGTGTGCTGTTGGCCGCAAGGAATCTATAGCCTCCATGATTCAAATAAATGGCGACAGTGCGCTGCTGTTCTGCTATTATGAGTTAACTAACATTCTTTTAACTAAATCTGTAAAAATTCTTGGGCTTCTAGAGATTCAAACAAGTCGAATATGTAATAAGGCGTAAATATTTGTCCTATCAGCCACAATCCTTAAAATAAAAGATTTAATCATGGAGGAAATAACTGAAGACAAAAGGATTACAACATTCTAGTATCTATTCCATGTGTATTCAAACCTTTGAGGAAAACTTTGAATCGAAACTAACTTGAGGTTCATCCATTGATAACATAAGAATAATAATTCTTAGGGCAAAAATAGTAACTAAATAGGCAATTCGACTAAGATACGAGGATGATATCTAAGAGGCAAAAAGAAATAATTTGTACAGTTTATCAAGGTTAAATCATTAATTCTATGAAGCCCTGTCTCACCAAGTGTATAACCTATCCACGTTGGATCATGCCATCATATCAAGAGGTAATAGTGTACCTATGGTGATCTGACAATCTATGAAAATTAATCACTCCTCGTCTAAATTGCATGGCCAAGACTACCCATCGGTAAATTTGTATAAGGGACTCCTAGTCCTAGTCATTCTCTTAAATTAAATTAACTCTAAGTTGTGAATGAGCTTTGTTTTTAGTCGCAGGCACGCAATAGTACGACTAACTTAAGTACCATCACGAATTCGCATGATTTGCGAAACTCGACCTGCATGGGCCACCACAAAAACTTGTCACGACCCGCACCCATTTGTTTTCGGATACGAGAAGTGTCCAAGCCAGCCTACGCCGCAGTGTCGACGGTGAAACGCTGTCAGGGCTATGATGATCAAAATAAATAATACAATGCTCATTCACAAAAACTAATTTAACCTACAATATTTGCAAGTTTTATATTTGCAGAAAATATAAACTCGTACAAATATTGGAATGACTACAACTCATCTATCTAGCTAATATCTAGATTTTTCGTCTGCAAGTACACCCGTCACTCCCCAAGCTAAGTAAATCTATGGCTAACCTGAAAAATATTGGTTTTCAGTCAGAAATGGAACGAATATAATTTACTGAATGCAGTTTCAATATATGAAAATGACTATACGACAGAGGTTAGCCTTTGGACATATGTTTCATAAAAATAAATGAAGAAAAACAAAATAAACTAAATACCGAAAGCAATAATTGAAAAACAGAAAATACTCACCGACAGACAAACTGAAATACCGTTGATATGTGACCGGTCTCGGGACAATTATGCGACACGGTCTACGATGTCTAAACACTGTCTACACTGTCTACTTTGCAATAATAAATCATTGTCTACACTGTCTACTTTGCAATAATAAATCTCTGTCTACACTGTCTATTTTGTAATAATAAATCACTGTCTACTTGCAATAATAAATTACTGTCTACACTGTCTACTTGCAATAATAAATTACTATCTACATTGTCTAAGGTCAGATCATATATCTTCGGTACTTCACCTCCCCCGACATCACGAAGAATAAAATCAACATAGAGACTGAAATCACATCTCTATCGACTAACAATGATGAAAGAGTAAAGATTAATACTGAAAACAAACAATAAACTATACTCGCCTGTGGTCCTTTGCTGGTGAAACCAATAATCCAAACCACTCAGTCTGCCACAATAGTCAAAACTCGTACAACAGTCTCCGGATGCTGAAATAAAGATCACCAATGTTCTCAAAATAGTCAAATTAGCTAGAATTGCCTGTCCTTAAGTCCAATTATGGACACAGGAAGAAAACAGTAATTTTTGGTCAAAACTGTGTCCGCCGTTGGACCCGCTTTGCACCAAAAAATGTATCAAAGTCAATGGTCTCTAAAGTCGTCAAATTAGATGTTTATGAATTTATTTTGATGATACGAACCCAACCGTATGTCCAAAGTTAGATTCCGGCGGACCGTGCACAAAATCGCCCGTTGAATCGGACCGTGGGGCCCGCAAAACGGCGATCCGATCAACTGTCTCAGAATTGGACCAAACTTAGCATACAGGACCAGAAAAATGATACGGTCCTACTGGCATAAGTTTCGTCTCGATCTCACGAGCGTGCACAAATTAAATGAAAAATTTGGCCGATAGGGTAAATTTTGACGGATACGCATCAAATTCGTTGCGCACACACAACCAATTTGAATTCCGTCAAAGCCCACACATCCACGAAGCCGTTACGCACCTTTTGATGCTTTCAGTTCACAACAACGTCGCTCGGATTGGCGGAACGTACGTCGTATCGAAGGTTTTTCTATTTTTTAATATTTTAAAAATAGTTTTTCGATAAACTTCGGAATCGAATAACTTTTCATCCACTTAATGAAATTTGAATCTACAAAAAGGGTTACGAGACCCTATAGGTTGACTACTAGTGCCTTCAGGTAGATTTTATGTTCGTCTATCCATCGTTCCAGAAATGACTGCTAAAGAGGGCTCTACAAACAGTTTGATGTTCTATTTTTGGGACATATTTTACTCGATTTTGCATCGATTTCCTGGGAGGTGTAGCGCAGGAAAATTAAATATATTAAGAGGGATTCGAAGAGGTAAATGTTGTCAATATACCCGCGCAAGTGGCTCGAGAAACGGATGAGTGTGCACGACGATACGTCATTGCGAAATCAGCCCGATGCATAGCTGCTACTGCTGCTTTGCTCTGTTTCTGCCGTGCTGTGTTCATTGTCGGCCGTCCTCCGGCGGCTCTCCGGCCAGCGACGGCACGATGGTGGCACGTGCCTGTGGCCAAGCGTCGTGGGCGTAGGTTAAGGTTTAGGATTTTTTTCCGTTCCTTTCTGTTCCTATATAGGAGTCGCGGCCGGGTGTACAAGGAGCTCGGGTTGTTGGGGAAGAAAATGTATGGGTTTGGGCTTACTGGGATTGAGCTGGGGTTAGGGCTGTGGGCTCAGCCTGGAAAGGCTGGGCTGCTGGCCTGTGGGGGAAAAGGATTTAATTTATTTTTTTATCAATAACCATACATATATATGTATATATTTATATATGTATTTCTATATATTCATATATATATACCAATAATATCCATAAAAATCCAAATAAAACTCATTATTATCTATTCCTAGTGTAGGCCCTATTTATATATATATAACTATATATAATAATTTTTAATTGACAAAATTAATATAACCAATAATAATAAAATAATATTATATAATAATAATCTCAATAATATTGATAATAAAAATAATAATAATAATAAAAATTACCAAATACAATATCCAATAATCGGCATTGTATCTACTTAAAATATGTCTACATGGAATCTTTGTGTACACTGGATGCCTATATGGGCTTGGGCTCAGTTCGGGTCCAGTCCGGGCTAAAATGGTATAACCGGTTTCCCTAAAACTCAATAATATAATTAATAAATAAATAAATCTTCGGTAAGGGTTAAGTCACAACATCGTCTGGTTTTTCTAGTTAGGACATCACTATGACTCGGCCTTCCCTACCGGGGCTAATACACTAGCCAAAGCACGCCATGGCACTATCCGTGCCATGATTTCTAGTCATCTTGTACTCCAAAACTCAACCATGGCTAAAGTCATCTACCGTAATAATTAACAAAATAATTATTTATAAAATTTAAAAACCACCATTCCAATAAAATAAATAATAATAAAAATATTCCAAATTTTCTGGAAAGGGCAGCTTCAATTATCTTGACCTGCATGGGCCACCATAAAAACATGTAACACCCCAGTCCCAAAATATGTAGGACGAGGAACGTAGACATGCCAGCCGTATAATAAATATACATAAACTGTAAAATGCAGTAGAACCATGACTAATTTCATCCATACAAAATAAAAGAATAAAAGATATCTTATAATCAAATATGAATTGTCATTGGTACATGTAGTTGGGCGGAGATAAATCCACTACTAACTATGAAAAGAAATACATCACAAAAGAAAGAGTTTGGAGAGCAGAGCGAAGATGATCAAAGTACAATCATCCTCGAGAAATAGAGATGAGCATGGCCACGGCTAGAACACCTGCAAAAGACAAGAGCACACACCTGACGAGATAACCAGGTCCTTAGAGGGATGTAACAAGACCCATAATATCATGCCAATATAACTGAATATAAATTGCTCAAATAAATAAGTATATTGAATTTTAATATAGTCCAATACGCACCTATTGAACTAGCTTACCATCCCCCCAACCAAACAAGGACAGGAGATGGTAAAAAATTTACGATGACGTATCTTTCTATGCTATGAATCCAATATGGTATCCGGACCCCAACAAGGTTCAATACCTTCTCATCGAAGTAGTAAGCCACACCTGCAACCAAACAAGGACAAGGAGTGACGAACTAATCCAGGACAAGTTATTGTTCCAAGCCATGGTCAGATACAAGTACCCAAACCAAATGTACTTATACCGAACGAATAAAGGTGCCTAATTGTTCTAAATATGATCGGCATAGTCCCCCCTTGGGGCACCAGAGGCCCAATCAATAAGAGCATAACGTTCCGCAGAACGTCAGTAGCCATCGATAATCAGGGGTCATCAACCCCGTATCTTCAGCGGAGCTTCCGGGTCACAAGAAAAAGTGCATCGAAGCCCATACGCTAAGGAATTGTCCTCCACGTCCAATGCCTACTATGTTGTATCCACAACAGTAAACCTCTATAACCGCTAAGTCAAACTAGCATGCAATTCTATTAGCGGTTATTCCTATCGCACGGCTTATACGCACCGGTGGCCAGCCAGTCACGCATGTCCATGTTTTACATGCGACACACAACTTCGTGGTACAACGTGTCAAGGCCAATGAATGCAACACACAAAGGTGGTCCCTTAAATCTAGGTTTAATGTGTAAGAAAATAATACATAGCAGGAAATATAACTGAACAGTAAGTTCTAACATGTTATGCCATATATCACAGTTTATTTTGCATAAAGAAAATAATGAACAATGCATAAAATATGAGCTAAAATAAATAAATAGCAAATGGCAAGGTGTCTTGCCTGATTGACGCCTGAGGTGGTGCCGCAATAATCAAGGTGGCATGAACTGCGACTTCGGTGCAATAACTATGCAAGGTGGCCTATGATGATGGCACGGACACTTCCATTGGGTCCAGAAGGTTCAAATTAGTTAGGGTCAGTATGAGGGAATACAGAATTGGCGAGGAGATAGAAAAAAGGAGATTAGTTTTAGACGGGAGGATAATCGAAGGAAATTAGATAAATAAAAATATATGATTTTTGAATAATACTTGTAATACTTAAAAAAACTAGTTTTTCATGGGTCAAAATAATTTTAGGTAAAATATGTTGTAATCGTTTTAGGTTAAAAAAACGTAAATAAGATACCACAAAATAATATGACAATATATCTAAAAATATTTTAACATACCTAGAACAAAATAACAATTTTTGGTACCAATAAAAATAATGAGGATAATTAATAACAAAATACCATTATAATTAAAAATATGTATTCAACATACTAATATACAAATCCACTTATATATAAAAAAATATACCCTTTTATCATAAAATAATAACAGTAGTAAATTATATTAATAATAGTACTACACTACAGTTGGATAGAAACAAAGAGAAAGAATAAGAATAATAATAATAGTAATAATAATAATAATAGTAATAATAATAACAAATATAATAATAAAAACCATCAGTTATCATTAAAAGTAAAAGCACAAAATACATAAAAATCTCTTCTCTCGAAAGAAACACCAGTAAAAAAAGGAAAAGAAACCCAAAGTCACATAAGAGAGAAATGAGGAGCAGAGAGAGAGAAGTGAGAGAGTCAGCGGGAGAGAGTGCGAGAGTAAAGAGGAGGCGGGAGATGAAGTGGAAGGAGGAAGACGGAGGGGTGAAGCGGCAGGAAAGAGCTGAGAGGAGGTTCGGGGACTGGGCTCGACGGACAGCAGCGTTCGGTGGAGAACTTCGGCGTGGCTCGTCGGAAGGGGCGATCGGAGAGGGGACCTCGCGCGCGAGGGTGACGGTGGAGCTCGGAGGCTGGGAGCGGCTGCGGAGGGGAGATGTGGGTTACCAGCGGCGGGGGTCCGTGCGGCAGAGGAGTTCCAGCGGCCGGTCAGAGAATGAAGAAGGGCACGGGGGCTAGGCGATGATGGCGAGCAGCAGCGGTGCACACGAATTCGTGAGGAGGGAGCGGCCACACCACCGGGTCGGCACGGCTGGAGGGCCTGGCCGAATTTGGCGACGCGACGGTACGCGGCCAACCTCGACACGGCGGCGAAGCTAGTGGCTCATCGGCGACCGGAGGTAAGGGTGGTGGTTGTGAATTATTTAGGGCTTTTCTTTGCGGCCATTGGTGGTGGCGGGTGGTTTTGGTCGTGGCGTCGGCCGACGATGGCCGTGGTGGTCGCAGCGGTAATGGATTGTGGTGGTGTGGCTCTGATCGGATAGGAGGCCGGGTTGGTGGCGATGATGGTGGTGGTTTGTGGTCATAATGGTGGCAGTGACGGTGCTATTGGAGATGCTGGTTGGTGACGAGGTTCGGGAAGGCGCGACGGAGAAGAGAAGTACAGGGTGCTGTAGGTGGCAACGTCGAGTGGCAGGGAAGTCGGGGCTGTTTTGTGTTGGTCGCAGGAAGCGGTATCGGGTCGTAGGGAGCGGAGTTGCTAGCAGCGGGGTGAGTGGGACAACAGTGACAGAACATGGGCACATTTTTAGAGTCTTTAGGGGTTGTGTCGAGATGTGTTTGACACAACTGAGGAGGGTCAAGAGATGTATCCTGCGAGACACGGGACGGGTCAGCGTCTGGGGTTGTCGGACGCGGAGAAATTGATGTACTTGTACAAGGGGATAAATAGTAGATGGGGGTAGGGGACACGGACACGATGTACGGCACTGTTGAGGATGGTGGAAATTTATGGAAGATTAATTATGGAAAATTCAATAGAAAAAAGAGGGCAAGTACCTCTCCTTTTATAGGAGGTGGGAATCCCATCAGGATAAGGACTAGGGGGTTTTAAATCTCCCATAAATAAATCGTATATAAATTTAAATCAAATTCAAAAATTTCAAATCCAAATCTAAATCAGTTTAAATATAATTACATTCTATCATTTAGTTTAAAATTAAATAAGATAAATCAAATTTTAAATATAGATATTAATTTACTATTTAAATCAATCCATAAAATCAAATCAAGATTTAAATTTCCACAATAATTTCAAAATATGTTTTCCAAAAATACTAACAATAATAATTTCAAAAATTATATTATTATTTAAAATAAATAAATAAATAATTATGAAGTATATATGTATGCACAATTAATATTTACATAAATATACTTTTCTAGTATACCATTTTATAAGAATATTATTTATTATTATAACTGTATAAATGAAAGGCTTTTCATAAATAAAATCATAAACTTGGGAATTTTGGTACGATAGCTAAAAATAATTATTACATATATTATTTTGAAACTATAAAAATAGAAAAATATTTTTCAAAAAATATGTACGCTCGCACTTATTCGCACTCGTCGAGCAAAAACAAAATTTCGCGCGCGACGTACAATACAAAATAAAAAAATCAGTACCAAATTTATTTGAAAAATAAAATAGTAGAAATTTAGGGATTTTTCACAATACAAACTCTGTATTGCCTGGCCTGCCACTGCTCTGTCTGCTGTGCCTAGCAACGGCCAAGTGCTAAAACCCGAGCCCCCCACTGTCTAAGAAGTCCGAGACCACCTTACCATCACAAATGAGATGGCCAAGTCAATCAACTGCCACAAAGTTCACTGTAACAGTGAACACAACCACTTAAATCTCAAAACTCAACACACACACACACATATATATATATATAACATTTATATCCCCCATCACAAGTAATATATATATATATATATATTAGTGAGAAAAAAAAAAATATATATATATATATATATATATATATATATATATATTAGTGAGAAACACTTAGGAAATCATTCTAAAAGTCTAGCTAATTAATAACCTACCCATCCATGGACACAAAACTTTATACAAAGCCAAAATTGGTCTATTAGGCATTTCAACAAACACTTGGGAGGCTCTTCTCGGATTTCACCAAGGATGGCACAAAAATCCCATATGAAACACACTAAAAGGAGGTTTAGAGCCTTGCTCATCTCCCCAAGGGTACCCCTAACCGATGTGGGTGATCCTACATGTATCATGCATGAAGAAGGAGTTAAAAACTATCAAAATGCAAGGTTTTACCTTTTGGGTGGTTGATTTTCCAATGTAATCTTCTATGGATGCTCTTGTGTCAAGATGGATAAAATTTTCTCCTCCTTTGGACACTACTCCACGAGCTCCTTGGTTTTCAAGCTCCTAGCCTTGTGGAATGAAGGTTTTGGAAGAGTTTGGGAGAATTTGGGAGAGTTTTAGTGGTAGGAATCCATGGAAATGGAAGGGATATGAAGTGGGTCTATTTTAGGATTTATTGAGGATTTCTAATGAAGAAGAAGATGATTTAAATGCATGTAATGACCAGCCAAGAAAGGAAGCCCTAATCTCCTTTTAAAATGTCCATTTTGCCCTCTCAAGTCATCATGAACAATTTCCTGATTGAAGGGTTAAATGTACATTAAGTGTGGGATTAAATTCTAGTCTAAACCAAGCCTAACATGACTTAAATGAGGTTAGTTGTGTTCATCCTAGGTTATGGGCTCTAGTGGTCATGTCTAGTCTAATTGGGTTCACAAGTTAAGTCTAATTAATAGGCTAAACTAACAATGAATGAAACCTTCACAATAAATGACTTAAATAAATATTTAAGCAATATAAATATATTAATTGACAAAAATAGCCCTATCTAGAATTGTGGTAGGGACAACATCTTTAGGAATCTGATCAGAAAACGATCACTTTATCCCTTGGACGATGCGATGTCGAAGGAGAAAGCTCTAGAACATGCTGCAAAAGTGATGGAGAAGTGCCGAGAACTCTTTTCAGAAGACTTGATTATTAATTATGCCTTGAGAAGTGATTTTGGATTCCTTTTATAGAGTTTTGGGATAACTGCCTGGCAGTTACAATGATTGGCGCATAGTATAAAATGTACTGATTTGTACATAATTTTGTGCGCCGTGTTCTGTTTCGCCCATTCGTGCGAACGATTAGCTTAACTGCATGGACCGCGTGACAATCTGTGAGAAAAATGCACATGGTCATGGGCAATGTCACGTGTACATTCTTCAAGATTAGTGGTATGCGTGTCACGTCATATGTAACTGCTTCTGGATGATAATTGATTGATTAGCGTCAGTAAATGAATGGCGCATTCTGTTGAGTGGCACCAATTATGAAATGCACCGAACATTGAGTTTGTGAGGAATTAGTTATTTTGCACCATTGATAAATGGTACGGAGTAACTGACAATTATGACAGATCTGGCAGGATCCTCCTCGAGTACCACGCGCTCGAGATTCGAAGAGATTTCCTCGACTGTTGTGTTGTCAGTCATTATGACGGATGACTTAACTTCTCGAGAAAGCTCGTCACGTGGCAGCCTGTGCTATCTGATGTCAGGCACCATTTAATAATAGGCGCTATTTGCTACTAGGTGCCATTTGATAAATATGGCCTGGCGCTATCTGTGAATGGCGCTATGTAATATTTTGATATTTTTAAGCTTATCCAAGATCCCCTTCAAAGTTTTCAAATTTAAAATTTTCAAAATTTGAAATACTTTGAATAAGAAACGTTTCAGAAGATTTTGCACGCACAGAATCCCTACCGACATGTCGTTTTATGCGTGATTTGTGCGGCCGTTACACATAGGATTAGGCTATAAATAGCCCATTGAGAAGAGAGAGAGTTCTTATCTCAAAAAATTTTCCCTCTTGAGCTCTTTTTATCTCCTTCTCCTTTAGAGTTTTCGAAGCTTGTTCAACTAAAATCAATGGCACCGAAGAGATCCACAATAGAAAAGGGCAAGAGCATTGCCGGAGCTTCGTCACGAGCTCCATCACGGAGGGTGTCGAGGCACGTGCCGTCGTCGACGAGAACCGAAGAGTCTAACCCTGCTCTTGAAGGTAAATGATCGGTCGGAGAAGACAAACCATGGCCAACGCCATTCATTTTATAGCGAGAACCATAGCCAGCATCAATCCGCCTCTTTTAGAGTATTGGTTGTTGCTGCACAATTTTTTAAAATATGCCACCTCTTTCAGAGTATTGGCCAAAAAACACATCGATCATGAATCGTGCACTCTATATTTACTCATAGTGCGTGGCCTTGCTATGTGTCATGATTCAAAAATAGTATTCATATTATCATATTGAGCGAATTAGAACTGTTTGATGCATGCACAAAACATGGACTGTCATATTGCATGCGCAAACTAAGAACTGTCATACTGCATGCGCAAACTAGAAACTGTTATACTGCATGCGTAAACTAGGAACTGTCATACTGTATGCATAAATTAGAGACTAGCACTCTGTGTACTGTGACATCCATGATTTGTGCAGAGCTAAAAATTACTTAAATTTTCTTATTGTAAGAAATACATCTTCATGATTTTAACTCTTGTTTCCTTTTGCATTTGATCTCAGAAAAGACCCTCATGCTGAGATAATGGTTCTCCTTTTCGTGTATTGGAATACCAAGAAGACCTATCACATATCACGTTCCCGCAGTTTGATCTTGACGGACTGACTACCAGTAGAGAGTCCCAAGATGAAAGGACTGAAGAACAGTTTGGCAACTCTAGAGGGGGTTGAATAGAGTATATATAGAAAAATGACCAATTAAAAATAACTCTTTCACCAATAATAAATAATCAGAGTAAAGTGCGGAAAATAAAAGGAGATCAAAAGAGCAAACGCAAACACAGCGATTTTAACCTGGTTTTCCTCGTGGAGGACTAGTCCAGGCCTGAGGACTCTAGCTCAGGATTCAAATCCACTATTTGTGAAATAGTAGTTTACAACCGTGCCTTTACTTCTGAAGAGCACGTCAACTTCTAACAGAGGATCGCAGTGGCGATTTGCTTGGAATTGTCCAAGCGACTTCTTCGACTCTTGCACAAGAATCCTAACTGAGAGATGCTGAGCACTCGAGACTTAGGAGGCTTGTGGCTAGTAGATGGGAAGAGTATGGCTTATTTCAGCTATAAGAGAGAAGAGAAGAGAAGATTGGATGGATTGGAATGAGAGAATTCATGCCCTATTTATAGTGTTTTTATAGGCAGAATTCGGCCAGAATTCGGGTAGGAAAATTCAAATATTTGGCCGTTGGACAACTAGCAACCAGCTAACCCTAAAATTAGGGTTCCTGATTTCTAGGGGACAGAGTTCGGCCCGAACTCTGTGTGGAGGCAAAGTTCGGCCCGAACTCTGTCTCCAGAGCACAGAGTGGTTCAAAGGGGACCATTTAGGATTTTCTGGTTTGGTGGAGCTTTGGGATTTTTGGGTAGGCTATAGTCTAAGTTTCAAGAGCTCAGCATGACTCAGATTACATTAGTCTAGACTCAAAGAAAGTGTAAAATACAGACTCGAATCAACTGAGACACGAAAGCTGAGCTGTCTTCTGTCGTGAGCTTAATGCAGACGTCGTGTGTCATATTGAATTATTACAGATATTATTTAGTCAATATTGTCAATATTTGGTTGACTGTGACTTTGTGTCAACAATCTCCCCCATATTGATAATTGACAAAATAATATATGTATATTCAACATTCATACCTGGACACAGTTGATCATAGCAACATAGCTCCCCTATAATCGATGCCGAGCTAGAAATAAGAGCTCCCCCGTGATCAGTGAACGACGCTGAGCTAGAAGAGATAGCTCCCCCGTGATCAATGAATGGCGCTGAGCTAGAAGAGATAGCTCCCCCGTAAAGAATGCATTGAACCTGTATAATATCTCCAAAAAGCACAAACAAGCACAGATATACGAAAGCGAAAGATATGATACTAAATATATCTAGCCAGAATATACATAGTTCTCCCCCTTTTGGCAGTTAGCAATATAGACTGCATATGAATGAAAGATCATATAAACTGCAGTATAGACAATGAAGAGTGATACAACCACACCAAGCAGAGAAGAAACAGTATATGACTAAACAAAATGAGTCACTAGCATAAAGTAAAACTATGATAATGAGCATAAAATGTCATCCACAAAACCAAGTGTCAAACACACAACCAGAGTTTGAGTACATAAAACCAAGTACATAAACCATAATAAACTAAATAACTGAAATCAAAATGCATCAACTAAGATCATCATCAGTAGCAGCAGCAGATCTAGCCAATCTCCATCACGGAGCACGAGAAGGTCCTGGAGGGTCTGAAGGACCAGGGAAGGAGCGACGGGGGTCCAGAAATGCAGCATCCGGATCCATGTAACGCATGACCCATGGATCATCAATGCGATGGCCCGCGCGCTCAGGATCCCGCTCTATGGGAATGTGCAGATGATGAGACATGGAGTATCGTATATCATACAGGGAGTTGCCGAGGGCACTCATCTGTAGAGTAGTACGATAATCCAGCTGGGTCCAGCGCTCGTCCTCAAGGTCAAAACGATCCCGGAGCATAGTCTGAATAGACTCAAGAGTGGCAGGTGGAAGTGGTGCATCCTGACCGAGTGGAGGGGCGTCAGGCTCCTCATCAGCAGAATGCTCAGAAGCCTCAGGAGAGGCGATGACTGCCTGAGAACGTCGTGCCTTGGACAGGAAAGCAGGAGCAGGCAAGAACTGACAGTCATGAATAGGAATAATGAACGCACGAAAAACCATAGGAAGATATAAAGGATAAACCAATGCTCTTGGTTTCTTCCTACAATTTATCATCCAGTCCATCATTGTCCTAGGAAGATTGAAGGGGATACGATAATGAAGGTGATACAAAGCAGATATCTCAAAGTAGGTAACTTCATCAGTGGAGCCAGCTTTTGGCAAGATAGTGTTAAAAATGATTCGATGAAGTTCATAGAAATATGGGTTGAGGTGCTTGGCCATAAGTTTGCGAGGACTTATGTTAGGAGCACATAATTCCTCCTTGAAACCTTCAAGAGAAGTATCGCCAACAAATTGAAATTGACGAGCTTCCACAAGTTTATCCCAAGCATCGAGATTAAAAAGATCAAGAAAATCCCCCAACTCAGAATCATTGAAAGCAATGTCAATACCGGCAACCCGGGAATAGATGTGGGTTGCATCGAAAGTTAAATTGCAATAAAACATTTGGATTGTGCTACGATAAATGACAAAGTTTGAGGCAACTAACGCATCCAAACATAGATCACGAAACAATGATTCATATTGAGAAAAGATTATAAAATTTATCGGATGTCCCCCGAACACCGGACGAGTCCGAAAGTCGCTAAACCATGCATTAGACGCGTCTAGCGACACAAATAATCGCTCGTCATATGTATTCGGATCATGGGGACAAGGCGGGTTGAACAACGGATGAATGGGTTGTTGTTCAACTACTTGCTCAATTGGAGGAGGAGGATTCGAAGAGGAAGCTCCCTCAGTTCGAGTCCTTTTCCCACGATTGGGCAAGCGAGAAGCCATTTACAAGAAAATAGAGAACTTAAAATGGAGAGAAAGAAGGGGATATACCTGAAATCAACAACAAACAGTGGAAGAGAATGATGAGAAACCCCTTTTCCTTGATTTTGAGGAGCAATGGAGCACTCTAGATCAAAAACTAGGGTTAGGGTTTGAAGGAAAGAGTTTGGAGAGGTGAGGAAGGAGGTAATAGTGAAGGAGAGAGATGAAAACCCGAAATATGAGAGAGGGTTTTCGTTGGTCGGAAGAAATTTTGACCGTATGATCTAAACTGATCCAATGGCAGAGGCTGATCCCGACGCTGGACCAATAGGGACCGAACTCGGCCCGAACTCTGTTAGGGGCAGAGTTCGACCCGAGTTCTGGATTAGTGGTCCAGAACAGAAAACAGGCTGAAAAGATGAAAAAATGGTTAAGTGTTGAACAAAAATAGAGAGGATAAAAGTTTGATGAATTCATTGAAGTACATAGAGAGGTACACAAAAGTCAGAATGAACTTTAGAAAAATAAATTAGGCAATATTAAATCGAAACAATCCATATAATAAACAAGGAAATATATTGTAATTCAATATTTCGAATTTGCCATGGGTTAGCTGCAGGGGCCGGATCCCAGCTAGCGGTAGTCCTGAGGACTAGTGCACCGTGTCGCTTAGGCTTTTATGCCTTGTTGTCAGAAGGACCCTTTCGGCTTGTACCCATACCAAATTCGTCGTAAAATAATCAAAATATACTCGATATTTACGCAGGTGAGTCTCAACTTATAACTGCTTCATCCAAAATTCCGAGTTCACGACAAAGGAAATTGAAGCGCTCTTCGGATAATGGCTTAGTAAAGAAATCTGCTACCTCATGATCAGTGTCAATAAACTCTAAGTTAATCGTGCCATTTTGCTGATGATCACGCAAAAAGTGGTGTCTGATCTCAATGTGTTTAGTGCGTGAGTGACAGACAGGGTTCTTAGTCAAATTAATAGCACTAGTGTTGTCATAGAATATAGGAATATGCATGAAAGATAACTTATAGTCTTCAAGGGTTTGCTTCATCCACAGAATTTGTGCACAACAACGCCCAGCTGCTATGTATTCAGCTTCTATTGTGGATAGTGCTACAGAGTTCTGCTTCTTGCTAAACCAGGAGACTAAAACCTTTCCTAATAAATGACACGTGCCGCTCGTACTTTTACGGTCGACCTTGCATCCAGCGAAGTCAGCATCAGAGTAACCAATAAGGTCAAATGATGTGGACTTGGGATACCATAGGCCCACTGTAACCGTACCCTTAAGGTATCGAAAGATACGCTTAACCGCGGTCATGTGTGATTCCTTAGGATTAGCTTGATATCTAGCACATAGGCAAACACTGAACATGATATCGGGACGACTAGCAGTTAAATAAAGTAAGCTGCCTATCATACCTCGATACTTACGTTGATCAACAGGTTTGTCGCTCTCATCTGGTTCGAGTTTGGTAGAAGTAGCTATTGGAGTGCTGATTGGTTTGACGTTGTCAAGATCGAACTTCTTCAGCATGTCCTTGGTATACTTCGATTGACAGATGAAAGTTCCATTAGCCATTTGTTTCACTTGCAGGCCAAGAAAGTAGTTGAGCTCTCCCATCATGCTCATCTCAAATTCCGTCTGCATACACTTGGCAAATTCTTGACAGAGGGTTTCATCAGTAGACCCAAAAATGATATCATCAACATAGATTTGAATCAACAGAATATTGTCTTTAAAAGATTTTATAAACAGTATAGTGTCAATTTTCCCTTTTGAAAAACCTTTCTCAAGTAAGAAGCTACTTATACCAAGCTCTGGGGGCTTGTTTGAGGCCATAAAGCGCTTTCTTTAGCTTGAACACGTGGTCAGGAAATTTGTGATTTTCAAAGCCAGGAGGTTGTTTCACATAAACTTCCTCCTTAATAAAACCATTCAAGAAAGCACTTTTCACATCCATTTGAAATAATTTAAAGTTTTGAAAATTAGCAAAAGCACAAAGCATCCGAATGGATTCTAGTCTAGCAACAGGAGCATACGTCTCATCGTAGTCGATACCTTCCTCTTGGTTGTATCCTTGAGCTACTAGACGAGCTTTGTTACGTGTGACTGAACCATCTTCATTTACTTTATTTCTAAAAACCCATTTAGTACCAATTATCGAGTGATTAACCGGTTTAGGAACGAGTTCCCATACTTGGCTTCTCTCGAATTGGTTGAGTTCTTCTTGCATAGCAGAAATCCAAAATTCATCATTAAAGGCTTCAGAAATATTTTTAGGCTCTACTTGTGAAATGAAGGCAGTGCTAGCAACGGAGTCTCTTAGTGATGATCTAGTAGTTACTCCACGTGAAACTTCTCCTATTACTAAATTTTCTGGATGAGAAGGTTTGAAAGAGAATTTCTTAGGCAAACCCTCCAGAGAATCAGTTTCGGTTGAAGTATTCATTGGAGTAGAAGTTGATGGCTCAACGTCATCATCAAGAGTACTTACTGCACTGTTATCTTCATCAAAAGTCACATTTGTTGACTCTTCCATAATAAGTGAGCGTTTATTAAAAACTCTATATCCCTTACTCTTGGCGGCATAAGCAAGAAATATACCATCGTCAGCTTTGGCATCAAATTTGCCTAAGTTGTCTTTGGTGTTAAGGATAAAACATCTACAACCAAAAACTTTAAAATAAGAAACATTGGGGATTCTCCCAAACCAAAGCTCATAGGGTGTTTTCTTCGTAATGGGACGAATCAGCACCCTATTCAAAATGTGGCATGCTGTACTGACAGCTTCTGCCCAAAAGTATTTCGGAAGTGAAAATTTATTCAACATGACTCTGGCCATATCGCCGAGAGTTCTATTCTTCCGCTCCACAACACCATTTTGTTGAGGAGTTCTAGGACAAGAAAATTCATGATCAAAACCATTTGTATTACAAAAAATTTCAAAATCATAATTTACAAATTCGCCTCCATGATCACTTCGGATTCGAGTAATCATGTAGCCTTTTTCGTTTTGAACTTTCTTTACAAAAACTTTGAAAACAGAAATAGCATCGCTCTTATTAGCGAGAAAGAAAACCCAAGTAAATCTCGAAAAATCATCAACAATAACAAATGCATAAAGTTTGCCACCAAGGCTAGCTATTCTACTAGGACCAAATAAATCCATATGAAGTAGTTGCAAGGGTCTAGTAGTACTTACAGAGTTGATGGAATGAAATGAGGATTTAGTTGCCTTGTATAGTTCACATTCGGCACATACCGTGTCCTTTTTGAATGTGATGTCAGGCAATCCTCTCACTAGCTTCTTGGTGGACAGCCTGGATATAGCATCCATGTTGGCATGACCAAGACGCTGGTGCCAAAGTAGTCGTTCGTCTTTGTGGGCATATAGACATCTACCTGCATTGTTAGTATTTATAGAAAGATAGAAAATATATATGTTGTCCTCTCTTTTCCCTTCAAAAGCAATGTCTCCTGTTGACCTATCATAGATGTAGCAACTGTTTTGTCCAAAGTTAATATCATATCCATGATCAGCAAGATGACTAATGCTGAGCAGGTTATCCTTTAACTCGATCACTAGGCAGACATCCTTTATTACAGGAGAAGGAGGATGACCAATGATACCATTACCTATTATGTGCCCTTTGAGATTGTTACCGAAGGATACATATCCTTCTCTCTTCATCGATAGTGATGCAAAAAGATTTGTGTCTCCCGTCATATGTCGCGAGCATCCACTATCGAGAATCCACTTACTTTCAGTTGAGGAGGGAAGGTCCACCTACATCAAGAGTAGATGTGACCTTTGGTACCCAAGTTCTTGAGGGTCCTGAAAAGTTAGTCTTTGGAAACCAAGCATATATCTTTTTATCTACCAGTCTTCTAACTCTGCACTGTGGTGAGATGTGTCCATGTGATCCACAGTAGGTACAGATAGCATTTTTATTTATACTAGGAGCATGAGAGTAATATCTGTAAGCAGCAGGATGTGGATGATCATGATGTGAAGAGTTAGCATGGTTATGATGATTATGCATAGAATGAGTGGCATGGTGATGGTGTCTATGTGGCATAACATGATGATTTTGTCTATATGACATGGCATGATGATATTGTCTATGATGTGTGACATGCTGATATTGTCTATATGGCATGGCATGTGATTGTGAAATAGTATGATGGTTTTGTCTATGTGGCATAGCATGATTATTTTGTCTATATGGCATGGCATGATGATCTTGTCTATATGGCATAGCATGATGATGATTTCTATGTGTGAGGTGATGTTGATTGTGTCTTTGTGCAACATGATGATTGTGTACTGAATGAGAATTATTCTTACGTGCACGTGGTTTGTGAAAGTTTGTGTATATAAATGCATGGTTATGTGCTGCATGAGAATGACGTGGTTGACTAGCATGAGTGGTGTTGTGCATATGTGATTGGGTTTGAGGTTGAAGCACCTGTTTACCCAATTTGGTTTCTAATCTCTTAGAAGCAGCTTGCAATTCATCAACCTTAATATTCAAGCCATATATTTTAGTCATGGAGATTTTGTGTCTACTCTTTTCTTCAGCAAGCAACGTGTTGAGAGTAGTGATTTCTTGAGCTTGTTGCTCAATACGTGCTTCAGCATCATGTAAGCTTATTTTAAGCTTGGATACTTCATTAGTGGCATCAGTGGGTGACGTGTCTCTAACATTATCAAGAAGTAAAAAAATTCTTTGTATCTCATCTTCCAGACTTTTGATTTTGTCCTTGGCATGTTTGTATTTACCAATGACCTTTTTGTGATCATCGAGTAAATCAGTAAAAGCATCGCCAAGTTCATCAAAAGAGAAGTCATCTAGAGTTTCGTTAGATACCTTGTTGGAAGTTGCCATTAGGCACACATTTGCTGTATCTTGAGGAGAGCCTTTTTCTTCCTCGGAGTCACTCGCTTCACTTTCATGCCAAATTCCTGTGTTGGCATATTTCTTTGATGAGTTCTTTTTGTATGGCTTCTCATAGCGGTTGCTCTTCTTCAAGAATGGACAGTCTTTTCGGACATGTCCAGTCTTCTTGCAACCGTAACAGGTTGGCTCTTCTTCATCATCTTCTTGTGAATCCTTCTTCCTTCGATTGAAGCAAAGGAATTTTCTGAAGTTGCGAACCATGAGAGCTTGGTCTTCATCATCCGAGTTATCGTCTTCGGTCTCATCGTGATCAGCCCTTCGTCGATGAGCTTTGAGTGCGATCTCCCTGGTCTTCGGAGCAGGCTCTTCGAAGTCCTTGAGGTCAAGCTCGTGAGTCATGAGCTTACCCATCAAGGTCTCCATTAACATTGATGTGAGATCGTTTCCTTCTATGATGGCCGTCACCTTAGGGATCCAAATCTTTGGCAACCCTCTGAGTAACTTACGAATCTTCTCGTGGTTTGAGTACTGCTTACCAAGCGAGGATAGAGGATTGATGATGTCGAGGAATCTTGTAAACATTTGAGTGATCGTCTCATTTGGCTTCATCTTGAAGGCTTCGTATTCTTGAGTGAGACGGCTTATTTTAGATTCCTTGACTTGTGTGGTTCCCTCATGCGTCACTTCTAGAAGTCTCCATACTTCATGAGCAGTGGTGCATGTGGAGACCCTGTTGAATTCATTCCTGTCTATAGCACAGAATAAAGCATTAATAGCCCTAGCATCTAGACTTGCCTGTTTCTTCTCCTCGACAGAATATTTGTCGTGTGGTTTCTCAATGAGGTCACCATCGACAACTATCCTGACGGGCTTTTTGTAACCGTCAGTGACGACAGTCCACAGGTCAAAGTCTAGAGACTTAAGATAGAAGCTCATCCTTGTTTTCCAATATATATAGTTAGTTCCATCAAATAGGGGAGGCCTATGAGTGGACTGACCTTCACCATGATTGGAAATCAAGGATTGTGTGGTTGCCATGGATCAGCTCTTAGGATGTTAGTCCTTATAAAGAGAACAGAGCTCTGATACCAATTGAAGAACAGTTTGGCAACTCTAGAGGGGGGTGAATAGAGTATATATAGAAAAATGACCAATTAAAAATAACTCTTTCACAAATAATAAATAATCAGAGTAAAGTGCAAAAAATAAAAGGAGATCAAAAGAGCATACGCAAACACAGCGATTTTAACCTGGTTTCCCTCGTGGAGGACTAGTCCAGGCCTGAGAACTCTAGCTCAGGATTCAAATCCACTATTTGTGAAATAGTAGTTTACAACCGTGCCTTTACTTCAGAAGAGCACGTCAACTTCTAACAGAGGATCGCAGTGGCGATTTGCTTGGAATTGTCCAAGCGACTTCTTCGACTCTTGCACAAGAATCCTAACTGAGAGATGCTGAGCACTCGAGACTTAGGAGGCTTGTGGCTAGTAGATGGGAAAGGTATGGCTTATTTCAGCTATAAGAGAGAAGAGAAGAGAAGATTGGATGGATTGGAATGAGAGAATTCATGCCCTATTTATAGTATTTTTATATGCAGAATTCGGCCAGAATTCGGGTAGGAAAATTCAAATATTTGGCCGTTGGACAACTAGCAACCAGCTAACCCTAAAATTAGGGTTCCTGATTTCTAGGGGACAGAGTTCGGCCCGAACTCTGTGTGGAGGCAGAGTTCGGCCCGAACTCTGTCTCCAGAGCACAGAGTGGTTCAAAGGGGACCATTTAGGATTTTCTGGTTTGGTGGAGCTTTAGGATTTTTGGGTAGGCTATAGTCTAAGTTTCAAGAGCTCAGCATGACTCGGATTACATTTCTCTAGACTCAAAGAAAGTGTAAAATACAGACTCGAATCAACTGAGACACGGAAGCTGAGCTGTCTTCTGTCTTGAGCTTAATGCAGACGTCGTGTGTCATATTGAATTATTACAGATATTATTTAGTCAATATTGTCAATATTTGGTTGACTGTGACTTTATGTCAACAAGGACTTCACTATTCTTAATGAACGGTGAACCTTTCCTAACTGTAGATCAGGTGCCCCATAAGAAATCAGCTTTCTTATTTGGAGAGGCCATTAATGATGCCTTTTAGCCCTAGACGAAACAAGAATCTTGGGCTTTCAAGAGAGGAGACAGACTGGTATATCTCTCAGATATGGTGAAGAACCTGTTTCTATCGCGATACGGCCATGACAGCTATCCTCTGAAGATGTCATAGGATATAACTACGTTCCAACAGGCTAAGGTCGGATGGATATATCACAAGTTTGGAAACTAGAGGAAAGACATATTCTTCAGTTCTTCTGAGAAACACAGCACGCACTTAGGAGGTTTAAAGCCAAGTTGTGTGCCGGCCGAAGATTCATCTTTGATGACAACGGTCAGAATGCCCTTGTTTGCCAATACCTATGCTACAGCAGGAGGAGAGTATCCTACCCCAAACCCAAGGCTGACGGGTTTGTTGCATCCAGACATTAAGCGTTGGAACCGACTCTCAGTGTGGGCTGTGAACAATTTTAAGGATAAATTGCTTGAGTTGTGACTTTGTGAAGCTGTCTTGACCACCTCTTATGGCATCCACACCAACTCAAATATGTTCCTAGCCTTGGTGGAGAGGTACAATAACAAAACTGCACCTTCGTTACTCCTCATAGGGAGATAGGCTTTGTCCTATATGAGATATAGTTTTTATCGCATCTGCCAATGGTTGAGAACCTATATGAAGAGTATGTGCCAATTGAAGAAGAAATGGAGGCTCTGGCCAAGAAGAACTCTCAGATGGTGGCAGTTTTCGATGAGCTACTATGTTAGTTCATGATCTGCACTCACCTATATAAGAGCAAGGCAGCCGGGACATGCTATACATCCAAGTGGTTATTATATCTCTTCTTAGGTCATACCATGGAGACCAAGGTGCAAGAACATTTGGAGTGTAGACCTCATTTATTTAAGCCACTCGATAGCCACGTAATCGAAAGACTAATAGAAGAGTCAGGTATATTGATAATGAGCTAGAAAAAGACTGGCGTGGTTATACCACCGGTACCCCTATCAAAACTTATATAAGACAAGGTGGTATTGTAGTGCCCTACTCCTCGCGGTTCACTATATAATACCTAAGGCTTGTTGGCTCAGTCTCGACTGAGTCAGCAGGGAAATAATTGTCGGTATCGTTGGATCACAGACGGAATACAATGAACCTTTCCAACTGATGGATCAGCGTCTATTGAAATGAGTCTAATAGTTTTCGTTGGGTATTTTCTTTCGCTGCTTGGTTTTGGTAAATTCGTTTTCTTGTTGGTTTTCGATGATTAGTTTTCATTGTTCTTTTTCATCGCATTGCGCATTAATTTCGAATCTTGAGAGAAAGAGATTGAAGTATGCTAATCAAGTTTTGGTGCCAATGTAGGAGCACATATAGGCGGTGCGTGATCGTTGCATGAAGTCCTTCCTTCTCTCGAATAAGATTTATCGATGTAAGTTGCTTTAACTGGGCAAATATTTATCTCCATGTCCACTCTTTTATTGTGTCCCGGTGATTAACGATACCAATAACAAAAGATAAGAGAAGATAAATGAATAAATCATATGTAAATTAGAACTATCGCTTGTTTGCTTCATTATAAAATATATGCTCTTATGAATTGCCTAAAAGAGAGAGCTCGATATGGAAAACACGGCTTGGTCATGCAAGAAAAAGAAGAAGAAGAAGATGGGAATGTTTACATGTTATAGACTGGTGCATAGTAGTTTTATTTGATAGTTGTATTCACATTGGTCTGGCAACTTGTGCATAAGGTGGTAATCTCTCGAGCGATTCTGGGGGCACCTGGAATCGCTCGGCCTAGGAGGAAACAGTACACCCTGCGGCTAGAAGTCTCCGTGATAAGTGGGTGTCAGTCTATTAGTGAGATGGGCTAGAACGTCCCAACTGCTAATAATGGAAATACCCATAAACAGACAAGTAGTTAGGTTCATGCATATATACAGGATATATTGCAAGCCTAACATGCTGAAAGGGAATGTAAGTTTTATTCATAAATATGCAAATTGTGCTTACCTGTTTTGTACAGGGATGATCATCGACGATGTGTAAGAAAGATTATGCAAGTACTTTCTATTGTTTATGTTTCTTATGAATTGTTAAAAAGAACCTAGACAAGTAGAAAGATCACTAGTAAAAATATTAGCTTCACATGTTGACTTAGTGCAAATTTATGTGAGTTCAGTCAAAAGCCGCTCGCTAGTACAAGATGTGTACTGACCCATGTTGTGGGCATCCTTTTTAGATAGCAAGGAGAGGGGGATTTCAGGCGAGGAACTAAAGCTCGTCCAGCCTAGTAGAGCTTATGGATTGCCTCGAAGCTACTTTCATTTCCAATCAAATTGTAAGTTTTCCTTTGAAGGTGTCTTTTCATTTCGAGTATGTAATAAAGGGATATGATGTATGGGCATTGTGGCTATTTTGAAAAAGAGCTTCAAAGAGAGATATGTAAGCAAAAACTATGGCATTTTAAGTCGCAAGCTTCATACTTTGTAATCCTATCAAGTTATCAATAAAAGAAGTATTTATATTTCAAATCTATGTGTCCAATATTTGGTTTTCTGCAAATTAAATATGTTGTGTATATGTGTTTTGTCTTATCTAGTTGTATTGTGCATGTACTGGCCTTGTACAAGCGCAACTTAGGCTTGCACGATATCACGCCTTAGCGAGGACGAACGATCCCGCAGGGATCAAAACGAGGATGAACGACCCTAGCGTGATCGGGGCGTGACAAAGTAGTATCAGAGCACGACTTTACATCCTTGGCCTCTTGTAAATATCGTTTTCAAAAAAGTACATAAAGTATTTTGATTGATTTCAAAAGTCTCAATTTTGAGTTTTGAAAACCAATGCCCAATACAATAAGTCCATAATATTTTATGAGACTGATAGAAGTTACACTTTTGTAGAGAAATGGCTCCTCGACCATCTGGCTCGACCGACCCGGTAGAACGGATTTTGGCCATGATGGAAATTCAGTGATAGGAAGCTGAAGAGCGTAGCCTCGTGCAACAAGCCCAAATAGAAACTCAGCAGAAAGAAGCTGAGGAACGTAGCATGGACCAGTAGAGACAGCTGGATGCCTTAATCAAACTCGTATATTCCCTAGCAGGCAAACCCGATACCCCCGTAGCAAACAATCCAACTGGCACTATAGAGATTAGGCCAGTGGATGGTGACGAGCCCCAGTCGACGCACAGACACTCGTCCTTTAGGTCAAAGGACTTCTTGGATGCGAAACCTTCAAAATTTGAGGACAGGACATCACCAGATAAGGTGATGTACTGGATCGATAAAATGGAAAGTATGGTCGTATTCATAGGAGTTTCGAGTAGCAAGAAGGTAGTTTGTGCCACTTTGCAGCTAAGATTATAAGGAAAAGATTGGTGGAATGTGAAGAAGCCGCAACTGCTCACAACTGCTAGGGGTGGAAAGATTTCTTGGGCCTCGTTCAAGAAGGCATTTCTGGCACAATATCTGCCTCCCGCCATCAGTCAGAAGATGGAGAATGAATTCATGTCACTAAAATAAGGGAGCATGTCCGTGGAGGACTATGAGTCTAAATTTGCCAAGCTGTCCATGTTTGCTAGTATAATGATACCAACTGAAAAGGCTCGCATGAATCGGTTCATTTAAGGCCTGAACGACAACATTCAGGAGAGTGTTATAAACTGGAAGTGTGATTCATATACCAAGGCCTTTGAAACGACGGTACAGATGGAGCAGTTTAGCCTGAGGAGGGCATCTATAAAAGTTCAGACCGACCGTAATCAGCCTACAAAAAGATATATAATGGAGAGAAAAAGACCGACAGGGAAAAGAAAACTGACGAAGAGCAACATAGTAAGCTCGTATGCACCTTCTGCGGTAGACATAGACACACAAAGAAAATTTGTCATTATGCTAATGGAGAGTGCTTCAACTGTGGTCAAAATGACCATCGTGCTATGAATTGTCAAAATAAGAGAGTTCAACCGCTAAACCACAAAGATACTGAGGAGCATGGACTATTGAGGGACCCACCGCTGATTAGAGATAATCCGCACAATCAGCAGCTACAGAATGCTCGTGTTTTTAATCTGTCCACATTACTTGATCCGAATCTGGACCGTGTTGGATGTGAGCTTATTTTCTAAGTTTTAAGGACAAAACTCTTTTTTGGTGGGTAATTATGTAGTGTCCCGCTCCTCGCGGTTCACTATGTATTACCTATGGATTGTTGGCTCAGTCTCGACTGAGTCAGTGGGGAAAAATTGTCGGTATCGCTAGATCAAAGAAGGAATGCAATGAACCTTTCCAACTGATGGATCGGCTTCTATTAAAATGAGTCCAATAATTTTTGTTGGATATTTTCTTTCGCTGCTTGCTTTTGATAAATGCGTTTTTATGTTAGTCTTCGATGATTGGTTTTCATTGTTCTCTTTCATTGCATTGTGTATTCATTTCCAATCTTGAGAGAAAGAGATTGAAGTAAGCTAATCAAGTTTTAGTGCCAATATAGGAGGACGCATAGGCGGCACGTGATCATTGCGTGAAGTCCCTCCTTCTCTCGAATAAGATTTATCTATGTGAGTTGCTTTTAACCGGGCAAATATTTATCTCCACGCCCTAAGAAAATGATCTCTAGTATACTCTTTTGTTGCGTCCCAATGATTAACGATACCAATAAAAAAGATAAGATAAGATAAATGAATGAATCATATGTAAATTAGAACTGTCGTTCGCTTGCTTTACTATGAAATATATGCTCTTATGAATTGCCTAAAAGAGATAGCTTGGTATGGAAAACACAGCTTGACCGTGCAAGGAAAATAAGAAGAAGATAGGAATGTTTACATGTTGCTAGACTGGTGCATAGTAGTTTTATTTGATAGTTGCATTCACATTGGTCTGGACAACTTGTGCACAAGGTGGTAATCTACCGAGTGATTCTGGGGGCACCTAGAATCGCTCGGCCTAGGAGGGAACATGATACCCTGGGGCTAGAAGTTCCCGCGATCAGGAAGGTGTCAGTCTATTAGTGGGATGGGCTAGAACATCCCAACTCTAATAATGGGAATACCCATAGATCGATAAGTAGTTAGGTTCATGCATATAGACAAGATATATTGCAAACCTAACATATGTAGATAGGGAACGTAAGTTTTATTCATAAATTTGCAAATTGTGTTAACCTGTTTTGTGCAAGAATGATTGTCGGCCATGGGTAAGAAAGATTATGCAAGTGTTTTCTATTGTTTATGTTTCATATGAATTGTTAAAAAGAACCTAGACAAATAGAAAGATCACTAGTAAAAATGTTAGCTTCACATGTTGACTTAGTACAGATTTATGTGAGTTCGGCCAAAACTCGTTCCCCAGTAAATGATGTGTACTGACCCACGTTGTGGGCATCCTTTTCAGATAGCAAGGAAACAGGGGAATTTCAGGTGAGGCACTAAGTCTCGTCCAGCCCAGTAGATGTTGTGGATTGCCTCGAAGCTACTTTCATTTCCAGTTAAGTTATAAATTTTCTTTTGAAGGTGTCTTTTCATTTCTTGTATGTAATAAAGGAATATGATGTATGGGCATTGTGGCTATTTTTAAAAAGAATTTCAAAGAGAGATATGTAAGCAAAAACTATGGTATTTTGAGTCGCAAGCTTTATACTTTGTAATCCTATCAAGTTATTAATAAAAAAAGTATTTCCATTTCAAATCACTATCCAATATTTGGTTTTCTGTAAATTAAATATGATGTGTGCATATGTTTTGTCTCATCTAGTTGTATTGTGCAGGTGCTGGCCTTGTGCATGTGCAACTTAGGCTTACACGGCATCACACCTTAGCGAGGACGAATAACCCCTCAGGGATCAAAGCGAGGATGAATGACCCTAACAGGATCAGGGCATAACAGGTATAACTATATCTCAGGAGGCTACCTTGGCGGGCTTCCTCTCTCTTTGGTTGCGATGGTTCGTGGTTCCCGGAGCCAGCGCGGTCGATCGCATCAATCGAGGCATGCTATTCGCTGCAGTGTGTTTGGTGTTCAAATACAAGATGGATATCCTTTCTGCCATGACATCTAATCGACTGAATGCGGGTCTCCGTGCGTTCACGACCACTATGATGGAGAAGCTCGGTACTCGAGATGACTTTTCTCTTATCGAGATGTCGTTAACTTATTTGTTCGGCTGGTTGATACTACACCATCCCTTTCTGATGGATCTAGCCCTCGGTGCTACTCGAAGACACTTTATCGGTAGATATTCCACGTCTCAATGGCAATTGGACTCACTTTTTAATTGTAGAAAGGCACTGAATATGGGCTCCAACTGGAAGTTCTTTTGCGTCATTTCTCTACCTGGATATGAGACCTTCCCGGCTCCTCTAATGGATGTAGAGCCAATTAGTACCCGTCCACCTCTAGAAGTTTTATCTTGATTGAATTTGATCAGACCTTCCCATCTAGTATATCGGTTCGAGAATGTGTGCTATCTAGAACCATACTTCCCTAGCCGATTTCATCGTAAGTTCGGCTACGACCAGATGCACTTCGGGAATGTGGCCACCTGCCTTCAAGCCTTTGGGCATTTGATCAATGGTGCTCGAGGATGAAGATACTACAGTACAGAGGCACTGAAGCTGTATTTAGCATGCCCTCCGCTACTTTTGAGGCAGACCCGCGTATGTTAAGTACATACGCAAATTTTTATACCTCAGTCAACAGCTTCTTCGAAGGTTATTCCCTATCAGATAGCTTTGTTGGCGTGAGAAGGTCACAAGAAAGGACCGCAATTGCCATAGAATTTGCAGAAGCCAAGGAGAACGTTCCTACTGACGATCCTCTAGAAGTTGCGCATGCTGGTTTCCTCGACAAGGTACAGGGTGCAGTGTACATCACTCTAAAATAGCAAAAAAACTCCCCCGTGAAGGGAGGTAGTAAGAAGCAGAAAACTGGGACTTCATTCCCCCAATTAGTCCATGATGAACTTCCTTCTCCTGCTAAGGGGAAAGGAAGGAAGAAGAAAGAAACGACTGCTGCTGAGAAGCTCATAGCGAGGATAAGGGCTCAAACACGATAGCTAAAAGTGGGGCTATCACCTGGAGGAACATATTCTTTCATAGCAACCACCCCATCTCCTGCCCAGAAAGAAAGTAGGGTAGAGGACTCAGGTAGAGAGCAGATTGCTCCTGAAACATCACAAAATTGACCTATTGCTGCTATTTCCCCACAACTACTGCTCAAGCGAGAAACCAGAAGGAAATTGGTAGTAATGAGAACTGTGAAGGCGAAGGCAGCATCTTCTATTGTTTCTCCCTCGCCAAGCAGTCCCCTGGTCAAGAGCCATTGCCGCCGTCACCTAGGGGTGTGTCCTTTCCATAATGTGATATCCTTAGTCTCTTAATTCAACAAGAGCTACTAGATATTAACCCTTTAGCAATTTGTATTGACCTTTCTTCATCTCTAGAACTTTTGTCGACCAGCCAACCGACTTCAGCTGCTATAGTGGACATCCCTCCGATTATTATTTCAGAACTAGTGACCATTGAGGTCGATGTTCCCATTCCTGTGAGGACACTCACGACACTTATTTTATCTGGTCTGATGTCACCTTCAGCTTCAAATGATGCTTCTGGAGTCATTGCTCCTAGGGAAGCATCAGTTTCGAAGGAGGCTGCTCCGAAAGTTCCAGCTTCTTTTACAATCCAAACTTCGGTAGCCCCTATCCTGTACGAGATGCCTTCTCAAAATGATGAAGAGATTATAGAGGCGCTGCAGGACTTTGATTATGGAAATGAGCCAATCGAGGAGGATCCTGTTGATGTTGCCTCAGATCTTGAAAAGGCTGAATTAAGCAAAGATCAAATAACAACCCTTGAGGGTCAGAATTTGGTGGCCAAAGATGGCCAAGTTACAACTGAGGGTGATGAGCACCTATTGAAGATGAGGGCGACCAAATCCCTAGCGAATATGATCAGAGTTTCGAGAAGCCACTTGTCGATGAGAACTTTGATGATGAAGTTGAGGGTGATAGAAGCCCAGATAAGGATGATGAGGGTGATAAGGGCCTTGCTGAAGGTCTCGAAGGCCCCAAGGGTGATGAGAACCCTGATATTGATGTTGAGGGGATTCAGGACCCTACTGGACATAATTTTAAAGTAGAGGGGCAGCACTGGAGGCCCGAGATGACTGAGCCAAATCAGTGGCTGAGGCAGTCATGCTGGCTTAAAGGCTGGAAGTAGTCGCTTCATGTTAGAAGGCTCAGAGGCATGAAGCAGCCAACCAGGTGTAGTAGTATATGCTTTTATAATAGAAATACTCATTACAGAAAGTGATACTGCACTAGTTGACACCCCTTATGTTCCCATCGGCCCAGGTAAATTTTTGATCTTATCTGCCATTGATTTTTATTCAATGCTATGTGATATAACGATTTTGATTTGAATTACAACAGGTCATATATGGACGATCATCGAAGTCCCAATAATCCCTACCGTATTTAGCCTCAGTTCAACCATGGCTCCCTTGGATATCGGGATACATGCCATACAAGGAAGCTTGTCAGGGAAACCTATACCAAGACCTTCAAGTGCTGATGTTGTGCCGATAGCCAATTCCTCTAACTTTGGTAAGAGAAGAAGTTTCAAATGCAGCGGCAACACCTGGTGTACAGGCGGTGATGAGTAGTCTCATCCATACTTATACAGATACCTTCTTCACCTCTCTGCGTTCCTTAGTTCAGTTGGCCATGGAGAAGAATTATCCTTATGAGTTTGTAAGAAGGTCTTTTCTTTATCCGATTGAGTCCATACGCAACTTTGGTGACATAGAGAGGGCAGCGACCTTAGAGCAAATCCTATCAGAGCTAGAAGAGCCAATCCAGTCGTACCAAGATCTGACCAGAGGGAACATAAATAGACTGGTGGATGCTGAATGTGAGACCATAGCCCGAGAACATGAAGAGTGGTGAGACGTTCTTGACAACATTATGGCAGTTCACAATATAGTCTAGAGACACAGAGTCTGGTATTGTTGATGCCACTTCCTCTATTAAACTCTACAAGGCTGAGGAAGCAGAAAAATACAGAGAAGTGACTGAAGGCCAGGCTCGCATCAAAGAGTTAAAGGCTGAACTAGCTCGAACCTATGTATCGATCTCAGCGGCTAGGAAGTGCCAAGAGGAGTTGATCAAACTGCATCAATTTTCCTCGAACCATCTGGACGACCTGAACAGACAAAGATATGACCTCATCCGAGCTCGAAATGTGGAGATAGTGTCATATCCTTTCGATGCAGCCATTAACTGAAGAGTTCATGAGGAACTTGGCCAGGGAGCGGGTTATTGCTACTAGGGTGGAACGGGCTGAAGCTTTGAAGAGCATGATTTTCGACCTCAGTACTCCATCTCCCCAATGAGTCTTCCCGTTTTAAAAGATATCTTATTCTTGATCCCTAGTTGGTTTAAGAATAGTCAACAAATATACGAATTCACATCCACATTACCTCTGAATTCTATTGTGTGTGCCAAACGACTTGTCACCTCCACGTTACCTATGATAACGTCGTCCTCAAAATAACATCACATCAAGTTATATGTTGTCACGTCCAGAACCTTTGAACAGATATAATAATTGATGCTATTTTCAAGAAATATGTCACGTCCAGGACCTTTGAACATATTTCTACATTATAATTAAATGGCTGGGTTTCAAAAGATAAGGTTGTGATGATATATTGTGGTGGATATTATGGGTTAATCTTTTGAGGATGTACCATAAGATCCGGGTTGGACTCCACTGGGTATTTTTATGGACTTATTATTTTTGGTTTTATTCATGGAATGGTGAATTAGAGGATTGTGTATGTTAGAAACAATAATACATGCTTTCAAACATGGTATTTCTTCAGAAATTTTTCTGTTAATAGACAGCATTGCTATTCGACCATCTGTGCCGGTCAACTGGTAATCCCCGTTAGAGAAGACTTTGCTTATTACGTAGGGATCATCCCAGTTTGGCTCGAACTTTTCTTTACTCATGTGCGTCATAGTCATAGGACGTCTGAAGGTAAGAACTAGTTCGCCTTTTTGAAAAGTCTGTACTTTGACTTTACGGTTGAAAGCTTTCGAGATATGGGACTGATATAGCTCAATGTTCTGTTGAGCTAGCAACCATTTCTCATCGAGCGCTTCAAGTTCTTGAAGTCGAAGGCGATCATTATTTTCTACTATTAGTTCATTGGCAATAGCTATCCTCAAGAATGGAATTTGAATCTCCAATGGTAAGATAGCTTCGCATCCGTACACTAGAAAGAAAGGTGTACAGCCAGTCGGGGTACATACAGTAGTCCGATACGCCTATAAGCATTCTCCAAGCTTTTTGCTTCAGTTGTGTTCATTGGCAGAAACAAACTTCTTAAGAAGCTTGATGATTGTCTTGTTGAATGCTTCTACTAAACCGTTGGCTGCGGGTTATAGGCTGTAGAAGCAATATTGTTTATTCGAGTGTCATTACAGAATTAAGTGAATGCTTGACTCACAAACTAAGGTCCATTATCATGAATGATTCTTCGAGGAACTCCGAATCGATAGATTACATGGTGCTTGATAAAGTTGATGGCACTGCTTGTTTTGACTTCGGCAAGGAGAATAGCTTATGCCCATTTTGAAAAATAATTGGTTATAGCCTGGATAAACCGATGTCCTCAGGATGATGGTGGAATGATAGGACCAATAACATCCATGCCCCAAGCTTTGAACGGCCACAATACTGCAGTTGGATGTATGAATTCTGACTATTGGTGGATGAAATCTGTATGGATTTGACATGCTCTGTATTTTCTTGCATATTCAATTGTATCCGTCATCATGGTGGGCCAATAGTATCCCATGCATCTAATACGGTCTTGTAGCTTAGGACCAGGCTGATGTGCACCGCAGACACCATCGTGAGCTTCACATAATATTTATTTTTCTTTATCATCCGTGAGGCAACGCAGGAGCATGTCATCAAAAGATCGACGGTAGAGTGTCTTGGACGAGTGATTGTAATAAAATTGGAGTGACCGACGACGAATTGTCGTTGCTTCTTTAGGGTCTTCAGGTAAGATGTCATGTACTGCGAAGTCTATGAAAGGAGTCCTCCAATCTTCACTGGTAGTACAAATCTTGACCATATTACTAAATTCAATATTCAAATTATTCTCGACACAAAATAATTTTCGGTTGGCGATAACGATTAATTGTTGTATTTTCACAGGAACAACTAATACTGCTGCTAGATTAACGAGTGCATCGGCTTCTCTATTGCACGCTCAGCGTACGTGCTCAATAAAGAAACATTTGAATGACATAGCAAGTTTAACTGTTGCTTCTTGGTAGGGGATGAGATCTTGGTGCCGGACCTCATACGTACATCTAACCTGATTAGCGATCAGTTTAGAGTTTTCGTATAATTCAAGATAGTCGATATACAGCTGCTTAGCTAACTGGAGACCGATGAGCAAAGCATTGTATTCGACAATATTGGTAGAACATGGCTCGTCCAGAGAATATACACTTTGAATGGCTAGCCCTTCTGGGGATACAAAGATAATCCCTACTCCCGCGATGATGATTGTCATGCCCCAGTACCGAAATATGAGGATGGACGTCGGCCAGCTACACTGTATATGGTACGAATACGTTATACGACGATGACGACTGTCAATCTTGCTGGGTATCCTAGCATGCAATCATTCTATGGACTAAATCTGATCTCATATCTACAGGCAATAACAATGAAATACTAAGCAAGAGAGAGAATCATATGAAAAGTAGGAAATACTCATATGATAATCAGGAATTCTACAGTACAGGATAATAATATAGATGAGTATACCTTCCCGCAGTTCCTAGCATGGTTGAAAACTGAAGCACATCCTCCAAGTCGGGTCTGGAAGATCCACAGGGTCGGTCACAGGCAATCTGGGAACAATCTAGGGTTGGTCAGGCCAACCGTAGCAAGTACCAGAAAGGAAGGCTCAAGGACAGGTGAAGAAAAGCCAGCAGGATAAAATATGACAGAAATATCATATATGAACAATAAAAGAGGGTAAGGATCGTGCGGTACCATCGCACGATAACAATCCTCATCTAATGTAACTAAATAACCAACAATCATCATAATCTTCCTAACATCCAATAATACCTGTATTGCCAACCGGAACTCATAATCTCTCAATAGAACAGTAATCCACCCCTATATCAAACAAGAACAAGAGAATGAATTATCACGTCGGGGCAGCGTTGCGGGCCAGCCTGCTTAGCAAGCAGCAATCCATACAATTTAGGTGAATAAGCGGCCACTCAAATGTCTACGGCTGTCTAGGTAGAGGTTGGGTTACCCCAACAAATGCAATATAGGAATCCCCAGATCGTGTCGATCTAGCAAGCTAACGGGGCCAAGTATATCAAGACTAGATGAGCACTGGTCCCTCGTAAGACCACCGGGCTCTGCATGTCACCACCGGTCCTTCGTAAGGCCACCGTGCTGAGCATGTCATGTATATAAGGTATAGTAAAGTAGACGGATACTACCATCCTCTAATGCGGACGGTAACAATATCTGTAGCGGCCAGCCTGCACTCCATGACTAGATGTCTGGGAAGCGGCTAATACTGCACAATCTCGAGATTCTGTTTCCTTCCAATGCTTCTACCAGTTTAAGTTGCCTAGATTATCCATACCTTTATCCGGAATCACATACCGTGGTTACATGATCATCCTCCTAGATGTCGTACCTCAGTACGAGAACGCTAAGTAAGAATCAACCTCGGCACATATAGTCTCAGTTGTGATCCATCCTTAGTGTTATGCAACAAGCAAGCAAGCAATCCTGACCAAGCTAAGACTATAGGCCAACTACCAAATACCCGTGAATGTAATCATATAATATAGCTAGAATATCAAGATGGCATCACAATGCCATATAATCATAGAAGTAGCACCTCAAGTGACAGTAGACAAGGACGCAGTACAAAATCAGGGCCAGTACCTCAAAGGATAAGCTGGACTTATAGCACGAATACAAGTAGTCATGTCGGGGACAAGGTCAAATCTGTCAGTCACATGAAATCATATGCCCATATCGTTGCATGGATATCAGGTCAAGTACAAGATCAGAATCTCTACTATAATAACATCTCAAGCATATATAGGAGCCTACAGCTCCAATCATCAAGTCGGTACATCCACCAGATCAATCTAGCAAGAGTCTTCCATCTATGATGGAGATCAGACCAAGAGTAAAATCGTCAAATACTACGCTAATTCTCATAAACAATGTTAGGCCCTCTGGCTCACCTGGGTCCTCTAAATTAATGATCACAAGCTATCGGGAAACAAACCGCTCAACTACCAAGGTATAGCAATCAACCCTCGATATTCGCCTCGTTCCGTAAAATATTTGCGATCATTAAAATCCAAGAATCTACATAGTCATGATACTCAATAGAACTCAATCAAAAGAAACAGCAAAACTATCCAAGAATCCACGTGAGTCCATCAAATCGATATCCCAAGATCGTAATCTTCATGATACTCAATCCTCAGACATATCCCAAGTTACGAACCCTGATACTAGAAAAACTGGTAGCCCTATCTGGCTAAACTAGGATAACTCCTAAAAAGGATGGCCAGGGGATAAGAATCTACTAATTAATGTCGCAAAAAAATGGCAAGGATTACATGAACCGCTCTGGAGCAGATCCACAACCCTTAAACCAAACAAGGACCAGGGTTGCAGACCGTCTCCCGAGTGGAACCGCACTCCTCATGCTATCCGACGGATAAGACAGGTCAAAAGCTAGGCGACTAGTCTAGTCAGGAGTCTGCCTAGCAAGCACTGGAATCAGGCCACTATATCCAAAATAAGTAAGCACGAGTCTAGATCAGCAAACCAAAGGAATGGTTCTGCCTAATTCTTCGAACCAAATTCCCGACCGGAAATTCTGGAAAAATTTGATAGAGTCTCCACTGTATTCTGGACGGGAGCTCCTAGCGAATTGGGGCTAAATCCACTCGGCATAATCCGTCGCAGAATCGCAGACTGAGAACACTAAGTCTCAGCTTCCAGCAGCACTACGATGCGTACTGGGACCCAAGCTATAGCCAAGAACATTAAGTCTCGGCCTCTGGAAGCGCTACGATGCGTATTGGGCGCCAAGCCAACACATTCGACAAGGACCACCATACAGGGCGCATCAAGACCCACAGTCATATCCAAGCCACAAGCAAAGTCATAGAAACGGTTAGCCAAGCTGTTACTCGACCGCGAGTCGGACACGGGCCACATGGGGACAATCCATACATATGAGTCGTGCTCGTATCCTCGGAGGTGTGGATGACCCGTCCGAGTTGTTCGATACGGTCATAAACCGGTATCGAACCAAGCTATCATAAGTTATCATCATGGCAGTTCTACTGCTAAACTACACTAATCATGGTTATGCATTTACAAGTATAATTAACTAAATCAAATTCAAAAGAGAGGGCAAGAGTCATCGATGAGCAAGGGATACTTGCCTAGAGGGCTCGGCTAGGTAAGCAAGTCTTTAGTGATCGCGATCCAAAGTAGCACGTCCATCGAGGTCCTCGGAACACATAATAAACAATCAACAGCATTAAATAATAAAATAATAATAGAAATCATTATGGACGGCAGGAGGCTATACCGTGTAGGTCGCACAAGCAGTACAGGAATCTGGCACAGAAATCGAGGCACGTGGATCGACACAGACATGCAAACCAAGACGTACACGTATATCGAGACACACGAGAATCAAAATGATATGAAGATCGAGGCAAGCAAGAAACATAATGTGCACGTAAATCGAGATACGCACGTAAACTGATATGGGCACACAAACCGAGATGTGCACGTAAATCGAGACGTACACGAGAATCAAGATGGCACGAATATCGAGGTGAACATGAATAGGACGTACACGTAAATCGGGACATACACGTAGATCGAGAGATTGCAAATATTTAAATGGTGTACGAATCATCGCGGTACGTAAATCAAGGCATACACACAAACCGAGACGGTGCAAGACTCAAGGAGGCACGCAATTCAATACGGCACACAAGTCGATACGTGCACACAAATCAAAATTATACAAAAATCGAGATGGACACAAAGGCCGAGACACAAAAACAAGGTAACACGTAAATCAAGATGGCATGGTACACGAGACAGCACGGGGCTCGAGGCATTCCGTTGCCCAAGGCAGTATGTGGATCAAGGTACACACAGAACGAGGAGGCACATGTAACGAGGTGCACGCAAATCAAAGTACATGCAGAATAAGGCACACTTAAAAAAGGTACATACAAAATGAGGTACGCGCAAAACAAGGACAGCACGGAGCACGAAGGGCACGCAGATCAAGGCTCGCAGAGCACGAGGGGCGCACGGCCCGAGGAGTACACTGCCCTAGGCCGGCTCCTGCTCGAGGCGGTGCTGCCCTCAAGGCACGACGACAGCGATGGACGCCGAAAAAGAATAAAAGGGAAGAAATAAGGGCAGGGAAGTCACCGTAGGCACGACCAGGTCGAGGCGGTCTGGCGACAGGGGGAGAACAACATCGCCACGCTGCACCGGGAAGGGGCGGAGGAGAAGTCAGCTTGGCGATGGCGGCTGAAGTGGTGGTGGCGGTCGCAAAGGCCATGTAGGCTGTGGTGGCCGGTCACGGAGAAAGTGGTAGAGGGAGACGACGATGGTGATGGTGGTGGTCGTGGAAGTAGTGGTGGTTGAGATACTGGTTGATGGTGGTGGCGGCCATAGGGGTGGCGCCGAGGGTGACCGGAGGTCGGAGACGTGGGGCCGGAGAGAGGTCGGAAGGGAGAGAGGAACGAGAGAGAGCGGGAGCTGGAGGGAAGAGCGGAAGAGAGAGGGGGAGATGGAGGGAGATAGGGGTGGCTACTCATGGAAGGGAGAGTGAGAACTAAGAGTGAAAGAGAGAGGGAGATAAGTGAGCGGATGTGAGGGAAAAGGGGAGAGTTAGTTTAGGGTTTGGGTTTAAATGGGGTTGATATAGGAATTATTTATAAATAATAATAATATGAAAAGTCCTATAATTAAGCTAAAACTGTAAAGTTCAATAAATGATACTAACAGTGATAATAACCAAGTTCCAGGCCTCAACAATCTTGACCCAATCAAGATCCAAGAATTAAAATAAAATTTAAATAAATATAAAATTTTAAAATCACCATAAATACAGAATACGGTCGTATACATGTTTTGGAAAAATATAGGATATGGCAATGATACTGTTAGGTCAAATTCTAGATGCACCACCAAAGAATAGACACCAAGCGAGTATTATTTCTGAAGATGTGTTTGACTCCAAGGTTTCATCAGGAATTTTGTCATAGAGTTTCAAAGTTTCAGAGATTGGATGAGCAGCTAAGAAGTCAGCTAAGGCTTAACCCTTGACAGACTTTTCTGGAACATAGACCATATCATATTGTGTTCACTACCGGAATAAGTCATATTAGCGATGCCCAAAAATGTCGCTAAAATGGAAAAACAAACATCGCTAAAATTGTTTACCGACGTATTCATGTTGTCGCGAAAATCCATGTCGCTAACAGGCAAAACGTCGATAATTCTTGAACATTTACCGACGTTCACCGGCGCACCATCGAAAATATGGCGACGATTGAAACGTCGGCCAACGTCGATAAATCCTGCAACATTTAGCGACGTATGTCTAGTTCTTACCGACGTTCACCGACTCTGTAGACGTGGGAAATGCTGGGATGTTTACCGATGTTTACCGATGTTTACCGACGCTTACCAACGCGAAATACGTCGGTAAGCATCGGTATACCTGGTGACTTACCAACGTTTACCGACGTTCAACTAGTCGGTAAACGTCGCTAAGTTACAAAAAAAAATATAAATAAATAAATTACAGAATGTCCACAGGATCACATTTCTACATGTAGTTCAATAAATAACAAAAAAACCACAAGCACATTTTCTCCCTGGGCTCGTCGACCCTTTCGTGGAACACTCAACATCGCTACATCACAATAGTATAACAATCAACGCAAACAAGAGTAAAAATCTACAACCAACATATGATAAGAACAAACATTAAAAAATACTCCACATGAATAGTATATCCACATGAATCCACAACCAATACTGAAAGTTGTTTTCACTTAACAAAATGCCTAAAATTGGCTTTTGAAAGAAAACGAAAAAAAGTACAAAAGTACAAATTGTTTATGGGAAGTATTGCTATGGAAGTCTGATCTGAGAGCGATCACTTTGTTCCTTGGACCATACGATGATGATGAAGAAAACTGCTTGAAGAAGACGAACAATCGGAAGAACTAAGTCACCAGAAAGGTATCGAGCAACGGCACTGATGGCACAGTCGAATGCTTTCCTGCTTTGCTTCGCCCGGTTCTTGAGAAAAAGTTGAAGAAATGCTTCTGGGAATATCACTCTGAAAGTATGAGTTTTCTCAGAATCTCCTCTCCTATCTCTTTCTTGATGATGTCTGTGTTAAAAATAAGTTTATTTATATACTAGACCCTCTGTGCGTAAAAAGCAACATAATCGGGTCTCTACGCAAGCAACTTTCACCCACGATTAAAATTCAACCTTTACGCATGATGACACGTGTCCCATTACTTTAACAAAATGGGGAGAGCACGTACACATGTTCCTCGATAAGTGTGGCATGAAAGCCACGTAAGCATACCACGTTCTCATATAGCCAGAAAAGATCGGGCGTAAAAATGGCCCAAAATATACTTCCTGCGTAAAGTAGCAGACTGGGCATAAAATAGCCCAAAATAAACTTCCTGCGTAAAGTGGCTGAAAAGTAGCCTTGAGCGTATAATTAGCTCAAATAAACTTTATGCGCACAACAGCCTTGAGCGTAAAAGCTCGAATAGCTTTCGTGCATAAAAGAAGCAATCACTTGAGCGTAAAGTAGCTCATCTGCACACTAAACGACAAGTGTTGGGTTTGGTGTAAATTAAATCTTTTCGGCTTCTGTACAATCCGCTGTCAGAAAATTATTATGTCAGAACAGTATCACGCGTATTGAATGCGATGTGGACAGCTTGTCTCCCACATAAAGTTTTGAGGATGGCTCTCGCGTAAAGTAGCTCGCATAGAGTTTTACATTGTTTGATTTCTGCGTAAAGTCTGTCTTTGTGTAAAGTCATCAACTTCTTTGACTTGGCTTATGAAGTATTTTTTACGCTCCTACAAGACCCCCTTCAAAGTTTTCAAAAAAAATTCAAATTTTGAAATACTTTGAACAGAAGCGTAAAATCAGGGATATTCAACAGTCCGCGTAGAATTCGGGATACCCAACGGCCATCTGCGTAGAGTTTGGGATACTCAACAGTCTGCATAAAATTTGGGATACCCAACAGTCAGCGTAAATTTTGGAAATTTGAACCGATTTCAAAATTCTCTATAAATAGAGCCTTGCCGATAGAGAGAGAACTTTACTCATTCTCGTAATCTCGATCTCTCTTTATTCTCTTCCTCTACATACTCTCAGTTCGAATCAATGGCCCCCAAGAGCAAAACTGTCATCGGCGCTAAGGGCAAGAAGCCCGCCGCTGCTTCGTCGACGGCTGATCGTACAGAAACCAACATCACATCATCGGTGGCATCCCGACAGACCAATCCCGCTGTGGCTCCGGCCATGAAAGGTAGAACACTACCTAATTTTGGCCGTGAGTTCACTAGAGAAGAAGGAGACTCAAACTTTAAACTTCAACCCACGTTTATACGTGTAAGCATAAAAATTGAAGTAACAAAATACGCCCACGTTATACGTGTCAGCGTAAAAATAAAAACATACGCCCACTTCTATACGTGCCAGCGTAAAAATCAAAATACGCTCACGTCTATACGTGCCAGCGTAAAAATCAGAATACGCTCACGTCTATACATGCCAGCGTAAAATTTAAAATACGCCCACGTCAATACGTGCCAGCGTAAAATTCAAAATACGCTCACGTCAATACGTTCCAGCGTAAAATTCACAAGTGAAAGACTTTGCGTAAAACAAAGCACTTTTAAAAAAATTATCAACTTTAATTTTTGCGCATAAGCGTAAAGTTTTGCATAGTTAAGTTCTCTAGTACAGAGTCTTTAATCTTTATCCGTAAAATTCAGACTAAGTCATCTGCATAAAAATTCAAATTAGATTTTTACTAACTTGATTTTTTCTTTTTCTTTTGGCAGTGGACTTGCAAATTCATCGGCTTGCAGAAATATTCGGCTCGCCAGCTGGTATGGTGGGCTCAAATTACTTGGAGAATTTGTCCCATGTGGAGAATTGTTGGTATTGCTAGATGACCAACAATTTTCGAAGCCAGCCTTCTTGTTCGGGGATGCGATAGATTTCCAGTCACAAACACACCCCAAGAAGGAGGCTTGGGTGTTTAAGTTTGGAGAGAGGGCAATGTATCTTCCAGACAAGGCCAGAGATTATCCCTTATCTGCATTCGTCCATGCCACCCATCCCCGGCAGATGCTATGGAACCTGACTCCCAGCAGTCATGATAGGTCGGGCAGAATTATTTTCAAGAGGGATAGATCCAACGAAATGGGCTACCACATCAGTACTCCTAGTGGTGGTATCGTCCCTTTCTCCGGTCTATTGCCTGGATTCACACCGGGCGAAGATTCAGCTCTGATCCAGCCGGTGCAGACTCAAATGTTCATTAACAAGTTCATGAGGGCCTCAGTATTATATCCTCAGGCCAACCCTAGGCTACCAGGGTGGCTGACTCCGTATAATCAGAATTGGATCCAGCTTAGTATCTGGATCATGAAGAACTTTAAGACAGACCTAGAAGACATCGGCCTTTATGAAGCGGTAGCCTCTACGAGCCAGGGTATACCGATTAACAGTAACCTGTTCTTGGCTTTGATGGAGTTATACATGAGTTCAACAGGAACTTTTGCAACCCCATTAGGTGAGATGGGTTTTTTCCTGCACGAGATGCAATTCATCTCTAAGCTGCCGATGGGTGAAGCTCCCTATGAAGAGTATGTTCCCTCCAACCGGGAACTAGCAAAAATCAGAGAGAATGTCACGCCCCAGGACCAGAATACTGGAGAGCGGGGGCAGACATAGCCAGCAACGTATATGAAATGGAATCCATCTCGCTATACGGTCACAGCTGTCTAGATACATGAGGGTTTATCTACAAGCCAACAGTCTCTTAAGGTCATGAACAAGCCTAGTGTCTCAATCACAAGCAAGTAAGTAAAAGTCACAAGATGTATGATCATTAAATATACAATAGTAAGGCATCCCAAACATTACATATTCAGTTGATCATGAAGCTAGTCGTTACAAAATGTCAGGACTAGAAAGAGTTTAGTCATACATGATCAACCCTAGGATCTGTTAATCATGTTACAGCCCGTAGGCAGACGGTAAGTAAGTGCAATCGAGCTAAACAGGTGCTCGTCGGCTAAACGCCTCAAAAGAATATTTTTACAATAGAGGGGAGAGCCAAAAATAACCCATTCGTTGCCAGGGTTCCGTCTAGTGGCCACCATCTGGCTGGAAGGTCGGTAGATCCTCTGGAGCTGCTCCGAAATCTGGCCACACAAAACCAGCTGGGTCAGACCCCAGAAAGAGCAAGTGCCACAAAGGAAGCTTCGCTTAAGAACCAAAACCAGCAATCAGCACAAGATATAAATAAAAGTAAGAAATTGAAATAAAGAAAATACACCAGGATGATATATGACGAGATAACCATGAAACTATTCAGATAACCAGGTTACAACCCGTAAACCAAACAGGGACCGGGGTTGTAACCCTTCGTCTGAGTAGAACTTAGAATTCTCACCATTTATCGGTAAAATAATTGCAAGCATTCTGGTCATGTAGTAATCTGGAACAGGATCAGGGCAAGACTAGACTGGTTAGACTCCGTCCAATCACTTCACGGCCAAGCAAGAATTACGGTTTGATACTTTAACTAACTAGGGTTGTCACAAGCCTAATTACTAACAAGATGCAGTAAGATTATTCCACAGCCACAAGCCCTGCAGACCATCCAGGTTACCCGGGTTAAAAGATTAGAGTTGAATTCAGGTGGGTACATCATCCAGGAAACGAATGTACCCTTAGGTAGCTTGAAGGGTGCAACACATAACAGTGTGCTAGAAATGTGCCCTACTCGACGGCAGACTACAGATCCCAAGGCGTGCCCAGGTAACGGGATTGCCTGTAGCTGGAAAATCTCGTCATGACTAATGTATTAATCTAGTTATTAGCCTTAGTCCATTTTAGTAGGTACTCCTGACCGTGGTACTCAGGAGTCCCTGTCCTAGACATGATGCAAGACAGGACTGGTTTATTTATACAAACACAATCGCCCACGGTGTCCAGATTAATTATACAGGTCATGTCATGTCAGGTAGCCGTCGTAACAGCTATTCGAGATAATCATGTCAGGTTATCATGCCAAGTGTACTTGTCAGGAGTGCGCCACGACGGGCCACTATCTGGTCATATCGGGTTATCATATCAGGAGTGCACCACTACGGGTCACTATCACGTCATGCTCAATTATCAATTACAAACATATCAAGTAAATTCGTGATTATCAAGTTCAGGACAAAAGGCGTAAGGATATAAAATGGACGTTAAATATCTAATAAAATATCAATGTACAAGGCTATAGAAGATCCAGGGTAATCAGGCTATGCTCAGGTCAGGCTACGCTCAGGCCAGGCTACGCTCAAGCCAGGCTACGCTCAGGTCAGGCTACGCTCAGGTCCGGCTACGCTCAAGTCAGGCTACGCTCAAGTCAGGCTACGCTCAAGTCAGGCTACGCTTAGGTCAGGCTACGCTCAGGTCAGGCTACGCTCAGGTCAGCGTATGCAAGACATACGCTTCCAAAAGACAGCGTATGTACTCCATACGACTCCTCTTCAAGGTAGCGTATGAGGTCCATACGACTCCTTGCCAAGGCAGCGTATGAGGTCCATACGACTCCTTGCCAAGGCAGCGTATGCAAGACATACGCCTCCAAAAGGCAGCGTATGAGTCAGACTGCGCTGCGCTAAAAAGCGCGTGCAGCTCAGTGGTGCAAGCTAAAAAGCTCGCACACACTGCTCACTGTCTTCTCCAAATCAGCAGGAACTTCATGGTTGAACCCAAAGCTTCAAAAGTCCATAACTTGGTCAAAATAAGTCCAAATCCAACTTTTCAAAGGTCAAAATTGGGTAGAATAAAATTCTCTACAACATGAAACCATCAAAACTTGAAAACAAAGAAGTTTGATAGATCAAAATCACCAAAATTCGAAAATAACTAATTTCTAGATCTATAAAAATTAAAGCCTCAAAATGGAAAATGACAAGTTCTAATGTGTCTTCGAAATATGAGGAGGGGCTAATAGAACAATAAAATGAGCTCTCTTGTGGAAGCAAGTTGCACTTGCCTAGACCTCTCTCTTCTCTCTCTAGTAGGTGAAGGGAGTAATTGGAAGAAGAAGAAGAGATTAATGAAGAGAGAGAAGAAGAATAGGTAATAAATATGAGTGGTGGTGGTAGGTAGGGGGTTCACCCCTTGGTTCATGATGAACCAAGAGCAATCCCAAACCGAACCAAGCCAACCCAAACCAAGAATAAACCAAGCCCAGGGAGGAATTAAGCAAGGAAATCATGCAATACAAGAATAAATACGTACACGTATTCCAGAAATACGTAATACGAACCACAGGCATTACAACTCTACCCACCTTAAAAAAATTCCATCCTCGGAATTTAATCAAGAGGCTAGAGAAACAATGACAAGCTACATTAATCACATGCAGGCTATAACTAGGCAGACAATCACTCATTCAAGCAAGGAATCGAAGGCATGAGGCATAAGAAAGACATTATACCTCACGAGTCAAACAAGTCGGGATATCGCGATCGGATATCATCCTTACGCTCCCACGTTGACTTCTCCAACTAGTGATGACCCCAAGCAACTCGGACTAACTTGATAGTCTTGTTCTTGAGGATCTTCTCTCTCCGGTCCAATATAGACACGGGCCTCTCCTCATACGAAAGGTTGGTACCAACAACCAATTCCGAATGATCCAGGATGTGGCTCGGGTCCGAGATATACCATCGTAATTGGGATACATGGAACACGTCATGTACCTCGCTTAGCGACGGTGGAAGAGCGAGACGATAGGATACATCTCCTACTCGCTCCAGAATGTCAAACGGTCCAATATACCTAGGACTAAGCTTGCCCCGTACGCCGAAACGAATGACGCCACGGTTAGGCAAAATCCTCAGGAATACATGATCGCCGACCGAAAACTCGAGAGGGCGCCGATGAGAATCGGCCCAATGGCGCTGGCGATCTTGGGCAACTCGAAGATGATCTCTGACTCGCCTGACCACTTCAACTGTCTGGGCAATCATTTCTGGACCGAGCATCTGTCTCTCTCCAACATCATCCCAGGCTAGCGGGGATCTGCACTTCCTACCATGCAGTGCCTCGAACGGTGCTATCTGGATACTGGCCTGGAAACTATTGTTGTACGAGAATTCTACCAGGTGCAAGTGATCTTCCCATGAACCACCGAAGTCAAGTGTGCAAGACCGCAACATGTCTTCAAGAGTCTGGATCATGCGTTCCGACTGGCCATCTGTCTGCGGGTGATATGCTGAACTGAACTGGAGATGAGTTCCCAAACTCTCTTGCAAGCTACGTCAAAAGTGTGACGTAAATCTTGAATCTCGGTCCGAGGTGATACAGACTGGCACACCGTGCAATCTGACAATATGCCTGAGGTACATCTCTGCTAACTAGGCCGTCGACTGACCAACTCTGAATGAAAGAAAGTGAGCCACTTTCGTGAGCCTGTCAACTATAACCCAGATAGCATCTCTACCAGCTAGGGATCTAGGTAGTCCAGTCACAAAATCCATGGTCACGTGCTCCCACTTCCATTCTAGAATCGGTAAGGGCTGAAGAAGTCCAGCCGGTCTCTGATGTTCGGCTTTAACTTGTTGGCAAACCAAGCACCGAGAGACAAACCGAGCTACCTCCCACTTCATGCCATTCCACCAGAAATGCTGCCGGATATCACGGTACATCTTCGTACTGCCGGGATGGATGGAATACTGCGAACTGTGTGCTTCTGACATGATCTTCTGCCGGACATCTCCACTGGGTACACAAAGACGCTTACCATGTCGAAGTATACCATCCTCATGAATGCATAACTCTGGTCTTCGTCCTGCCTCACACTCTGCTCTGAGTCGCTGAAGCTTGGAATCTGCCGACTATGCCATCCGGATCCTCTCGACTATAGTGGACTGAACTTGCATACTGGCCATCAAGGCCACACTGGAAGGGAGAACAACTTCGACACCCATCTTCTGAAGATCTGCTAACAGCTCTGGTTGCGCTGTTAGAAAATAGACTCCCGCTCTCCTGCTCAATGCATCCGCAACAATATTGGCCTTCCCAGGATGATACTGTAGGTTGACATCATAATCCACAAGAAGCTCCAACCACCTTCTCTGAAGCATGTTAAGATCCTTCTGGGTGAAAACATACTTCAGGCTCTTGTGGTCGGTAAAAATCTCTACCCTGTCTCCATACAAGTAGTGCCTCCACAACTTAAGTGCAAACACCACTGCTGCCAGCTCCAAGTCATGGGTTGGGTAATTCCTCTCATGATCACGAAGTTGTCGTGACGTATAAGCTATTACCTTCCCATGCTGCATCAGAACACATCCTAAACCTCTGCCTGAAGCATCACAGTACACTGAGAATCCTCCGGTCCCATCTGGAAGCGTGAGAATAGGAGCTGTTATCAGGCCTCGCTTCAACTGCTCAAAAGAACTCTGACACTCTGCTGTCCAAGCAAACTGCGCATCCTTGCGGGTCAACTGCGTCAATGGCGCTGAAATTCGAGCAAAATTCGAAACAAACCGTCGGTAGTAGCCGGCCAATCGAAGAAAACTGCGAACCTTTGCAACTGTGCTGGGCACTGGCCATGACTCAATAGCCACAATCTTTTGGGGATCCACTTCTACTCCTCCTCGAGTGATGATATGACCCAAGTACGAAATGCGATCGAGCCAGAACTCGCATTTACTAAACTTGGCATATAACTGGTGCTCCCTGATAGTCTGAAGAACTATACGGAGATGCTGCTCATGCTCTGCCTCACTCTTGCTGTAGACCAGGATATCATAAAAGAACACAATCACAAACTGATCTAAGTAAGGCATGAAGATGCGATTCATGAGGTCCATTAATACTGTCGGCGCATTGGTTGCTCCAAAAGGCATAACAAGGAATTTCCAATACCCATATCTCGATCTAAAAGTTGTCTTCGGGATGTCCTGCTCTCTGACTCTGATCTGATGATAACCTGAGCGCAAATCAATCTTCGAGAATACTGAAGCCCCCTTGAGTTGATCAAACAAGTCATCTATCCTCGGAAGAGGGTATCTGTTCTTGATTGTCACTGAGTTCAAGGTACGATAATCAACACATAACCTGGACGTTCCATCCTTCTTTTTCACAAGAAGCATCGGAGCTCCCCAAGGCGATCCACTAGCACGAATGAATCCCTTGGTTCGAAGTTCTTCAATCATCTTGTACAATATCTCCAACTCTGACGGCGCCATCCTGTAGACTCTCTCTGACACTGGGGCTGTCCCGGGAATCAAGTCTATAGTGAACTCGATCTCCCACTCCGGAGGCATACCTGGAAGTTCTTCTGGGAAAACATCTGAAAACTCCTCGACTATCCTGGGCAACTGAACTGCTGCTACTGCCATCCGCAATACTGGAGGAGATGACTCAACTTCGCCTCGGGAGAAAGAAAACTCCGGCTCACCTAGAATGCTAAAAACAACCCTGCCAATGTGGCAGTCTATCCTAGCATACTGGTTCTTCAACCAATCCATCCCTACGACCACATCATAATCGGCCATCGGAAACTCTATCAATCTAGAAGGGAATTCTCTACCGCTAACTACGATCCGACATGAGAAAAATACTCTATCTACTCCCACAAGTCCATTACCAGTAAGTATATTAAGCCTTACTGATAATGACTCGGGCTCCAATCCTATCCGTGTCGCGAATCGTGCAGACATAAATGAATGCGATGCACCAGAATCAAATAAAGCTGAAGCTGGAAAGGAGTTGACGAGAATAGTACCTGCCACTACCTCTCCTGGTGCCAATCCTTCCTCCACGGTCATCACCATAGCCTGACCGTGCCCTCGGGGTGCTGGTCCCCTCTGCTGAAATCCTCGCTGCCTGCTCTGACTCTGGGCTTGGACTTGTGCATACTGCTGGGGGTTCTGCTGCTGGAACACTTGGTTCTGAGGCGGCAAGGGCCTCGGCAATGGATACTGCTGCTGCTGGACCGGAGCTGGTCCTCTCACCGAAGAGCTAGAAAGGTTGGACGATGATGAACCACCCCTATTCGGGCAGGATCTAACCCTATGGTCTGGTGCTCCATAAGCCAGACACAATCCCTGTGTCCTGCGACATTCTGCCACCACATGGCCTGGCTTCCCACAATGAGAACAACCCACTGCGGAAGATTGCTTCTGCTTCTGCTGCTGAGGGTGCATCGGAGTTGAATGCTGAACCGACGTTACTGAGGCCGCTCGCCTCGGAGCTCCAATAGTCAAAGCCCTGGCTGCCGGGGCCGGTGCTGAAGACTGATTCATCTGGCCGTGAGATCTCTTTCGACCTCCGGCCCTATCCACAATCCTCTGGGAGGTATACTCATGCCTCCGGGCTGCTCTCAAGACTGCATCAAAAGTCTGATGCTCAAACTGCTCAACTGCCAACAAGATCTCCAGGTGAAGTCTCTGCTGGAATCGCTGGGCTCTATCATACTCGGTTGCCACCAAGGTGGGAGCAAACCGACTGAGTCTGGAAAACTCGGCCGCATATCCGTCGACCGTCCTGCCTCCTTGCTTCAGATTGGTAAACCTCGTCTGTAGATCATATCGAGCCACGGCATCGAAATACTTGGTCTGGAATCTCTCTCTGAATACTGCCCAAGCAATAGGTGATGCTAATCCAACGGCCTGTGCTGCCCACCAGCTGCGGGAAAGATCTAACAACTGCAGGCGCACAACGGCCACCTTCTCGTTCTCTGGGGTCCTGGCTGCTTCTAGAATCACCTCTGTGTCCTGAAGCCATGCATCTGCCGTGATAGCATCTTCACTACCGTCGAAGAATGGAGGGTTCAAGCGCTTGAAGCTGTTGGCCGCGCTGTTACCCTGATGACCACCCGGGTCAAAGCATCCGTCACCGCCTGGTGCAAGGCATCTCCACGCCGGTCTTGGGAAACTATCAAGGTCCTGACGAGTCCTACCAAAGTGCCGTCATCGTGTTCTACAGGTTGAACTGGTTGGACTGGTGGCTCTCCGCCAGAAGGCACGACTCTGGAGGCTACTCCGGAATGCTGGGCTTGATCTCCAGGTTGCTGCTGGTCCGCGGGAGGTGCTCCGCCTTGCTGGTCGGTAGGACCACGAACAATGCCGCTGAAGAAGACGACATGGAGAATAATAAGGAAGGACCAGGACAGATCAACGATACAAGCATATGATCAGGACAAGAATCCAGGGATTCAGAATATACGAGCAGAGATCAAGGACGAATACTGATTGAGACATCTATTCGGTAAACCCTCACATATCTTGATTTACAAGACCTGCATGGGCCACCACTTAAACCATGTCACGCCCCAGGACCAGAATACTGGAGAGCGGGGGCAGACATAGCCAGCTACGTATATGAAATGGAATCCATCTCGCTATACGGTCATGGCTGTCTAGATACATGAGGGTTTATCTACAAGCCAACAGTCTCTTAAGGTCATGAACAAGCCTAGTGTCTCAATCACAAGCAAGTAAGTAAAAGTCACAAGATGTATGATCATTAAATATACAATAGTAAGGCATCCCAAACATTACATATTCAGTTGATCATGAAGCTAGTCGTTACAAAATGTCAGGACTAGCAAGAGTTTAGTCATACATGATCAACCCTAGGATCTGTTAATCATGTTACAGCCCGTAGGCAGACGGTAAGTAAGTACAATCGAGCTAAACAGGTGCTCGTCGGCTAAACGCCTCAAAAGAATATTTTTACAATAGAGTGGAAGAGCCAAAAATAACCCACTCGTTGCCAGGGTTCCGTCTAGTGGCCACCATCTGGCTGGAAGGTCGGTAGATCCTCTGGAGCTGCTCCAAAATCTGGCCACACAAAACCAGCTGGGTCAGACCCCGGAAAGAGCAAGTGCCACAAAGGAAGCTTCACTTAAGAACCAAAACCAGCAATCAGCACAAGATATAAATAAAAGTAAGAACTTGAAATAAAGAAAATACACCAGGATGATATACGACGAGATAACCATGGAACTATTCAGATAACCAGGTTACAACCCGTAAACCAAACAGGGACCGGGGTTGTAACCCTTCGTCTGAACAGAACTTGGAATTGTCACCATTTATCGGTAAAATAATTACAAGCATTCTGGTCATGCAGTAATCTGGAACAGGATCAGGGCAAGACTAGACTGGTTAGACTCCGTCCAATCACTTCACGGCCAAGCAAGAATTACGGCTTGATACTTTAACTAACTAGGGTTGTCACAAGCCTAATTACTAACAAGATGCAGTAAGATTATTCCACAGCCACAAGCCCTGCAGACCATCCAGGTTACCCGGGTTAAAAGATTAGAGTTGAATTCAGGTGGGTACATCGTCCAGGAAATGAATGTACCCTTAGGTAGCTTGAAGGGTGCAACACATGACAGTGTGCTGGAAATGTGCCCTACTCGACAGCAGGCTACAGATCCCAAGGCGTGTCCAGGTAACGGGATTGCCTGTAGCTGGAAAATCTCGTCATGACTAATGTATTAATCTAGTTATTAGCCTTAGTCCATTTTAGTAGGTACTCTTGACCGTGGTACTCAGCAGTCCCTGTCCTAGACATGATGCAAGACAGGATTGGTTTATTTATACAAACACAATCGTCCACGGTGTCTAGATTAATTATACAGGTCATGTCATGTCAGGTAGCCGTCGTAACAGCTATTCGAGATAATCATGTCAGGTTATCATGCCAAGTGTACTTGTCAGGAGTGCGCCACGACGGGCCACTATCTGGTCATATCGGGTTATCATGTCAGGAGTGCACCACTACGGGTCACTATCACGTCATGCTCAATTATCAATTATAAACATATCAAGTAAATTCGTGATTATCAAGTTCAGGACAAAAGGCGTAAGGATATAAAATGGACGTTAAATATCTAATAAAATATCAATATACAAGGCTATAGAAGATCCAGGGTAATCAGGCTACGCTCAGGTCAGGCTACGCTCAGGCCAGGCTACGCTCAAGCCAGGCTACGCTCAGGTCAGGCTACGCTCAGGTCCGGCTACGCTCAAGTCAGGCTACGCTCACGTCAGGCTACGCTCAAGTCCGGCTACGCTCAAGTCAGGCTACGCTCAAGTCAGGCTACGCTCAGGTCAGGCTACGCTCAAGTCTGGCTACGCTCAGGTCAGGCTACGCTCAGGTCAGCGTATGCAAGACATACGCTTCCAAAAGGCAGCGTATTTACTCCATACGACTCCTTTTCAAGGCAGCGCATGAGGTCCATACGACTCCTTGCCAAGGCAGCATATGAGGTCCATACGACTCCTTGCCAAGGCATCATATGAGGTCCATACGACTCCTTGCCAAGGCAGCGTATGCAAGACATACGCCTCCAAAAGGCAGCGTATGAGTCAGACTGCGCTGCGCTAAAGAGCGCACGCAGCTCAGTGGCGCAAGCTAAAAAACTCGTGCACACTGCTCACTATCTTCTCCAAATCAGCAGAAACTCCATGGTTGAACCCAAAGCTTCAAAAGTCCATAACTTGGTCAAAATAAGTCCAAATCCAACCTTTCAAAGGTCAAAATTGGGTAGAATAAAATTCTCTACAACATAGAACCATCAAAACTTGAAAACAAAGAAGTTTGATAGCTCAAAACCACCAAAATCCGAAAATAACTAATTTCTAGATCTACAAAAATTAAATCCTCAAAATGGAAAATGACAAGTTCTAATGTGTCTTAGAAACATGAGGAGGAGCTAATAGAACAATAAAATGAGCTCTCCTGTAGAAGCAAGTTGCACTTGCCTAGACCTCTCTCTTCTCTCTCTAGTAGGTGAAGGGAGTAATTGGAAGAAGAAGAAGAAGAGATTAATGAATAGAGAGAAGAAGAATTGGTAATAAATATGAGTGGTGGTGGTAGGTAGGGGGTTCACCCCTTGGTTCATGATGAACCAAGAGCAATCCCAAACCGAACCATGCCAACCCAAACCAAGAATAAACCAAGCCCAGGGAGGAATTAAGCAAGGAAATCATGCAATACAAGAATAAATATGTACACGTATTCCAGAAATACGTAATACGAACCACAGGTATTACAAAGAAAAATCCTCAATTGGTTGAGGTCTACCAAGAACTGATGTGCTATTACTTAATTTGTACCACTATGTATAATAGTGGGTCGCATTTGGCATATACTAATAAATGAACAACCTATTTATTCTACCACGAGAATAGGATACCCAAAAATGACAAGAGAAGATTCCAAGAAAACAAGGCTCCAACCATCAACCCTTGTTCAATAATACCTTCAGATCTGATCCATAGTTTGATGATCGCATATAAGTCTTCAGACCAGTATCTGACTACTAAGACTGGAGACATCCCTACGGGGACTGAAACCTTAAGCTACCTGAGGCATGGCAGTCAGAAGATCTCAAAGGAAGCCTTGCTGGCAGGCATTCTATCTCTATGGCTGCGAAGATGGATCGTGCCAGGGATTAGCACAGCTGACAGAATTTATCGAAACGTATTATGGCCGGTAGTACGTTTGGTGTTCAAGGTCAGAATCAACCTGCTATCGGCAATGGTGTGTCAAATAAATACAGGTTTGCGGACCTTTGGTGAGGAACTAATCAATAATGCTCCTCACCAAAAAGAATTCCCAAGGGTGGAGATGCCCTACACTTATCTGATGGGCTGGCTACTGCATCATAACTGCAGTTTGTTGCCACCAGGCCCTGGAGATAATGCGGAGGTCTTCCTCCAAAAATTCAATAAAGCTACATGGATTGCAACTACAGTGGCAGACACCCGGGAAGTATTAAACTACTCTCATGGATGAAACTTTTTCTGTGCAAGACCACAAGTTCCAGCCGACTGCCTCGGCGTACAATTTGAAGATAGAGGAGAAAGAAGGACTTCATTGCCTGTGCCAGTTTTTAAATGGCTAATGTGCATCAGACCCTCACATCTGATGTATAGGAATGAAGACAACTGTGCGCTCGAACCGTATCTACCAAGTCGGTTCATTCGTTAGTTTGGATATAACCAACTTCATGTTGGTAATCCCTCCACCAGCTTCTACCATTATGGAAAGTTAAGTGATGGTGTAAGAGCATGGAGATACTTTAGCACAGCTTGTACATGTGCTAAATTTCGGGTATCAACTGCTACAAGTACAACCGAGCTACGAATACTTCATACGTATGCTCGCTTTTATGCATCTATTCGCTCCTTCGCATATGGCTACAGTATAAAGGGGAGTCTTCGATGGCCCAAGGAAGGGAACGTCAAAGAACCAGTCAGGGTACCTTCAGACATACCCGATGATGCTGCTGTTCTAGATGAGTATCTGGAAGTAATCCCTACGGGTGTTGGGGAAATAGCTGTAGGACCAATTATTATCAGCAAGACCCAGAAATGAAAATCAGGTGCAGCTGTTACCCTCCCAGAGAAGAAGAAGAAGATCACTGTCAAATGGCCTTCTAGACAGAGAGCCGCTACCCCAGAGAGCGAAACTCCAGTCGAGGAGCCTCAACATATTGTATCTTTTTCAGCTCATCCTGGAGAAGGATCTTCGGCATCCCAACCAGCAGCATCAACAGAAGCTGTGGGGCTCCTATTTCCTGGACGTCTCAGCTCATCACTTCATCTGACTTTGCCACAAAAGTCAAAAGCTACTGAGGATACTGTCACTGCATATACAGTTGATCCAGAGCTCATCCCATCATATGAACCGGCTCTTACCATCGATGATGATGACTGGGATGGGGACTATGACTCGCTCTTGGTACGTCCTGTACCTACTCCAGGTAAATATAAATTACACAAAATCTATACAAGATTATGTATTATGATTTTGTATATTAACTTATTTTGCTTAATTTGTAGGTGTCATCACTACAGCAAAGCCTGTGGCTCCTCCTCCTGAAGAAGCTATTTATAAAGAAAACATAGAATCCGAAGAAGAGAGTTCTTCTTCAAAAGAAGAAGAAGATACTGTCCAAGAGAAATGTTCTCCATCTACAGAGATACAACAAGAGCCTGTGGTAGAGGCTCAGCTAGAATTGTCTTCTCTTGCTAAAAATAGAGAATAAGAACAAACTGCAGAAGAACCAACTGCAGGGCTGCTGCAGAAGAAACAGATTTCAATGAAGAAACAGTTGTAGAAGAACCAACTACAACTGAAGTACTCCCAGAGCTTGAAGAGCCGGTAGCCTATGAAGGTAATGAAGATATGGTTAACTCATCAACTGAAGCTGGAGACGTTGTAAGAGCATCCTCTGTTATTGCTACTATTCCAGCACAAGTTTCTGAGAAGATAGTGTCTGAACCGGAGTCAGCTACAATGATCACCATTCCTCCTGCAACAATCACCGCCACTGAAACTCTAATAGTTTTGACTCCAGAAATGGCTAGAGTAATGATCTAAAAAGTGCTAAAATATGGCCTCTGAAGCTCCTGGGGATCAGTTAGCTATGGTAGCAACGACAACATTGACTTCATCTCAGTCTGCTACCAAAGCAACAACATCTGCCCCTAGTCTTCAAAAAAGGGATCTGGTAGAGCTCGCTGCCACTCTGAGCTCGAATGCAGAAATGAATCTCTTGGTTGAGATCAATACTGAAACCTTCTATAAAACTTTAGCGGCCTTAATCAAGATGGTCTTAAAGAAAGGCCTTAATTATGAAAGCTTGAAGGCTGTCATTTCTCTCACAATCAGAAATATTGCCATGTTCAATGATACAGAGAGAGCACCGGCATTAGAGAAGGTAGTAGAGGGACTTGAACAGCTCATTAGAGAATATCTAAGGTTGCCAAGTGAAACTATTAAAAGTCTCATCTAAAGCGAGTATGACGCTTTATCAGCTGAATACATCGCTCGGGAGACTACTTTCAATGAATCTCTCCAAGAGTACAGCAGCAAACTCGCCAAAGAAAAAGCTTTTTTGGCTGAAGCTAAACCTCAACTGGATATTCAGAGAGAAGCCTATGAAACTTCAAATATGAGAATTCATCAACAGAATGATAGAATTTATAAAGTTGATGCAGAATTGGCTCGCTTGAAGGCGGAGAGGGAGCAGTTGATCACAGCTCGAGACATACACTTGACACAGAGTTCTATTTTGGAGGAACAAGTCTTCGGTGCTGAAGCTGCCATCAAAACCCTTGACGAAACCAAGGATAAGATGATAGCTACTTTCACCAAATTCTTTCATATTTGTACTCCAGAAGCTCGACGTACTATAGCTACTGCAACTATGCTAAACTCTCGCGAGAAGCGTCTAGCAGAGCTGCAAAAACTGTTCAAAGATGTATCTGCTCCGCCTTAGGCATTTTTGTATTTAATACAGAATTTTGTATTCTTCTGTCTTTTTTCATTCTGTAATATTTTCAAAAAATGAATAAAATATTTGTTTTGTGACCCTATTATTTATTTTGAATTTAAACAATAGGTATGAGATAGAAAATACTTATCAGATGTAATATGGACATGACAAGTCTTCTAAACTCAATAAATTATATCTATCCAGAGGTAATGTGGACATGATAGATAATGAACCTTGTTTTCTTTTTAGAGTGTACAATACTATCAGAGGTAATATGAATGTGACAGATCGTAACAACTCAAAGAAAAATAGATTAATATCTATTCAGAGGCCATATGGACATGATAGGTAAGAGAAGAAGTAGACTTACTATTTATTCAGAGGTCATGAGAACATGATAAATAATAAATCTTTTTTAATCAGCTGGTAAGATAGAAGATCAAAATTCTCTTTTAGGAGACAAATAATCAGCTTAACCAAACATTGGTAGCTAGAGAATAAAGAAGAAGTTCAGACATAATATTTCTTCAAGAATTTGCCATTAATTGGCATCATAAGTAAATCTCCATTAGGTTTAGACAACCTATAGGCACCATTAGAGAATACTGTCTCGACTACATAAGGACCTTTCCATTTTGCCTAAAATTTTCCTTTGCTCTTATGAGTCATCACCATCGGTTTTCGGACAGCTAGAACTAGCTCACCAACTTTGAATACCCTCTCTTTAACTTTACGATTGAAAGCTCAAGATATGCGGGCTTGATATAACTCGATGTGCTGTTGCGCTTGAAGAAGCTTCTCGTCCAATCCTTCAAGTTCTTGAAGTCTCAACCGATCATTATTCTCTGTAGTTAGCTCATTAGCAATGGCTATTCTAAGAGATGGAATCTGGATTTCCAGTAGAAGAACAGCCTCACATCCATAAACCAGGAAGAATGGTGTAAAACCAGTAGGAGTTCGGACTGTCGTTCGGTAAGCCCATAAACATGCTCCTAGTTTCTCATTCCAATCACGTTTATTAGAAGAGACGAACTTTTTGAGAAGTTTAATGATTGTTTTATTGAAGGCTTCGGCCAAACCATTAGCAGCTGGATTATAAGCCGTAAAAGCCAGATTTTGGATCCGATTTTTATCGTATAATCGATAAAACGCCTGATTGGCAAATTGTGGTCCATTGTCATGAATTATCCGTTGGGGAATCCTGAAACGATAAATGACATGGTGTTTAATGAAACTAACCACATTAGATGTTTTCACTTCAACAAGGGGAACCGCTTTTGTCCATTTAGAGAAGTAATCGGTTATAGCCAAGATAAACCGATGTCCTTTGACAGAAAGAGGGTAAATCGGACCAATAATATCCATATCCTAAGCTTCGAAGGGCCAAGAAGCTGTTGTAAAATACAAGAATTCAGATGGTTGATGAATAAAATCAGCATGAATCTGACATACTTTACACCGTCTGGCATAATTCACAGCATCTGCTATCATGGAAGGCCAATAATATCCTATTCTTCGGATACGATCCTGTAATTTCGGACCCGATTGATGGGCACCGCAGACACCATCATGTGCTTCATGGAGTATTTGCTTAGCTTCACTCTCAGAGAGGCAACGTAGCAAAAGTTCGTCATATGAACGACGATATAACATATGCAAAGAAGAATCGTAGTAGAATTGAAATGATCGTCTCTTGATTGATGCAGCTTTTTTTGGATCTTCAGGTAAAATCCCATTAACCGCGTAATCAATGAATGGACTTCTTCAATCCTTTTGCTGAGAAATTGATTCTGTAGTATAACTCTGTTCAATATGCAAATTATTCTTGACACAGAATAAGTCTCGATCCAACAAAGTAATAGTATTTTGTCTTCTAATTGGAACAGCCAAGTCTGCAGCCAAACTAGCAAGAGCATCAGCTTCCAAATTTTGAGAATGTGGTACAAATTCGATGAAGAATCCTTTGAATGAATTTACCAATTCGATTACCACTTGATGATAGGGAATGGGGTCCAAATTTCTGACTTCATATGTCCCTCTGACCTGATTAACAATCAGTTGAGAGTCTCCATAAGCTTCCAGGAACTCAATGTCCAATTGTTTTGCTACTTGAAGACCAATTAGCAGAGTATTGTATTCTGCCACATTGTTGGAGCATGGTTCATTAAGAGAATAAGCACGGTATATGACCATTTTATCAGGAGAGACCAAGACGATGCCTACTCTGGAGATAATATTGTCTTTAGGTCCAACCCGCGATGCTCCATCAAAATATAGTTGCCAAATGTCATCCTTTAAAGTCATGTTACAATCCACGACTTAATCTGGAATGTCCTCATAAAGCTTAGATATTTCAGGTATAGGGTGAGCTGCTAAGAAATCAGCTAATGCTTGACCCTTCACTGATTTTTGAGGTACATAGACCATATCATAAAGAGTAAGCAACATCGCCCAGGTAGCTAACCTAGAGTTAAGAATGCTCGACTTTCTCATTAATACCCGAATAGAATTTATTCTGGATATGACATGAATAGTTTGTCCTGACATAGAATGTCGTGTCTTTTGAACAGCAAAAACCAAGGACAGATATTCCTTTTCCACAGGAGTATACATATGTTCAGCTCCAACCATCATTCGGCTAAGATAATAAATTGCCTGTTCATGGCCCTTATCATTTTTCTGTACAAGAAAAGTACCAAGAGAATGATCTAAGGCTCGAACATATAGCAAAAATGGTCTTCCTACCACTGGAGGTACCAGAACAGGTGGATTTATATGGTATTGCTTGATGTCATTGAAGGCCTTCTGACATGCTTCATCCCAAACGAATGATACACCTTTCTTTAATAGCAGAGAAAAAGGTTGACATCTTCCAGAAAGATTGGATATAAATCTCCTGATATAAGCAATACGATCTTGGAAACCGCGTAGTTCTTTTAGATTGCGTGGAGGACGCATTTTAATAATTGCTTTGATTTTATCAGGATCAACATGGATACCTTGAGAAGTGATAAAAAATCCCAAAAATTTGCCACTAGAAACCCTTAAGAAAGACTTGTAGGATTCATCTTCAGTTGATGCTGACGCATCAATTCAAATACTGTCTTTAAGTCTTGAATGTGATCATCTTTTGATTGACTTTTGACAGCAATATTATCCATATAACATTCAACTGTTTTCTGTAGATGTTCTTGAAAAATATTGCTCATGGCCCGTTGATACGTAGCATCGACATTTTTTAAACCAAACGGCATAACCGTATAGCAGTAAACTCCAAGGGGTGTACGAAAAGCGGTATGCTTTTCATCTTCTGGATGCATCTTAATTGGATTGTATCCTAAAAATCCGTCCATGAAAGACATACGTTCAAAACCACATGTATTGTCTATCATGACATCGGTAATCGGAAGTAGAAATTTGTCTTTTAGACAAGCTGCATTAAGATCCCAAAAATCTATGCAAACTCGAACTTTTCCATTCTTCTTCATAACAGGAACAATGTTGGCAACCCATTTTGGGTGTTGTTCTTCATGAACAAAGCCACATGTGATCAACTTTTTGACTTTTGCTTCAATTGCATCCATCATATCTGGTCGAAAACGTCGTTGCTATTGTTTTATAGGCTTGGCATTAGGAAAAATATTGAGTTTATGAGTAGCTACTTTAGGATCTAGACCCGGCATATCCTCATAACTCCATGCAAAGATATCAATATATTCTTTAATCAGCTGTATCAACTCTTCTTTTTCATCTTCAGAAAGGTTTTTATTGATGAATATTGGCTTAGATGTAGTTCCGTCGCCAACGTCAATCTGGACAATTTTATCTTCTGTAGGTGGCTGTCGATGTTCAAAACGAAGCTCCCGTTGAGTGTCCATTTGTTGTGCCCAAGGATCATTTTCAAATGGCTCAGATTCACCATCAGTTTGAACCATGTTGACTGAAAAGACGCACCCAGATTCATCATAATGGTTTTCTCCAGAATATGAGGATTGTAAAAAACTGGAAGAACATTCTTCTTCCATATCTTCTTTGTACATGTGGGATGTATCAGATTCGATGAACTTGATCTCTTCAGAATCTGAGGATTGTGAGAACTGAAAGAAAATTCTTCTTGCATATCTTTATTAAACATGTGGGATGGATCGTATCCCAACCCATGACGAGTTTTCTGGTAAAACAGATCACCACATAATGGTAACCGTCTACCTTTGCCTTGATTAAGACCTTGCATAGTCTTCAAATCATATCCCATATTCTGGATAATCTTAAGAGATTGTTGACTATATTTGTCAATTTGGATTCTTCCTTTATCTTTCTTTCTGAGATCATTTATCTGAGTAATAGGGATATTTTTAGCCAGGCCAAACATAATTTGGCGATTGTTTTTTTATTAGACGGAATCACAAAATAAGATTCTTCGTGACGTCTATAAGTTACACAAGCTTGTGATGATGAGGCTACAGGAAGAAGATAGGGAGAAGATGTTAGGAACCTTTGAGCATAGGGTCCTACATCGACATAAGGAGGAAAAAAAATTTCCTTATGATTAATGTATAAGGTTTCCTCTGTATTTATGTCATTTTTATGTTGATGACTTTGATTATCAGCAGATAAAGTCATTCTTTCAATAAATTTGACAGCCATGTACTCTAAAAGAAAATCTTCATTAATATTAGAAAGTACAGAATGATCAATATTTACATCATTTACAAACTGACTACTACACTTTGGATTGATCATTAATGGACCGTCATCCGTCTTCTGCGTAGACTTGCCAAGGTTGATAATCAGTGGTTCTGGATCATTCATACGAGAAGTACGTCCCTTGACTTTGATGATGAGAGGTTGAACTTGGCTCTTGACTGGAACACTCACTGATTCCTCAGACGAAGCTCGAGTTCTTCCTTTAACCTTGATCACCAAAGGTTCTTCATTGACAGGTTGGGGTTGGATTCGACCTTTGACTTTAATCTTCAAAGGTTGCTCTTCCGGAGGATCTTCTGAGGCAGATTGATCTTCTGAAGGTGATCGATCTTCGGCCATATCCGATATCTCCTTCACATGCTCCTGTTTGTAGAGTATTGAATCAGAGAAATAGGCTTCAACACCCTTAAAAGGATTGATATCTGCGAATTCAGTCTTCACAATCCCTTGAGAATCCACGTACTTGAAGCATTAGTGGAGAGTTGAAGGCACAATGTTATGCTCATGTATCCACGGTCTTCCAAGGAGGATGTTGTAAGATACATCTGAGTTGATAACATAAAAGGTCGTCATAGTTCGAAGATCACCAATTTGAATCTTCAGACGAATCTTCCCCAATGGTTTACTCTTTCCAGAGTTGAAACCAACTATTGTTGTACTAGTGTAAGTCAAATCACTAGTAGGAATCCTAAAGGGTCGTAGCATACTCTGAAGAATAATTCTACTAGAAGATCCAGGATAAATATAAATCCTATCAATTTTAGTAGATTTAATATACCCTATATAACACAGAGGCCTGTCGTGCTTATTATGCTTCAACAGCATATCTTCTTGTGTGAAGGTAATGTTAGGAATTGATTCCATCACACTATGACATTGTGGACACGATACCGGTATATTGTCAGGACTCTTGAGTTGAGCTAAGCATGAGTCTGCTTGTAGCAAAGCTTCACTCAAAGTTTCTCGACTTTCTTTAGAAAGACGAAGCAACTCAAAGATAGAAAGTCTAGCCGGAGTATTAGCTAATTGGGATAGAATATCGAACTTATAGGGTTTCATCACTACCCCTTGATTTAAAGCAGATTTCAATGGGACGTCAAAGCGTACTGCTTTCTGTTTTCCTTTCTCAACTACAGATGGTTTAGAAGGTCTTACCTCAGTAGGAACAGGAGATGGTTGAGCTGGTAGTGTTTCAACAACGTCCTCCACTTCTTTAGAAGTTTCCTCATAATCTTTGTGGTACTCTTTTCCAGATCTCGTACCAGCAAAGATTTCTTCTTCCGACTCAGGAGAATGAAGTACTAAATTGCAGGATTTAGGATTCTTTCCCTTAGTCTTCTTATTGCGAGAATTTTTATGAGGGACCTCAAAACCCAATCCAACAGTGGATTTTTGACCTTGAATTTGTAAAGGAAGTCGCATTCCTTTATCATAGTTCAAGCCTTCCGCCTTTGAAAGTCATAGCCCATTTTTTTATGAGATGGACTGATTGTTGACTATACATGTGAGTGGGTAGCAGACTTTCAATAGATGGTTCAACAGAGGAAGGAGGAACAGAAACCTCTGTAGCCACAGGAGAAAGAGGAATAGAAACCTCTGTAGCCACAGGAGAATAAGTATTCGGGATAGGAGGAAAAATCCCTACAGGAGTTTTTTCATAAGCGGCAAGGACTTGTTGTGCCTTTATAAGGGGACACTATTCATAGCTAACCATTGCTGATGAGTAAGTTTGAGTTTGGTAGGAGGAGCCAAACTTGGAGGGCATATTTCAAACCCCTTAGTATATCCTCCAAAGGAATGTCATCCCAAAGATGATCCAAATCATCATGATCTGGAGTAACAACATAAGAAATCATATTGCAGGTTTTGACTTTTCGACCTTTCTTGGATTTTGAAGTTTTACCTTTATCTTCCATTTCAGGTACTAAGTCAGGATATACCCATATGATTTCACCATTTTTTAATGTGAGAGACAATAATCCTTTATTTTGCTCTCTAGCAGGCGGAAGATTCACAATTTTCATTATCACCTTTGGAATTGGGACAATCCCATCTGGAACTTGCTATGGAGGAAAACCTCCAAATTGAAGAGAAATCATATTAGTTGTAACTGTATGCTCATCATTGGTTAAAGCGGTGGCATTAGCATTTATCAACTCTTGGATTTTCTTCTTTAAAACATAGCAAACCTTGGTAGGATGATTTATGTATCTATGATAGATACAATATTTGGGATTATCAGTCAGATTCACCTCATTAGGCCTTTTTGGCTCCGAAATCTGGAGTTTACCACTCTTCACAAGACATTGAAGTATCCTTGGGATATCACTGTCATCAAAAGAGTATTATTCTTTTAGTTTGGAAGACTCCAAATTATTTGGCGTCGTTTTGGGTTTTGAAAGATTAACCACTAGGGTTTCTTTCCCTTTTCCATTGCAATTGCCGAAATTATTTCCTGAAGAGCCTTTCTTTCCTTTGTCTTCTGAAGCAAAGATCATCCCATGTTCACGAGCCAACCTACCATTGGTCTCGGCTGAAACTGCTGCTATAATGAACGAGGCCCAATCTGTGAATTGTAAGCCCATAAAGACAGCAATAGTTGGTCGCAGATTCATTTTGCATGTATCAATCAATGCTGAATCTGGCATACCATGAGGCATTTTCAAAGTTTCCTGTCGAAAACGTTCAATAAACGTCCGGGTATCTTCCTTCTCCTTCTGTTTGATTTCTATTAAGGAGGACATATTCATGTCCATGCCTCCTTCATAGAAATGGGAGAGAAACATTGCTTTAAACTCGTCAAAAGATGATATACAATTGTCGGGTAGACTGCGATACCAGTCATATGCTGAACCCGTCAAACACCCGATGAAAACTCGGGTAAGAAGAGCATCATTCTTCTGCAGATGCACAGTCATAATATCAAAATAATTGATATATTGACTGGGAGAAGCCTTTCCATCAAATAACACCATCGATTGTGGCTTGAATTTTGGAGGAAATGGTACATCATTCCAATGAAGAGGATAAGGTTGCTTAATCCCTAACCTCTGGAGCTGATCCTTGTGCTTCAGAACTTCAAACTGTACTTTTAGCTCACGTACTGCTTGAATAGCTTCGCTAGTTTGAGGAAGCACATTCGATTGAATATTTGTTGGATGTACCGTAACCCCCATCGGAGGTGGTACATCTTCTGGAATGAGAGGATCTGGAGATGCAGAATTTTGATTGACAGCAGGCTCTTGACTAAGATTATTCAAAGGTACATCAACCCCTTGACTATCTTGAGTTTGTGCTGCTACCTGCACCGGAGTTACCACTACCGGCTGAACAGTTTGCTGAATCATTATTATTTGATACATACTTTGCATCATGGTCAGCATGTCCTTCAGTGATTGCTCAACTATAGAGAGACGTTGTTCTGTATTAGCAGTTGGCATCTCCGGTTCATCTCCAATAGCATAGGATTCAACCTCCCTTGAACATACAAAGGGATTGGTATAGAGGTATGAATCAACGCTATCAGTTTCTGACTCCAAAGACTGGGTACCCCCAGCTTCTAAATCTGAAGATTGTAACGATCTTTGAACTCTTGATCGAGTATTCTGATATACCCCTTCAAAAGTATCTAGGAGTCGGTTGAATTGTTGTTGGCTTGGAGTCCGGGACGAATTGCGTCTTGGACGTCGTCCTCTATTGATATAAGATGTCATATTAACTGATGCATATGACAACTCATGTTCTTGGTCATCAACTGAATGCTGAGGCACATTGTAGCTTAGCCGGTCAAAAACCGACTATTTAGAAACCGAACAGCAACATTTGATTACAATCTGGTGACACTCGCAATGGTGATTTTCTTGGGGGAGTATCACAGGAGATTTTCTATTTTTACGCTTTTGTACGAGCAACTCGCGTAAATCAGAAGGAGTAGAAGGAGTCGTCTTCTTTATTATATTTGGGACAGAGAAACATTTAGTCCCTTACGTATAAAGAAAATTATTGGCTGCATTAGCAGAACCAAACTACACATTTTTATGCACCTGGAGTTGCATGCGTAAATCCTGAAATTTTTGTGCACAAAGGACTCCATCAGCATTACACGTAATCTGAAGGTTTGGTACCTTGCGTAAAGCAGTGTAAGAAGGCTGTTGGTGAAAAAACTAAAGTTTTGCCAATAATAGGATTCTTGTTTTTATACTGCATGCGTGGAGGCAAATTCACTTTAGATGCAAAGGCATCATTGTGAATTTTATCTACTCTGTCACCGACAGGAGATTTACCTTTACGCGTAGAGCGCAAAACATGAATATCTGCCACGTCATAGACGGAAGATTTTCTTTTACGCGTAGAGCGTAAAACTTGGGTGTCTACCACATCACAGACGGGAGACTGATTTTTACGCGCAGAGCGTAAAGCTTGGAAATCTACCACGTCACAGACGGAAGACTGATTTTTACGCGCAGAGCGTAAAGCTTGGGAATCTACCACGTCACAGACGGGAGACTGATTTTTACGTCCGGGGCGCATCACTGAAGTAGAGACTGCCTCGTCACAGACGGGATCCTCCACAACAGGAGTGGAAAGGATTCCTTTGCCTTTAGAGACAGCAGGGAGATCCGATGATGCTTTGGACTTAGGAATGTAAACTTTTCGCACCTTCCACGATTTTTGAATATTGGAGCAGCGAGTACTACCCCCAGTTCGGAGCATTTCTTCATAAGCAGTCTGGTCGAAATGAAGAACCAGAGTCTTCTTTGTCGATCCGACCGACACATCATCATATTGAGCAATTGCTTTCTCGTCAGAGGAGAAAGTCGTCCCCAGCAAAGTCTCCATTTTATTTTCACTTAACAAAATGCCTAAAATTGGCTTTTGAAAGAAAATAAGAAAAAGTACAAAAGTACAAATTGTTTCTGGGAAGTATTTCTATGGAAGTCTGATCTGAGAGCAATCACTTTGTTCCTTGGATCATACGATGATGATGAAGAAAACTGTTTGAAGAAGACGAACAATCGGAAGAACTAAGTCACTAGAAAGGTATCGAGCAATGGCGCTGATGCACAGTCGAATGCTTTCCTGCTTTGCTTTGTCCTGTTCTTGAGAAAAAGTTGAAGAAATGCTTCTGGAAATATCACTCTGAAAGTATGAGTTTTCTCAGAATCTCCTCTCCTGTCTCTTTCTTGATGATGTCTGTGTTAAAAATAAGTCTATTTATAGACTAGACCCTATGTACGTAAAAAGTAACATAATCGGGTCTCTACGCAAGCAACTGTCACCCACGATTAAAATTCTACATTTATGCGTGATGACACGTGTCCCATTACTTCAACAAAATGGGGAGAGCACGTACACACGTTCCTCGATAAGTGTGGCACGAAAGCCACGTAAGCAAACCACGTTCTCATGTAGCCAAAAAAGATCGGACGTAAAAATGACCCAAAATATACTTCCTGCGTAAAGTAGCAGACTGGGCGTAAAATAGCCCAAAATAAACTTCCTGCGTAAAGTGGCTGAAAAGTAGCCTTGAGCGTATAATTAGCTCAAATAAACTTTACGCGCACAACAGCCTTGAGCGTAAAAGCTCGAATAGCTTTCGTGCGTAAAAGAAGCAATCACTTGAGCGTAAAGTAGCCCATCTGCACACTAAACGACAAGTGTTGGATTTGGTGTAAATCAAATCTTCTCGGCTTCTGTGCAATCCGCTGTCAGAAAATCATTATGTCAGAACAGTATCACGTGTATTGAATGAGATGTGGACAGCCTGTCTCCCGCGTAAAGTTTTGAGGATGGCTCTCGCGTAAAGTAGCTCGCGTAGAGTTTTACTTTGTTTAATTTCTGCGTAAAGTCTGTCTTTGCGTAAAGTCCTTAACTTCTTTGACTTGGCTTATGAAGTACTTTTTATGCTCCTACAAAAGTCTACACACAAAAAATAACCAACATAAACAAACACTAAAAAATACTACAATCTCATAAAACGGTCCTAACTGGGACAACTGCGGATCTGAAGGAGGAGGAGCACCGCCGCGCCTCAAAGATAGGAACATCTCGTACTCCTCCTGTGAAATCATCACCGATGAAGAAGGTAGTGACATCAGGGGAGTCGGAGGTAGTGATGCTGGCGGAGTCGACGATGAAGAAGGCACACCCGGAAGACAATAACGCTCCAACGCTACTAGTCATTGGTGGTAGGAATCCATGGTAGATAACAGCCTCGTACTGTTATCAACCATCAAATCCTGCATCAACGTCAGCCTCTCGCCCATGGACAGCTGCGATGCATGCAGATCTGCCATACTGTGCTCTGTCGACGCTCTAAGATCAGTGACGTCCTGCTCTATCCTCACAGTCATAACCCTGAGCTCCATAATGCTGCGGTCGAGCGTATCTAATCATGCTATGAGCACAGCATCGTCCGTCTGGTGCTGCTCCTGGATCCGTCATAGCAGCTCATCACGGATAGACTCCACCATCTGCTGGACTCGGGCAGACTCCTGGGAGGGCTTTGGGCCATGCACACTAGCAGGGGAGATCCTAGAGGACTGTGTTGCAACTAGGGTGCCATAGGATCCCGTACCGTAGTACGTACCCCTATGGAGACCACCAGCGGCGGTCACCCATAGCTCGTCCTCCGACGGAGCTGGAGCAGGCTGCGAGAAAGTACCGGCCTCTCCCGCAGCAAGTGCACTAGCAGCCGCCTGCTCCTTAAGCCGTTGAAACTCGGCCTAGAAAGCATGGATACTCTATAACTTCTAATGTCTAATGTACTTATTATTACTAAATACATGAATGTTTATTTGCATGCATATTTACTAAATTATATCAAAACTAACACGAAGTATTAGAATTAATATATAGAATTGTAATACTTACATAGGCCTGCTCCGCCCTCTCGTCAATAAGCTTCCCGTCCTTCCGATGTGTGGCCAGAAAGACAGTCACCATATTGGCGTCACCACCCCTCTTTACCTGTAATTAAATATATCAGGTTTTACTAATTTATCAGACTTGTATTAAAATAATATTTCTGAAATAAAAAGACATACCAGACGACGAAAATGTTCTGTCATCGGAATCGACCCACCGTACCACTTCGATCCCTGCTTCCTAGCCACCTTGGCATTCTCAGACTTTTCTTTGTACCTTGGCTCGTCGAATCGAGCCTTCATTGCAGTCCACTGATCAGGGGTGACCCAACCTTGGATCGGCTTTCCGGCACGATCACGTTTCTTCTGATCATCAATAGAGTCGCGGATCAGCTTAGCAGCGACGAAAGGAAACATCCCCTCGATCATCTCTGCCGGGTACGGTGGATAGAAAAATATATCCTAGAAGTGTGCAAACCAAATATTTATCCGTTATATATAATATGCAAAAATTATGTGATTCATGTTAAAAGTAAATATATTTTAACCTTGAAGCGCGCAAACCAGTGGGCCTTCCTCTCGTCTGGAGCATCGGAGTAGTTTATCCAAGGACCACCATAATCAGTCTTCAATAACTGGCCTAGGCGTCTCTGTACCGACGGGGGATGATATCAATGCAGACATATTATATTCATGAGATAAGTTAATTTATGAAAAATACAGGAAAAAAATAATAAAACAAAACACTTGTACAGTCGGCTCAGATCTCCGTCCTCGTCTCCTCCGAAGGTACGCACGCATCATCTGCCTGATACTGGCCGGTCGTTGGCTCAGCCTCCTTCATCTGCTCATTTTTCTCCATCGTCGTATCAGCAGGAGGAATTCTACACTCGGGAGCACTATCAGGCCTGGAACTACTCGTCCCAGGAGATATGCCACGTAGCGTCCTGGCAGACGGAGGTACTGTCCGATACAAAGGAGTACTGGGTGACGAGGATCCAGAGCCGGTACCAATATGAGGTATCGAAGGAGAATCCCGTCCTCTACCAGTACCAGTAGGAGGTACCGAAGGAAAATCCCGTGCCCCACGTCGAAATGATCCGCGACGACCTGTCATACCTGATAACAATATATGATGAGATACAACAGATAATAGAGACTAAAAATATGAAAGTACAACAAAGACAAGATAATAACCAAGATAACATATGATGATATATTTTACAAGAAACATCTAAGTCCAGATAGTATATTCTACAAGAAACATCTAAGTTCAAATAGTATATTCTACAAGAAACATCTAAGTTCAGATAGTACATTCTATAAGAAACATCTAAGTCCAGATAGTACATTTTACAAGAAACATCTAAGTTCAGATAGTAACCAAAACAAGATAATAACCAACTCTACATAATAAGGAAATGAAAGTAAATCTCTCTCAATCATCTTCAGAATATTCATCTTGTTCGTCTTCCTTGACCTCATCTTCCTCTTCCTCCTCCTCCTCCTCTTCATCTTTACTTTTATATTCGCCTTCGTTGGCTTCGCCTTCCTCTTCGGATAATTCTACATCTTCTACATTAGTCGTGTAATGCGTAACTTCCGTGGAGTCCACATCAACAATATTGGTTACAAAAGGTAGCTCGTCCTCCTGATAAGCCTTTTCGTCAACATCAAAAGTATCTCTAGCTTTAGTCTTGCATACTGCCCACCAGTCCGACTTTGTTGCTCCCCGTCTCAGATAAGCTATAAAGTACACGAGCTGAACCTGAGTTGATAGGACAAATGGTTCGTAGCCTTGATATCTACGCTTGTAGTTTATAACCACAAGACCATGCTTGTCAATTTTCCAACCTTGATTTTCAATCGGATCGAACCATTCACACTTGAACATCACGATCTTTGCTGGTTCTCTACCATAATTATATGTCAACTCCACAATCTCTTGTAAGATGCCAAAGAAATTATTTCCTGGATCGACGTCTTTGTAGTTCAAAGATTTGATACACAAACAACTATTTTTCGTGGAATCAAGATCCAGGAAGCTGTCTCTGATCGGAGCATTTGTCGAGTTGAACCTAAAGCCATTCACACAGTAACTTGGCCATATTTTAATGACAACAATTGGTCCCTTGGCAAGAGTTCTAATTAATTCAATCTCAGGTGAAATTAGACGATCGACCTGAATACTAAAGAAGAGATAGTAAGTTATTTATTGTCGTGTTGCATTATAAGATACCAGTAATTAATTAGCTGCTTACATATTCGCTCAACCAAGAAGGAAAATGACGTCTCATTTCTTGTTCTAATTCATCGTCTATTAGGTAGGGTCTAACCTACCTCAACTCATCATTATACGTGCTGGAAAACAACAACGAATAAACCGCTGATTAGTAGTATAATATTAGCTTATAATATTATATTGAGATGACGTAAACCAACTCATCATTAATTACTTATCCCTCTAGCTTCTCCACTTCATCCTTGTCGCAATTGAGTAATATATACAACTGAACAGCCCTTAACTCTTCGTCATTCAAATATCTCTTCTTCATTTTCTCCAAAGGCTTTCCGGACGCATTAAATACTTTTAGTATTCCATCATTTGATTCTTGATATCCGTCGTCGTTTCTCGGAGTCCTCGTTTTATTCGTAGCAACATGAGGTTTGAAATACGTCGAGCAGAAGTTTGTAATCTCCTCGAGAATATAGGCTTCACAAATAGAACCCTCGACCCGAGCCTTATTTTTTACCTTCCTTTTTAGGTAGTTCAAATGCCGCTCAAACGAGTACATCCACCGATAACCGATGGGCCCACCAATACGTGCCTCGTAGGAAAGATGAATTGGCAAATGCTCCATGGATTCGAAAAATCCAGGAGGAAATACCTTCTCGAGCTTGCACAATGTTACCACAATATCGTTCTCCTGCTTTTCTAGATGATCGACGAGCAACTTAGTAGAACAAAGATCTCTGAAGAATATGCTAAGCTCGGTCAATGGATCCCAAACAACCTGGGGTAAGAATTTCCGAAATGCAATCAGAATTAACCTCTCCATGAATACGTGACAATCATAGCTCTTCATACCGGCCAGTTTGTTCTCCTTGAGGTCGACGCATCTTCTCAAGTTCGAAACATACCCGTCTAGAAATTTTAGACCTTGAATCCACCTACAAAGTCTCACTTTATCCTCCTTCTCCAGTGAGAAAATTTTCTTAGGCTGCTTCAACTTTCCATTCCCCTCCTTTATTAAATGTAATACAGGACATCTACATATTTCTTCCAAGTCCAATATAGCCTTTGGATTGTCTTTCGTCTTCCCCTTTACGTCCATTACAGTATTAATTATGTTGTTAAATATATTCTTCTCGATATGCATGACATCAAGGTTATGTTTAATCAGATTGGTGCTCCAATATGGCAGATCCCAAAATATACTCCTCTTTGTCCAGTTATGAGTGCGACCAAATCTGTCACACTTGTAGCCCTTAGAAGGCTCTTCAATAGCTCTCGGTAAATCTTTTACCTCTTTTCATATCGTGTATGTGGGCCACCTTGGCGGTAGATTAGCCTCCTCCACAACGCCAGCATAAAAAGCATTCTTGTTCCTCCGGTACGAATAATCCTTTGGCAGGAATTGTCGATGACAATCAAAGAAGCAAGGTTTGCCTTCGTATTTCAAACGGAAAGCCTTAGTGCTGTCCATGCAATACGGACATGAAAGACGACCATACGTGCTCCATCCAGATAACATTCCGTAGGTAGAAAAGTCGTTGATGGTCCAGATAAGTGCTGTCGCATCTTAAAAATTTGTTTTCTAGAAACATCGTACGTGTTGGAACCTACTTCCCATAGCTGATTCAACTCATCAATCAATGGCTGTAAATAAACATCGATATTCCTTTTCGAATTGTTCGAACCTGGGATAATAACGGTGAGGAACATATACGGAGTCTTCTTGCACATCGAAGGCGGTAGATTGTACGGAGTGACGATCACAGGCCAACACGAATACTGGGATCCCGAAAGTCCGAATGGGGTAAAACCGTCGGAGCAGAGACCCAATCTGACATTACGCGGATCAAAAGCAAAATCTGGATACTCTCGATCAAAGTGCTTCCATGCTTCTCCATCATATGGGTGATCCAACACTCCTTCGGTCTGTTCCCGCTTATGCCAACTCATGTTTTCTGCAGCTTCGTTCACCATAAACAACCGCTGCAACCGCAGCATCAACGGCAAGTAGTGCATCGAATCGGTAGGCTTCCTTGCACCGACAGACTTTTTTCTACTACTGCCCTTGTAGCGATCAGTACCACAAAATCTGCAGGCGCCTTTATCCTTGTCGTCTTTATAGTACAACATGCACACGTTATGACATGCATCAATTTTTTCGTATCCCATCCAGAGCGATCTCACCATCCTCTTAGACCGGTAAAAATCTTTAGGCAACTTAGCACCCTCAGTCAATATTTCTATAATCAACTCCATAAGTCGGTTATAGCAATCTTGCGATATATTAAAATCGGACTTGATCCTCAATAATCTTGTAACCACCTCCAACAGTGAATGATCCTCACAATCATGATATAATGGAGTCCTTGCATTCTCCAGCAACTCCAAGAACTTTGCAGCATCAGCGTTCGGTGCCTCTTCAGGAGCTTCATGATTGTCCGGATCGAAACTAGGTTCCGCCGCATCAAAAATCATGTTCACCAACCCATCGTCATAAGCAGCATGGTTATGGACATCCACATAAGGCTCATACTCCGATGCTAAAGACAGAAGTTCTCCGTGCGCGCTCCACTGATAGTAATTCGACATGAAACCCTTCGAGTATAAATGATACATGACTTCCACTTCTGGATGATATTTCAAGTTACGACATCTCACATACGGATACTTAATTTTGGTATCGTCCATGTACTGAAGGAATGCCTTGGCAAACTGTAGGAACTGCTGTACACTCTCTATGAATTCATCCCGCACACCGCATATGTCATCAGGATGACGGTTGTACATCCAAGAACGATTTTGCAGATAGTAATTCAGCTCCATATCCATTTGAGGATAATTATGTAAGATAGATACATGCACATCGTTGAAAGACTTGTAAAAGTAATAGGCGCATTAATTATGACATATCCTAAACATTGAAATAGAATTTCAGGTAATCATGATACAACAAGTGGTAATAGTGTATCACATGACATAACCATATGACCAATGTTTTGAGGGGTGCTATAGTGTATCAGAATTGATACTCAAAGCACCAATGGTATACTTGGTATCAGAACATATATATTATAAGGGGCAGATCTGGGCACAAGCAACTACGTAAAGGTGGCGTCTGTATCAACTTGACATAGGCCAACTTGACATAGGCCATCACGTTACTATGTTAAGTATAGACTATAGGTATTAGGGAGTGCAGTACCATGTATACTGGATAGAGGAAAGAATACATATAGGATATGTATCGACCAAGTTCAGTTATTGGGACAATATCTAGATACTCGAATTGATACTAGAACCTAAAGGTCAAAGTTGCATATAAGGTACCAAGACCAAATCAATCCTAAGTTCAACCACTCAGGACCCATGGGATTCATTTTCCCTCCTCCTTTCCCAATATTTATTACAAAACTTATGACAAAAGTAACTATGTGTTATTGCTTGTTTTACCAAGACCAAAGCAATCCTAAATTAAAGGTAATGGCACCCACAGCAAATGTACTAGTCAAGGCACTCGACTACACTGGTCGTGCCATATTGGCTAGTCAGCGTACATAACAAAATTTAGGCATGACTAAGACTATATTTATAAATAAATAAATAACAAATAATTTGAAATTAACTTATTTATGTAAATAACATAAAAAAATCCTCCAAAATTTTGTGGGATTACAGATGTCCTGCTGTGAGCTAGCATTTCAATGATTTACCCACCGTTTTATGTTTTAGTCTAGTTTTGATTCCCCACTCTCATATCTGTTTAGTCACTTCAACCCTTACTGTTGTCCTGCATCCCCTCACTTAGGTTTAGTCCCTAACATCTCATCTTATCTTTGTCTATGACCTCATATATAGCAGACCCTTGGTTTAATTGTCCAGCCCTTTAACCCTTATTAGATTCAGTCCTTTCCTTTATTTTTGTTCAGACCCATGAATTCGTATCTCATTTCATATAGTTATGTATCAGTTGGTTGATACTTTGAAGTATAAATCCCTATCACACTCAAGATCCAGTCACCATATGCTTGTCATGCTACCATTCGACTTGTCATACTCTTAGACCCAGGTCAGATTTCATGAGCCATGTCCAGTTCTTAAAACCTTGTGTCAATTGTTGTAGGGATGCTCTTGTATCAAAATACCTTAGATGTCCCTGCATTGCCCTGAACCTGGATATATGATTAGTCGAGCTATTATCTACCTAACCTGTCTACTGCATCACATGTTTCTGTCCATTTTGAGATTACTAGCCATGTATATTGTGTTGTCCATTCAAATCAACATCCAACCAATGAATGTTCTGTTCATCCCTTAGTTCTGTCAAGCCCTTGAACATTCCTTGATGAATCGGTTAGAAACCTTTGGTTCCAGTCCAAGTTAACTGCTCAGATACCTGGTTTGTTTGATCGGTCACCCCCACAAGTTAGTTTTATCCTACAATCTGAGATTAGCACCCATAGGAGCTAGGACATGGGAGTTAAATTCCTTAGGTTCATTGAGTAGTCTTAGATTATAGGTTCAGTCCAAGATTTCTCTGTCCTACAGACTTGTGGTATTATTTTTCCCTCACCTGGACAAGCATCTCTGAGTTTAGACCATGAATAAATATCTGAATGTTCAGTCCACCTCCATGATGACCCAATCCCTGTTAGTCATAGTGATATGTAACCGTATCCATTTGAGATACATGTGTATCCTTTCCAACCCTTTGTTGTTTAGTTTTTTCCACCTCTTTCACTTAACATTGCATTAGTGTAGGTTGCCTAACATCTTAGTGATATGAGATTTAGAGGTTATACATTGCATTGCTTAGGTCACTACACTCTCATGTGTTTGTATCCATGTGTTGACATGTATCATGTGTCTGTATCCATGTTTCCTGGTCGCGAGGGAAGCATGATAACTGTAATCATAAAGCTAACTCAGAAAATAGAAAATGGAGGGTTAGGGTTTACCTGAGCCGAAGGGGGTCAGGGGAAGCATGAGTCGCCGGAGCAGGGTGGCGCCGGGTAGGGGATCGTCGGGGCATTAGCTCAATGGGGGCCGGGAACGGAGGATGGCAGAGGGTCATCGGAGGTAGGGGCGCCGAGGGGGGTCGCTGGGTAGGGGATCGACCGGAGGAGTAGAGGGGAGTCGGGGAGTCGAACGGAGTGCGGAGGGGTGCGTCGAGCGGGAAATAAAAAATTGGGAGAGGGAGAAATAAAATATTAAATCAGGGAGCCCTATTTGACGTAATTTAGCGACGTCTAAAAAAGATGTCGCTAAGTGTCGCATATTATTTAGAATATTGTGAGTCAATGGTGCTCACGTCGCTGATTGCAAAAATATAGCGACGTTCAGCGACTTCTCAGTGATGTAACTTTCAAATATGTTTACCGTAGTCACTAAATATCGCTGAACGTCGCTATAATTCTCAAACAGCGACGTTTTTAAAGTACATTGCTAATATCCAAATTATTAGCGATGTTTTAAATAGGCGTCGTTAATTACGTCGCAGATTTGACTTATTTTGGTAGTGGTTAGCCGCATCGCCCATGTAGCAAGTCTAGAATTGAGTATACTAGGCTTTTTTATCAATGCTCATAGAGGGTTGACTCTGGAGATGACATGGATGGTTTGGCCTATGATGTAATGATGCGTCTTCTAGATGGCAAACATCATGGCTAAGCACTCTTTTTCTACCGAATTGTATCGGTGTTCAGCACCGATCATCGTACGGCTAAGGTGGCCCTCGTTGTTCTTCTGGGCTAGGAGGGCACCGAAAGAATGATCCATTGCTCGAACGAACATCAAGAAAGGAATTTCTATGATCAGAGGAACTAAGAATGGAGGGTTCATCAAATATCGCTTAATGTCTTCAAATGCATGTTGGCATTCATCAGTTCAAACGAAAGATACACCTTTCTTCATTAATTAAGTGAACGGTCTGCAGAGTCCAGAGAGGTTTGAGATGAATCTCATGATATAGATTCATCCTTGGAATCCTCGTAGCTCTTTTAGATTGCGTGAAGGACGCATCTCTTGAATGGCTTTGACTTTATCGGGGTCAACGTATATACCCTTAGATGTAATAAAGAATCTAAAAAATTTGTCACTAGAGACACCCAAGATTGACTTGGTGTTATTCATCTTGAGTTGATGTTGACGCATTAGATCGAAGATAGTTTTCAGTTTTTGGATGTGATATTCCTTTAAACGACTTTTGATAGTAATATCGTCGACATAGCATTCGACTATTTTTCGTAAATGTTCACAAAAATAGTGCTCATGGCCCGCTGATAAGTGGCACCAATGTTCTTAAGACCGAACGGCATGACTGTATAGCAGTAAACTCCTAAAGGAGTACGAAAGGACGTGTGCTTTTCGTCTTCATGATTCATCTTAATCTGAATATACCTCGAGAAACCGTCCATGAAAGACATTCGTTCGAACCCGCAGGTGTTGTCGATCATGACATCGATGATTGGAAGAGGAAACTCATCTTTGGGACAAGCTGCATTGAGGTCTTTGAAGTCGATGCAGACTCGAACTTTTTCGGTCTTCTTCATAACCGGGACGACATTAGCTACCCAGTCGGGATGTTGTTCCTCCCTAACAAATCCGTAGGCGACGAGCTTATTGACTTCAGCTTCTATAGCGTCCAATATATCAGGTCGGAATCGTCGTTGTTGCTGTTTAATAGGCGTGGCGATTGACAAAATATTGAGCTTATGAGTAGCAATTTGAGGATCGATTCCGGGCATGTCTTCGTAGCTCCAAACGAATACGTCAATGTACTCTTTAATGAGCTGGATCAAGTCTTGTTTGTCTGCCTCAAGGAGGCTCTTGCTGATGAAGATTGTCATTGGAGAAGCTTCATCTCCGACGTCGATCTTGATAGCTCGTCCTCAGTGGGTGGCTCACGTTGTTCGAAGCAAAGTTCCTAAGTATCCATATTTTGTGCCCAAGGCTCATTCTCGTAAGTCTCGATAAAGCTATCATCGTCTTCTGAAATTTAATCATCACCATATTGACAGATAGAGTCAGTCGATGGACATTCCCTATACTGGTGTTTGAGTCCCATGAGGAAGAATCGGAAGAGTGAGATCATATCTTTTCGTCTGATTCAGAACTGTCTGAGGTTGTGATCAGCGTAGTATAGCCTAACCCATGTCTAGTCTTGTTGTAATATTGTGATGATTTTCCTTTTGGGGCAGGAAGTCGAATAGGAATTCGTCTAACTTTACCTCCATTAAGTCTGAAACTAATATTGTAACCCATTTTTCGGATGATGTTCTTGGATTGTTGACTATAACGACGTAGTTGCATTCTTCCATGATCGTCATTTTTAGAATCGTTGTCGAGTGTAGTCCTTTGGTTACGTCCTATGTTAAAGAGTATTAGATGTTCATTATCTTTCCGAGGAGGAACTACGAAGAATGAACTTTGTACAGGTTCAAATACGATCTCATTTTGGAAGGGCCGAATTGCTCCTAGGATGAGAGGTTCCAAATTATCCAAAAAATTTAAGTAACGATGTGCGTAAAAAGTGACATCAGTATACTGCAAAGTAGACACTGCTTTATCGATATCTTTCACTACTTCAACAGTTACAACAGCATTTTCGACCTTGGCTGAAGACATGTAAAACCCCTAAATTTCTACTACGATTTTTTTAATAAATATGGTATTAATTTTTGTACTTCGTATTTGTACGTCGCGTACAAGTTTGTGTTTCGTAAATTTCTCATCAAGTACAAATAAGTGTGAAGTACATATTTTTATAAAATATTTTAATTATATAGATGTAAAAAATATTTCAAAATAATAGACGATAAATATTTTATATTGCTTGAAGTTGTAAATGCGTCGCGCCGAGGATTGCCAAACTTTATTTTTATTTAAGAAAGGCTATTTTATTTTATGGTACAAGTATAACTAGTAATTTAGAAAAACTGTGTTTTATGTAAGTATTATTTTTGCATGCGAGTGTATATATATTTGTATTTTTGAAATTAATTATTATCACTAATATATTATTTCAAAAAAAGTATATTAAATATGGGTTGATTTAATATGTATTTAATTATGGTAATTTAAGTTAGAAAAAATATATTAAGTTATTTAAATACAGTTTAAATTAGAGGTAGAATCTATCTACATTGGATTATATTTGATTGAGTTACTTTTAAATCAATTTTAATTAAATAGTGGAAAATCCAAGGGGAATTAAAAATCTTCTTAGTACTTATCTAGATAAGACTTTTGTAATCCCCCTGATTTTTCAAAATAAATATTTGTGAAATTTTGGATTTTTAAATAACTATTTATTGACTTATTATATAATTTGTATTATTTTACATATATTTAGTATAGTACTCATTTGTGAATTTAGTATAAAAAAATATAAAGCTATTTTTCTAGTACATTAAGGATCTAAACTATATTATATAATTTTTCTCAAAATTTTAGGATTTATTTCATAAATTTTATTACTTTTTACATGTTACTTATATTGTACACTATTTACATAATATAGAATAAATGTCAAATTAGTATTAAATATTTCAGCTTGTATAAATGAGATTAGATGAAAGTTGTTTAAATAAATATTAACTCTATTTATTATCTATAGTAATTTTAAATAATGTTATAGATCATTTAGATAAATATAAACAATATTTTAAATAAATACTAATCATACTTCTACTAGGAAAACATCTCTATCTATATCCTATCCTAACAAAGCAAACTCCAATTTATTTAAATTAAATCCTATCTAATTTAAGAGATAAATCTAAAATAAATACCTATATAAATTCAATACAGCCCTCTTCTATCAGCCATAATTCGAAATTATTTTTAGTCCAATAGAAACACTAAAATTCGTCATTAGAATTCAATCCCGCTTTTTAGCAGCAAGAGCAACTTGGAACGACGATATCTCCTAGCTCCGAACTCCGTTTCACCTCCAGTTTTTTTTTAAAAGAAGTGTATCGAGGTAATATTTCCAAAAACATATTTAGTAGACAAAATTTGTTCTGTTTCTGTAAAACTATTTGAGTATTATATGTCCGAAAAATAAATGTTTTTAGTTTTTCGAAAAGCTGATACGAAAATCTATATCATATCCTAATTTCAAATTTTATTAAATAAATCTAGTAGGTATAGTATTAATTATAATTAGATAATAGACTATTTTCAGCATACGGAGATGTTTGTTTGGACCTTAGTTCCTCGGCGGCCGTTGTTCCACCTACTTTTCTGTCTGATCTTCGCTACCACAGTGCTCAGGACTCGAGCAAGTTTACCTTGCTAATTTACTGTCATATTATTTATTTTCTGTATTATTTACTTTATTTCATATTGTTAGTTTACTTTGTTATAAATTGCGCGTCCAAGCCACACTTGGGTGCAAGTGACTCTATTAGTCGTTTTACTTTACTATATGTATGTTAACTTAGTGTTATCGGACTACCTTCTTGTTGGGGGATATTTTTTATCTCCTTTGGCCATGACACTCATACTACACGGTATGAGACATTTTGCTAGGGGCATGACTTATGGACTGGCCATCTTTATTGTCGTGTGACGGATAGATCGTAACTGCTACGATTAAGGTATAGAGACTTGAGCAGTTACAAAACTGGGCGGATCATGGACATGACTTGGACAGTGTAGAAAATATTGGGGGAGGACAGTCGCTAGTGCGTATGGGAATCCAAACAGGTAAACCACAGTTTCTGGATAGAACTGTGGCGATTATATTTGCAGATGCCCTCTGACGTTTTGGACGTTACGGACGGATACGGAAGACTGGATGCCAGTTACGTACATGTAGCCTAAATCCCACCCATGTGCATGAAAGTTGTCCTCTAAATTGCACAATAGGTGGTTAACATTCCCTTTTGCATATTGGTGTCTAAGAGAATCTTGCATGTTATTATTATTTTGACAGTTCATATTAGCTTGTTCTTCATGTATCTTGTTACGTCCCTCTAAGGACCTGGTTATTTCCCAGATGTGTGTTCATGTCTTCCGCAGGTATCCTAGCCGGGATCGTGGTCTTCTCCATTTATTCGAAGATGACGTGACTTGGTTCCTCCTTGCTACTTCCACTTAGTCCTTTTATATATCATGTACTTCTTCCTTTTTATTTTGGTTGGTAGTGGATGTGTCTCCACCCAACATATTGTATCAGAATAATTTATTATAAGATATCTTTTATTCCCTTATTTTGTGGATGAGATTAGTTAGTTTTGGTTTACTGTATTTTACAGCTTATGTATACATACAAGGTCCTGTACTTCGTATGTATACAGCTGGCATGTGTACGTACTTAGTCCTACGTATTTTGGGACTGGAACGTTACATATTTTTGTGGTGGCCCATGTAGGTCAAGTTTATCACTTCGGTTATGTTATTGTACCGATGTGAGCCTGCATATAGGATTAGAGTCTAGAATCTCATCCATCTACTTGACATCCTTTCTTGACTTCAAATTCTGAACTCTCGTTCGACCCCCTTGATTTGCATCTTGCTTGACTCCTTCTATCGTAAATTCTTAGTTTCGTGCTTATTGACAACTAGGAAGATGACTACACTAGTATATGCCCATAGATTAAACACATGGCTAGAAGAATTACATTGACAATTAGTATGCATTGAGGTCTTATTTGTGTATAAAAGCATTTATGTTTTCTAAAAGCATGATCTTATGAGTTAGTAAATTCTAAGTAGAGATGGATTTTATCTTGATACTACTAAAGGATTGATAAATTGATAAATTGATAAAACAAAATTTTGATTTTTGTGAAATAGTTACGATTTATTTGAGTATGAAATCGATATAAGAAATAGCTTAAGATTTTTAAATTTAGTGGTACGATTTCCAAGTTTATTTTTGAAGGATGATAGTAAAAATTTTGGTTTAAAATATCTTGGAAGATATGAAATTGATTGAAGGAAATTTCAAATTGCAAATTTATATTTGATGATTGATTGATAAGATTATTTTGAGTTTAAAATTGGATTGATAACATTAAAAACTTTATGAACAATTTATTGGTGTTATGATAAAGGTTAATTTGATATTGTTGGAAGGTATTCACGAAAGGACCGATAAATCCTATAAGATGGAGAAAACAAAATTTTATTTGAAGGTTTTAGAAATACTTATGATATATGGGGATGTGAAAGAGAAAAAAAATCTTAAGTTTTTTGTGTCATGTGATTTAAAAATAAAGTTATTTAGATTTTGAGTTTAAGGTTTCGATTTGTGTATTAAATGTTGGTAAAAAAATAAGGAGAGGAAAGGTGTTGACAATAATCTAAAGGGATAACTCGAGATTTATTGAAGGAATTAAAATTTTAAAGTATGATTATACTTGACGAAATAAAATGATTTTTGTTAAATTAATTTGAGAATCCCATTGAGAATTGTTAAGGAAGCTTGAAAAATTAGACTTGTATTGATAAGAAACCAAGATAGACATGGGGTCACCTTAATGAGATGGAAGTATACCCCATTAATTGCCATATCATCCATGATCATTGCACATACACAAGTGAAGCTATTTATCTACCAAACTATGTGATTATATCTCAATTTTGACTTACTCGACCTTTCTCCAAATCCAGATCTTTTATTGTGACCTTCTAACCGTTTGAAATTTGAGAAATGAATTAATCGTTCCTTGACTGTATCCACCTAGGAGACTATCTTCTCTCTGAAAACTGTGTCCCTAAATTATTTTACTAGATTGCTTAATTAATTTTATTTCATGCTTCAACTTGATCTTCTTTAATGTTTGTGCATTAGTTGTCACTTCATGAACTCCCACTTTCTATTTTAGATCTTTTTGTGTTCTTTATCATGACTTTGATATTTGGAGTGTAATACTAGATGTTACCTTCCAATAAATTTTATATGTAAGACCTAGACGAGCTCACCTTCATGTAGGTATATCACGTGCCACTAAAACACGTCTTCTTGTACTCTATTTTTATGATATGACTTTTGGGCCAAAAAGACTAAACTGTAACCTTTACCATGATACCGATATATTTTTCGACCAATGATAGGGATTTAACCTCGACTCAATTCTTTCGATCCGATATGTGATTTTGTTCTACTTAATTCCTTAAATGCTTAACTTTGAGCTTTATCTTGATTGCTTGACCCACTGTCCACCACCCTATTAGTTTAACTCTTGTAAGTTGGGTAGAATACCTCTTGACCTAACAAATCTTTGTCCTTGTGACCTATAATGACAAGTTTACTTAGACTATAGAATTCAGAGGACCCTAACTTATCTAGTCAACCAAGCCATTGATAAGAAAGCACTAGGACGACTGCATAAGCCCAAACTTCGGACAAGACTTAGATTTTAATGGATCTTGGACTATTTAATTTCCTTCATTAGTATTCCTTACTTATATTTTGACTATCTTATGATGCTAATTTAGCCTTAGTTTTGCAAGCTTATTCTTTTATTGAGCTTGTTCACGACATATGTGTTATTGGGGATGCCCACTAATACATTGTCTAATCAGAACCGGTGCATGATGGTCTGATCAACCTAGTGCACTTTGGTTCGCTTTTCATATATTGTTCGACGTGGATGGAGACATAGTTAAACTTAGCCTCTAGAATTCCATCCGCGACTGCCTTGGCAATTCTTTTTGAAAATTTTCAATCGTCTTTGAACCACTTATTCGTATTCGATAATTTCTTCTTCGAACTCTTTATTATTTTCGTCTTTCACCTATATTAGAAAGGCAAACACTCATACTTGATATCCCCTTAGTTGTCCACCATCTATTACCAAGATAGTTAACCACTGACCAACCAATGTGACTACATCCCCGTCTTGAGTTACCTTTTTCTACCCTAAATTCATTATCGCAACCTTCTAATCGTTCTTGAAACTTGAAAATGATTCAAATTATTTCCTTAAGCATACCTTAAACCTAGACGACTATATTCGCTCAAGAAACCATCTCCCCTAAATGTCTAAATTATTCTCTTTGACCTACTCAATTCCTTTCTATTCTCTAATTTGTATTATCATAATTTTATTACCTTAACAAGCAACCCTTCTTCAATTCCATAACCATTATGTATTTTTGCAGATATCAAAATCATTATCTTCCAATGCATGTTTGTGTCGAACGTCGTTTCTTCGTCTCATCCAAAAATTTAATCGTATTTCGGTATTGATGAACTCTTTCTATTTTTCCTACCCTAGCTATTCCTAAATTTTGAGGACGAAATTCTTGTAAGTTGGGTAGGATGTAAAACCCTAAATTTCTACTACAATTTTTTTAATAAATTTGATATTGATTTTTGTACTTCGTATTTGTACGTCGCGTACGAGTTTGCGTTTCGTAAATTTCTCATCAAGTACGAATAAGTGCGAAGTACATATTTTTATAAAACGTTTTAATTATATAGATGTAGAAAATATTTCAAAATAATAGACGATAAATATTTTATATTGCTTGAAGTTGTAAATGCGTCGCGCCGAGGATTGCCAAACTTTATTTTTATTTAAGAAAGGCCATTTTATTTTATGGTACAAGTATAACTAGTAATTTAGAAAAACTGTATTTTATGTAAGTATTATTTTTGCATGCGAGTGTATATATATTTATATTTTTGAAATTAATTATTATCACTAATATATTATTTCAAAAAAAAGTATATTAAATATGGGTTGATTTAATATGTAATTAATTATGGTGATTTAAGTTAGAAAAAAATATATTAAGTTATTTAAATACAGTTTAATTAGAGGTAGAATCTACCTACATTGGATTATATTTGATTGAGTAACTTTTAAATCAATTTTAATTAAATAGTGGAAAATCCAAAGGGAATTAAAACACTTCTTAGTCCTTATCTAGATAAGACTTTTGTAAACCCCCTGATTTCTCAAAATAAATATTTGTGAAATTTTTGGATTTTTAAATAACTATTTATTGACTTATTATATAATTTGTATTATTTTACATATATTTTGTATAGTGCTCATTTGTGAATTTATTATAAAAATATATCAAGCTATTTTTCTAGTACATTAAGGATCTAAACTATATTATACAATTTTTCTCAAAATTTTAGGATTTATTTCATAAATTTTATTACTTTTTACATGTTACTTATATTGTACACTATTTACATAATATAGAATAAATGTCAAATTAGTATTAAATATTTCAGCTTGTATAAATGAGATTAGATGAAGGTTGTTTAAATAAATATTAACTCTATTTATTATCTATAGTAATTTTAAATAATTTTATAGATAATTAGATAAATATAAACAATATTTAAATAAATACTAATCCTACTTCTACTAGGAAAACATATCTATCTATATCCTATCCTAACAAAGCAAACTCCAATTTATTTAAATCAAATCCTATCTAATTTAGGAGATAAATCTAAAATAAATACCTATATAAACCCAATACATCCCCCTTCTATCAGCCATAATTCGAAATTATTTTGTCCAATAGAAACTCTAAAATTCGTCATTAGAATTCAATCCTGCTTTTTAGCAGCAATAGCAACTTGGAACGACGATATCTCCTAGCTCCGAACTCCGTTTCGTCTCCAGTTTTTTTTAAAAGAAGCGTATCGAGGTAAGGTTTACAAAAACATATTTTAATAGACAAAATTATTTCTGTAGATTTCTGTAAAACTATTTGAGTATTAGATGTCCGAAAAATAAACGTATTTCGATATTTTCGTGATTTCGGGAGATTTCGGGCACGAAAATGCGATCCGTTTAGTTTTTCGGAAAGCTGATACGAAAATCTATACCATATCCTAATTTTAAAAGTTATTAAATAAATCTAGTAGGTACAGTATTAATTATAATTAGATAATAGACTATTTTCAACATCCGGAGATGTTTGTTTGGACCTTAGTTCCTCGGCAGCCATTGTTCCACCTACTTTCCTGTCTGATCTTCGCTACCACAGTGCTCAGGACTCAGGCAAGTATACCTTGCTAATTTACTATTATATTATTTATTTTCTGTATTATTTATTTTGTTTCATATTGTTAGTTTCCTTTGTTATAAATTGCGCGTCCAAGCCACACTTGCGTGCAAGCGACTATATTAGTCGTTTTACTTTACTATATGCATGTTAACTTAGTGTTAGCGAACTACCTTCTTGTTGGGAGATATTTTTATATCTCCTTTGGCCATGACACTCACACTACATGGTATGAGACATTTTGCTAGGGCATGACTTATGGACTGGCTATCTTTATTGTCGTGTGACGGATAGATCGTAACTGCTACGATTAAGGTATAGAGACTCGAGCAGTTACAAAACTGGGCGGGTCATGGATATGACTTGGACAGTGTAGGAAACATTGGGGGAGGACAGTCGCTAGTACGTATGGGAATCCAAACAGGTAAACCACAGTCTCCGGATGGAACTGTGGCGATTATATTTGCATATGCCCTCTGACGTTTTGGACGTTACGGACGGATACGGATGACTGGATGCCAGTTACGTACATGTAGCCTAAATCCCACCCATGCGCATGAAAGTTGTCCTCTAAATTGCACAACAGGTGGTTAACATTCCCTTTTTCATATTGGTGTCTAGGAGAGTCTTGTATATTATTATTATTATTATTTTGACAGTTCATATTAGCTTGTTCTTCATGTATCTTGTTACATCCCTCCGAGGACCTGGTTATTCCCCGGGTGTGTGTTCATGTCTTCCGCAGGTATCCTAGCCGGGATTGTGGTCTTCTCCATTTATTCGAAGATGACGTGACTTGGTTCCTCCTTGCAACTTCCACTTAGTCCTTTTATATATCATGTACTTCTTCCTTTTTATTTTGGTTGGTAGTGGATGTGTCTCCATCTAACAAATTGTATCAGAACAATTCATTATACGATATCTTCTATTCCCTTATTTTGTGGATGAGATTAGTTAGTTGTGGTTTACTGCATTTTACAGCTTATGTATACATACAAGGTCCTATATTTCGTATGTATACAGCTGGCATGTCTACGTACTTAGTCCTACGTATTTTGGGACTGGGACGTTACAAGACATTGCCAGGTCGATGATAAAAGGAGGAGAGAGAGAAGAAGTAGGCTTGTTACGATGAAGGTCAATAACAAGAGGCTCAGAAGAAGTGAGCTCTCTGTCACGCCCCGCTCTCGTAGGAGCGATCGTCCTCGCTAAGGCGTGATGCCGCACGAGCCTAGATTGCGCTCGTGCAAGGCAGTTCCATAACGGCCGATTACATCGGCGGCGACGGGATCATCGCACAGAAGTCCCAAGCAGATACATTGAACATTGCAGCGGAATTTAAAACAAGAACACAAGACATTCAAAAGAAGCTCTTTATTGATATTGAATACAAGATTACATTTGTGGGCGCAAGGCCAATTTACAAGTCTCTCGTGCTCACTTTTCTCTCATTTACAAGTCACTCTGCTCTCTCTCATCTCTCGACACAATTGCTTGAGCCAGCGGAAGTTTCGGAAGGCGATGTCTATACATTATGTCCTGTATAAGTCTTCAGATCACGCGGCCGCATGCTTCGACTCGCCAAGGAACTCCGTGCCTCGACGTATCCAAGCGAGCTCTGCGCCACGAGCTTCTACCTGTGCATGCACATGTAAACTATGTGGGTGTCAGTACCACTATACTGGTGGAGTGAGCTCCTCGCCCACCCATACAAAACCAACACGTTTCATTTACTTTGTGCAACATAAACTCTTTTTACGATTGTCTTTCTATTCTTGCCTTAGGATCAGTTTTAGGACCGACGCCTTTGCATTACTTGTGTCTAAGGACCATCCTGTGCTTGCACGACGACGTTAACTCATACTTTTGCCTTAGACCCTTCTCGTGCCAATAACGTTAACCTATCAAGTCGTGTTTGCCTTACGGCCAAAATCAGGGATGCACTACACGATAGACTCCATTTCCTTGCCTCTAGACCTTCCTCGTGCTTGCATTATCCATGCACCGACTCATACTTTGTCCTATGTGCCAAACTTTGGGATGCAACGACTCGGTCGTGCCAAGAACTCGATTCGTGCTTCAATATCTCTGAGGCAGCGCCTCCTCGCTTAGTCTCGCTTACACTTGTGTTGTGACAACGCGGCCGTGCCTCATATTTCGAGGTCGTGCCCAGCAACTCAACGTAACTTCACACAACTTGCCCTACGGTCCTTTTCGACTTAACTCGCAACAGCTCAAGCCTAACTCATGCATCTCTATACCAACAACTTAACACTCGACGCCACATCTCGTGCTGAAGCACGTCGCCTTCTCGCTGTAGCCAAATCTTAGGCCCAGACATTGTGTTCACTAACTGCATACACTTTTAACTCAACTCAATCCAAAGGCACGCACGCGGATTGCCGCCCGTGCCGATACATCTATAGGAAAGGTCACTGGCATTAACTAGCCATCGTGGACATAGCCTGGCAAACGGGATCCTTGCACCGCCGGTTGCGATCCTCGATGCAAGTCCCCGTACTACCAATTGCCTATTACCCAGCTCAGCTATAATTTGTTCTTCCTAGGCCGAGTCGGTGCCCATGGCCCAGGGCTGCGCTCGAAGAACCATCGCCCTTGTCGACAAGTTGTCCATGACCACGCGCCTACGCTAACTTCTAGACTTAACGTAATGCATGGTCTCATCATCATCATTTAGCTACTTTGCTTTACTCTTTACATATTTTCTTTGCAGAGCCCAAACCAGGGTTGCCTCGGCGACTGAACCACAGTCCCGACATATTTTCTCTCGGCGACTAACCATCGCTTAGGCTTAACATTCTTTGAACTCGGGGAACGGCTACTGCATAGTCTTCCAACTTAACTTGAACATAACGTATTTCCTTAAGTATCGACCGACCGTGGCTAACTTTCCGTTGAACCAACCGTAGCTCGTGCCTCTAAACCGACTCGTGTTCTACGCAACGCTGTCGTCCAAGTCATACTCCATATGACGGGCCTTGGGATCGTGGGACTATTTAACTTGACAACCGCAGAATGAGCGGGACAGCACTTGGAATGACTTAGGTCGACCGGCATAACTTTGCCTAGCTTACTCAAGCCTACAACTTAACCCGAGGGACGAGCAAAGGCTATGCCAAGCCTTGCGTAGTGGGACCGTGCGCGCTTTATCAAGCGTTTATGCGGACGACGCCTACGACTTAGGCAAGTTCATAGTTTTGTGTCAAAGACCAACTTTTCTTCTCCCAAGCCACGGGACAAAGGACCGAGTGTCATTTTCAAAGCACGCCGTACACCAACTCTAAGCCGACCGTGGGACGTTTTCCATGTTCTAACTCATTTCGACCCGTCGGGATTATTCCCTTAGCTATGTGGATTCATCTCTTTTATTATTAAGCCTACTTGTGCAAGTTGAAAACACGATTTATTATGTGAAGGCAAAGATGACGCAAGTTCACCGAAACTACCCCACCTGAGCGAGCGGTCGTCTTGACCGAGCGAGCCTTCGAGCAGCCGTTTGCAAGGCTAAAGTCAAACACCGTCGGCGTTTCGATTCCTCCGATTGACTTTGCGGGACGGGACACTACAACATACACCACTCAGAACAAGTCTCGTCCTCGAGACTTTCCTAGAGGCAAGCCATCCTACCATTTCTATGGCCAAGACTTATTCGAGCCTAGACACGGGACTATAACAGTCGAGCGAGATACGCCTACGCGTTTCCTCGATTTCGAGCCACGCTCGCACGACTATCAATCCTTTCGTTAACATAATTTCAAGATCTCGGCACTCTCCCCTTTTCAAGTCTTACTTGAACTCATTGTATCACTTGGCTGGATCGTGCACGCATTCCAAGCGTCCCCAAAATACATGCATTCAGCTAAGCCGCATGATAGAGAATTTGTCATTCTCACTCGAGTCGCCTCGTGCACATACCCAAGCGTCCCTGAAATATATGCATGTCAGCCGAGTCTCGTGAGCAAGGTTTCCTACGTTCATGATTCATGCTATCCATTCAAACCAATCCTCAAGATCAATTCTTCGATTGATAACTCTGCAACAGGGGCGTTTCGCCTAACCGCTAGGCCAATATTTACGAGGCTAAGTCAATGTCAGGATTGGAATCATAGTTTCCCAACAATAATGCCAACACTGACCCCAATCCTAGGGCCAAACCAAAGTCGGTAGTACGGGATTTTCTACCCAAGCTCGCGTCACTCAGATTTCTAAACATCGAGCACGATCACCTATTTGCATCAACGCATTCGTTGCACAGCGCTACGAATTCGAATTCATTCGAATCACCCATTCTAACCAATTCATGTATTCGATCACGAGGTCATCTAGCTCGACAATACATTGCGCCCCAATCTCACGTGAGTCCGATTATCCACGGCGGTTCATGAATCACCATGCAACGCTCCCGCGGAATAATCATTCTCATCGGGGCGTAACTCTTGTTTGAGTTTAGACTAACTTATTCTCGATACGCGGATTGGACCTACTCAATCCTCAAGTACAATTCTTCAAGCACACAAATTCATTCTCGAGTCACCTTCGCGTCAAACCACAAGTCGAAGCATACAAAGTGCCACGCCGTGCTAGTTCAATCACCCCCGCTGTATGAATCACCATACCAGCGCTCACGCGGAGTGATCGCCCTAGTCGGCACGACGCATGTGCGAGGCTGAAGTTGCACTCGCATAAGACAAGAATGTCGAAGTTGTGGTTATCGACGAAGCAATCCAAACGTTCCATTTTTTATCCAAGCCAAGATCACCGTTTGATAGTCCGTTTGTCATCCGTTCAACTAGGAAATCCTTGAGCCAAATTTATCTTTTCCTCGACACATTTCAACATCCCGAGTATAGCATCCCTCGGAACAATGACATTTGCACGATCGTCATTCGCCGAGTCAGAGTACCCCCGAGTTATCGCATATCGATCTTTGATACGCCTCAATACCATCGACGATATGCGTAACCTGACGATCTTCCTTTGCAACCAAATTTTGAGTCGTGCAACTGATGCTATTGTCTGAACTGGATATTCCATAATTTTCTCGATATTCAAGGTCAAGTTCAATCGCTATTCCTCAAGCTCGAAGATCGTTTGTTCAAAACTCAAGTCACATTTCATTTGCATCAATCCGATATCGTGCGCGCGATCCTCTAAATTTCCTCGATCAAAGACCATTCATTTTCATTCATCGTTCCGAATCATTTTCTAACACGCGTTGTCCGATCACAAGTTGTCCGACGACATCTCGTTCGGGACATTCGAAGTCACGATCAACTAAGCGTGACGCGTTCTAAGGCTTCGCGCGATCGCATCGCCTCGCCGACTTACTCGTTATTATTTCAAATCCTCAATCTTTGCTCGAATGATTTCCAAGAAAATCCATACACCACTCGGATTCGAGCCATACGATCTAGTCCTCAATCACGTTCGCATCATTTGCTAAGACATCCTTCAGATTCGTTCGACGAATCCCTAGCGTAATCGCTTACGTCGCATCGACGTACTAAGTTGTTCGCATTATTTCTTCGAAATTCAAGTCAATCCTCCGTGTACGCCTAAGCGTTATCTCGATAGCGTTCCTATCGATAGACACTCTAAGTGTAGCTTTGCTCCCGATCGAGCGGTACTTAATATCGCTCGCAACTCGTTTGCACCAAAAGTCGAGGTGCGAGATACGCGACGCAACTTAGCCAAAAGGCCGTGCGCATGGCTATCCCGTGCGGACTATATTCGAGTTTGCACGCTCAATTGCTAGGGTCAATGCATGACTAATTAGGCACGCACGTGACATGTTAACTTAGCATGTGTTCTCTATCGAGTCAAGTTTAACATCGTTCGACACAAAGGCCTACCGATGCATCCGGCGATAGCCTACCGATGCGTTTGGTTGAACGCTTTTACGAGCTTTTGAAAATATTTAGACTTATTGTATGGACATGCCGAAGGACATTCGAGAGAGAGCGCACACTTATTTTCCAACGACGAGCTTTCAAAACTGAGAAGTCGACGTGAAGTCCAAGGACGTAAAGCCGTGCTCTGATACCATTATGTCACCTCCCGCTCCCGTAGGAGCGATCGTCCTCGCTAAGGCGTGATGCCGCACGAGCCTAGATTGCGCTCGTGCAAGGCAGTTCCATAACGGCCGATTACATCGGCGGCGACGGGATCGTCGCACAGAAGTCCCAAGCAGATACATTGAACATTGCAGCAGAATTTAAAACAAGAACACAAGACATTCAAAAGAAGCTCTTTATTGATATTGAATACAAGATTACATTTGTGGGCGCAAGGCCAATTTACAAGTCTCTCGTGCTCACTTTTCTCTCATTTACAAGTCACTCTGCTCTCTCTCATCTCTCGATACAATTGCTTGAGCCAGCGGAAGTTTCGGAAGGCGATGTCCATACATTATGTCATGTATAAGTCTTCAGATCACGCGGCCGCATGCTTCGACTCGCCAAGGAACTCCGTGCCTCGACGCATCCAAGCGAGCTCTGTGCCACGAGCTTCTACTTGTGCCTGCACATGTAAACTATGTGGGTGTCAGTACCACTGTACTGGTGGAGTGAGCTCCTCGCCCATCCATACAAAACCAACACGTTTCATTTACTTTGTGCAACATAAACTCTTTTTACGATTATCTTTCTATTCTTGCCTTAGAATCAGTTTTAGGACCGACGCCTTTGCATTACTTGTGTCTAAGGACCATCCCGTGCTTGCAGGACGATGTTAACTCATACTTTTGCCTTAGACCCTTCTCGTGCCAATAACGTTAACCTATCAAGTCGTGTTTGCCTTACGGCCAAAATCAGGGATGCACTACACGATAGACTCCATTTCCTTGCCTCTAGACCTTCCTCGTGCTTGCATTGTCCATGCACCGACTCATACTTTGTCCTATGTGCCAAACTTTGGGACGCAAAGACTCGTTCGTGCCAAGAACTCGATTCGTGCTTCAATATCTCTGAGGCAGCGCCTCCTCGCTTAGTCTCGCTTACACTTGTGTTGTGACAACGCGGTCGTGCCTCATATTTCGAGGTCGTGCCCAGCAACTCAACGGAACTTCACACAACTTGCCCTACGGCCCTTTTCGACTTAACTCGCAACAGCTCAAGCCTAACTCATGCATCTCTATGCCAACAACTTACCACTCGACGCCACGTCTCGTGCTGAAGCATGTCGCCTTCTCGCTGTAGCCAAATCTTAGGCCCAGACATTGTGTTCACTAACTGCATACACTTTTAACTCAACTCAATTCAAAGGCACGCACGCGGATTGCCGCCCGTGCCGATACATCTATATGAAAGGTCACTGGCATTAACTAGCCATCGTGGACATAGCCTGGCAAACGGGATCCTTGTACTGCCGGTTGCGATCCTCGATGCAAGTCCCCGTACTACCAATTGCCTATTACCCAGCTCAGCTATAATTTGTTCTTCCTAGGCCGAGTCGGTGCCCATGGCCCAGGGCTGCCGCTCGAAGAACCATCGCCCTTGTCGACAAGTTGTCCATGACCACGTGCCTACGCTAACTTCTAGACTTAACGTAAGGCATGGTCTCATCATCATCATTTAGCTACTTTGCTTTACTCTTTACATATTTTCTTTGCAGAGCCCAAACCAGGGTTGCCTCGGCGACTGAACCAGTCCCGACATATTTTTTCTCGGCAACTAACCATCGCTTAGACTTAACATTCTTTGAACTCAGGGAACGGCTACTGCATAGCCTTCCAACTTAACTTGAACATAACGTATTTCCTTAAGTATCGACCAACCGTGGCTAACTTTCCGCTGAACCAACCGTGGCTCGTGCCTCTAAACCGACTCGTGTTCTACGCAACGCTGTCGTCCAAGTCATACTCCATATGACGGGCCTTGGGATCGTGGGACTATTTAACTTGACAACCGCAGAATGAGCGGGACAGCACTTGGAATGACTTAGGTCGACCGGCATAACTTTGCCTAGCTTACTCAAGCCTACAACTTAACCCGAGGGACGAGCAAAGGCTATGCCAAGCCTTGCGTAGTGAGACCGTGCGCACTTTATCAAGCGTTTATGTGGACGACGCCTACGACTTAGGCAAGTTCATAGTTTTGTGTCAAAGACCAACTTTTCTTCTCCCAAGCCACGGGACAAAGGACCGAGTGTCATTTTCAAAGCACGCCGTACACCAACTCTAAGCCGACCGTGGGACGTTTTCCATGTTCTAACTCATTTCGACCCGTCGGAATTATTTCCTTAGCTATGTGGATTCATCTCCTTTATTATTAAGCCTACTTGTGCAAGTTGAAAACACGATTTATTATGTGAAGGCAAAGATGAGGCAAGTTGACCGAAACTACCCCACCTGAGCGAGCGGTCGTCTTGACCGAGCGAGCCTTCGAGCAGCCGTTTGCAAGGCTAAAGCCGAACACCGTCGGCATTTCGATTCCTCCGATTGACTTTGCGGGACGGGACACTACACTCTCTTTGCTCCACTTTCTCGATAGAAGGGACGAGATTGATGGTTAGCATCTGAGAAGATGAAAGACGAGAAGTGCATCCTTTAACTGGAATCACCAAGACTTCATCTGGACCGTCTTTCTGTCTTCATCCGCGTCCATAGCCAACATGACCTTCATGTACTCTTCTTTGTACATTCTGGAGTCCGTATAATTGGCCTCGACACCTCAAAAAGGATTGAGGTCAGCAACCTCTTTCTTGATTTCTCCGTTGTCGTCCATGTATTTAAAGCATTGGTGGAAAGTGGATAGCACAATATTATGTTCATGCAACCACGGCCTTCCTAATAGTAAATTGTAGGAGACGTGATTGTCAATCACATAACAGGTGACTTTCGTCCGGAGATAGCCAATTTGGACCCTCAGGCGAATCATTTACAACGGTTTACTCTTCCCATAATTGAACCCAAGAATAGTTGCACTGTCGCTGAGAGGCTATGGACTGGAATCTTCAGCGAATCCAACAATGTTTTTCGGGATTATGCTGAGTGCAGGCCCGGGATCGACATATAAGTCCTATTTTTAGATTTTCAAAAAGGTTTACCAATTATATTTTCCAATTAAATTTTTGAGTTATAAAAATATTCTATATTATTTAGTGATTAATTATTAATTGGAATTATTATCGTAAACACATATTAAATTAAATTTGTTTTGGTCTTGAATTTTAAATTATTGTTTTTGATCCAAAATCTAATTCTATATCAGATAAGTGTTGTATTTATGAAAAACCTATTTTTAGTATTTTTCTTATTATGATCAATACTTGAATTGATCACTCTAATTTTAATTTAAGTCTATATCTTAATTATTTGATTTATTAGTATCAGTTATTTTAAATTTTGAATTTATAAAAGTATGTTAAATATTATATAGTATTTGTATATTATTATGGTAATCGATTTATGGGTTAAGATTTGATCTATCTTTATCAATTTATATTTACGAGATTATTTGATAATCATTGAGTATTATTTTGAATCATTATTGTTATATTTAGATTTGGTTATATTTGATTTATTAATTTAAATTATGAAGTATTTGATCAATATAGGATTCTTTGAATCTTAATCTCTCTCTAGTTGGGAGCCTTCAACACCTATATAAGGCAAATGTTAAAGGCCACCCCCAAATTACTAAGGGCCACCAACCTACTAAGGGCAACCATCCTACACTTATATTTTTACTAAGGGCAACCCAAAATGAATCATTTTACTAAGGGCTACCAAAAAAAAAAAAAAACAAAAAAAACAAAATCCAACAGCCCCCCTTCGCCCCTCCTGTTCATTCCCTCCCCCCTCCTCCACGAAGTCCCCTCGTCCTCCGACAGACCCCCCTTCCTCCCTCCTCCACGAAGTCCCCTCCCCCTCCTCCACGAAGTCCCCTCTTAGGTCCCATGATATCCTAGATACGTAGGATGAGCTGAGTGCATAATCCCTTGTAGGGAAGAAGATGGTTGTTGGATCAAGGAAGCACATAATAGCCAAGGAATAAGTGCTCGTCTCTTGAAGGGAAGGAGAGTGGATAACTTAGAGAGCTCTGTGAATTGAAACATTGGTTAGGGAGAGTATATTGTTCGGAATGACCAATGAATGAGAATTCATGTTTTATAGTGGTTTGCATAATTGATTCATTGAAGGAGTGCACACAGCTCTAGTTAGGTCGTAATTGATTCATTGACTGACTGGGCTAGATGGCCGGCCAACATGATTGGTGCCGAAGGACCATAATTCTCATTATACATGAAAGATCTAACATGCCAGCATTGATTACTTTGTTGACGTCCTGATGTGACTCTTAAGCATTTTGGACTGCAGTCTAGGCTGCAGTCCTCAATGAAACTAGGACTGCAGGCCTAGCCTGCAGTCACTGTAGCCATCCATTTTTGTTCAAATGAGCTCCCCTGAGCTTCTGTCAATTGGGGACTGCAGTACTAGCCTGCAGTCCTCAATATACTTAGGACTGCAGGCTTTGCCTGCAGTCACTGTAGCCATCCATTTTTGTTCAAATTCCCTCCTCCCTGAGCTTTTGTCATTTGGGGACTGCAGGCCAGTCCTCAACTGAAGCTTCTGTCAACTGAAGCTTCATTAGAAGTGGGGACAATTATGGAGGAGGTGGGGACAACAACAATGGAGGAGGGGACAACAACAATGGAGGAGGGGACATCAATGGTGGAGGTGGGGACAATTATAGAGGAGGTGGGGACAACAATGGAGGTGGGAATTGAGAGAAGTGATTTGGGGATTGAGAAAAGAGGAAGAAGACAAAGGAAGAAGATGGTGGCCCTTAGTGTTTTAAAAATGGCAAACTTGTAATTTTTTAAAAAAATTTAAGTTGGTGGCCCTTAGTAATTTGGGGGTGGCCTTTAACATTTGCCCTATATAAAGGGGGAGTCCTCCTTTCGTTCTCCACAAAACCAACACAATTGCTATCTACAATTTTTTTTTTCGTACATGCACCATGTCCGTGTCCATATACTTTTTTTTCGTTATTTTTCTATCACATCTACAAATTTCTTCCTCACGTTTGACACCCCGGACACGTCATCCCTCGACCCTCCCCGACACAGAACTCTAATCCTAAACCCGAATCCCCGGCAGCCTCTGTCTTACGGCGAACCCCGTCCGTAGTCATATTCCATCCCTGCTACCTTCCTCCACCTCCTGTCACTCCCAGACCCCTTGTCCCTTGCGACCAAAGCCATCACCGCCCCGGCTCCCCGTCCTCCACGACCGAACCCAGTCCCTATCATTGCTCCCAAACCCCCATCTTCATCATCTCCACCAATATCATCATCAACAAACACACCACCACCACCGTCTCCTCCTTGTCCCGGCCACCTCGGCCAAACACCACCACCTCCAGACAACCCACCACCATCACCACCAGTAACCTCCCCAAAAAGAAAAAGGAGAACAAGAAAACCCCCCAACTCACCTGCCTCCGCCGAGCCGTGCAGCGCCGCTGCACTCGAGAACCTCGCGGCGAGTGCCTCCCTTCGCGTAGCCTCGCTGCGAGAACCTCCCACCACGCAGGTGCGGGCGCATCCACTCCACCAAACCATCCGCCTCCATCGAACCGCTCTTCCCCGTGCCCTCCCGAGCTGCACCGCTGGCCAGAACTAAAATCTGCGGTGCTCTACCGCCAGCATCAGCTCTCACCGCCATCTCCTCTTCAAAACCCACGATGGCGAACTCAATATCTGGTGACGCTGCACCTTGAGTTGTGCCTCCGCGGCCATCGTTCAGCCCCGCGTCGTGGCCGGTGACGTCCGTACTTTATCGTACCGGTCACCGTCGACTGCGGTGCACCCTTGCTACTTCTTCGCTTTCCTCTCGAGTTCTCTAGAGAAGAAGAGAACCCTCAGCTCCTTTTCTTCTACAGCTCCGTTATCTTCTCTCTCTCCCTCTCTTTCAAAGTTTTAATGGAGGAGAAACCATCCGTATTTTTCTCTCGTCCTTCTTTATTTTTTTTCATTCTTTCAAAACACTTTTTTCCTTCCCTCTGGTCCTTTTCTTCTTTAAAGAAGAAACGGTTCTTCTTTCTCTCTCTCTCTCTCTCTCCAATACTTTTCTCTCTCAAATGCTCCATTCGATTTTTTTTCCTTCTTCCAAGGACAACAACAACTTCAATGCTATTGTATCATTGTTATTATTGTCCCCGTTATCCGTTGGAAACGGTAGAGCACTACGGATTCCCTCTAAGCAACATTAAGAAGTGAACATCCACAAAAAAATTAATAAAAAAAATGTATCAATGTTATTATTAATTATTAATAATTTTTTGTTTTAACCCGGTAACCAAGAAGTGATAAGTAGATACTTTATTATTAAAGTTAGTACTAATAGTAAAATTATCATTGATATTATTATAATTAAGTATTGTTTTATTATTATTATTATTATTATTATTATTATTATTATTATTATTATTATTATTATTTATCTTGGAAATTGTATATTATTAGTTTCTAGATTATATTGTAACAAAAATATTGTATTGGGTTAGGCCTATATTTATTTTCAAATTAGGTTTCAGAACCATAAAATATATTATTATATTATTTTTAGCTATTTTAAAAGCATGACTTGATCTAGGATTGTATTTTGACAAAATTGAGACTTATAGCCTTAAAAGATTTTCTGGTATTTATCCAAAATTATTTTGATTATTAAAATATAGTTTCTAAATATTATAAATATTTTCATAAATAGTTCTAAATATTTGTTTATATGAATTTTTCCTCGATTATATATCAAATCCCTCCTACCTTCTTGTAATCTCGGACCTCCCTATATCGTCTCTAACTAAATAGACTATTCCGGACTCAATGGAACAATATGTCCCATCATTTGAGATTATCTTGTGTAGTTCTGACTTCTGAGACTATTTTTGTGCCGACTTGATTATATCACACCAGTCAACTCCAAATCAAACCGAGGAAAGTACTTGTTGACGCTATCATGTGCATTTACTTTATATTATAGCATTTCATCTATGCATGCTATTTTTTCGTGCCTTGACTATTTATACACATGAGATTGATGTAGGAATGAGATGTAAAGTACTGTACTCTAGAGGGGGTGAATAAAATAGACATCGAAAAATTAGCTATTTAAAAAATCGTTAGCAACAAGATCACATGATATATATCACAGATATGAAAATGTAAAAGTAGAGATCAGAGAGCAAATGCAAATACAAGGATTCATACTGATTTTCCTCTTGTGAGGACTAGTCAAGTCAGAAGAAATCCAGCTTCCAGTTGAAATCCACAATGAAAAAATGTTGCAAGTTTTCATACGAAGTTCTTGTAACTTCTACAACGCGATCTTTGATCCGAAGTACTCGACCAACTTCAATTATGAAGTATCTTTCTTCAATCAAGCCTCTGATTACAATCACTCTAAAATTTCTAGACCGTACCGCACTGGCTGTAGTGTCCCGTCCTGCGAAGTCAATCGGAGGAATCGAAACGCCGACGGCGTTCGGCTTGGCCTTACAACGGCGACTCGAAGACAGCGCTCAGGTGGGATAGTTTCGGTGAACTTGCCTCATCTTTGCCTTCACATAATAAATCGTGTGTTTTTAACTTGCACAAGTAGGCTTAATAATAAAAAGAGACGAATCCACATAGCTAAAGGGAATTATCCCGACGGATCGAATCGAGTTTAGAACATGAAAAACGTCCTACGGTCTGATTAGAGTTGGTGCTCAGCGTGCTTTGAAAATGACACTCGTTCCTTCGTCCCGCGGTTAGGGAGAAGGAAAAGTTGGTATTCGACACAAACGATGAGTTAGCCTAAGTCATAGGTGTCGCCCGCGTAAATGTTCGATAAAGCATGTCCGTTTCTACTGCGCAAGGCTTGGCATAGCCTTGGCTCGTCCCTCGGGTTAAGTTGTAGGCTTGAGTAAGTTAGACAAAGTTATGCCGATCGACCTAAGTTATCCCAAATGACGTCCCGCTCTTTCTGCGGTTGTCAAGTTAAATAGTCCCACGATCTCAAGGGCCGTCGTATAACGTATGACTTGGGTGATAGCGTCGCGTAGGACGTAAGTCAGTTAAAGGCACGAGCCACGGTTGGCACGATGTAAAGTTAGCCACGGTCCATGGTACTTAAGGAACACGTGTTGTTCAAGTTAAGTGGAAGGCTATGTAGTAGTCGTTCCCTCGAGTTCAATGATGTTCGAGACGGTCCCTCGGTTGGGAGTCTTGCGTTCCTATCTACGTTAAGTTATTCGAGGCGGTCCCTCGGTTGGGAGTCTCGCGTTCCTATCCACGTTAAGTTATTCGAGGCGGTCCCTCGGTTGGGAGTCTCGCGTTCCTATCCACGTTAAGATGTTTCGAGGCGGTCCCTCGGTTGGGAGTCTCGCGTTCCTATCCACGTTAAGATGTTCGAGGCGGTCCCTCGGTTGGGAGTCTCGCGGCCCCGATGCACGTAATGTAAAGGGTGGTTCAGAGCACGAGTTGCTAAGTATAGTTCCAGTCGTACCAATAAATTAGGCCATGCATTTACGTGAGTCTAGATGTCTCGTAGGTGCGTGCATGGTCGTTGGATACCTTGTCGACAAGGATTTCTGCCTAGACTGGTTATACGCCGGGGCACCGGGCCCAGTCATCCTAGGGGGTAGACATTATAGCAGCGCATGCTTTTATTGCGTGGGTAGTCGGGGGCTTTCCATGGGGCTAGCTACCTTGTATCGAAGGACCCGCCGCCTACCCGAGCTATGTCCGCGATGGCTCGTTATGCCAGTGGCCGTTCATATAGATAATTGGCGTGCTAAGCGGCGAATCCGCATGCACGGTGTCGGTCATAACAAAGAAAGTGTAAGCACGGTATGCGTTGAATGGTGAAATATGTGCTCGGTTGCACCAAAGTGTTATAAAGCCTACGATTCGGCTATACGTAAAGTCACGTGTTTCACCACGAGATATGGCGTCGTACTTGAGTTCTTAACACCGGTTCCACAAGTGAGTTGTACGTTTCGAGTTAAGTCTGGAAGGGCCGTAAGGCGAGTTTGGATAAGTCAGGTTACGCTGCGAGGCACGGCCTCGATGTTTGAGGCACGGGCAAGTATTTGACACGACCGAGTCGTTACGTCCCAGAGTATGGCACGAGAGACAAGTATGAGTCGGTGCGTTGATATTGCAAACACGAAGCAGTCTAGAGGCAAGGGTAAATGAGTTATCGGTGTAATAGCACGGAGACGGTCTAATGACACTAAATAGGCCGATTGCCTATGTCCTAAAAATCGATCCTAAGGCAAGAATAGAAAGACAATCGTAAGGGGGCTCGTATTGCACAAAGTAAATAAACGTATTGGCTTTGTATGGGTGGGCGAGAAGCTCACTCCACCAGTACAGTTGAGTACTGACACCCACACAGTGTTTATGTGCAGGCACAGGTTGAAGCTCGTGGCACGAAGCTCGCTTGGATGCGTCGAGGCCCGGAGTTCCTTGGCGATTCGAAGCGTGCGGCCTCATGGAATCGAAGACTTATATGGGACATAATGTATGGACATCGCCTTCCGAAGCTTCCGCTGGCTCAAGCGTATGAATCGAGAGATGAGAGGGAGCAGAGTGACTTGTAATGTGAGACGAGTGAATTTGAGTGATTGTAATCTCGGCCTTGCGCCCTAAATGTAACTGTTGTTTCGATATCAATAAAGAGCTTCTTTTGAATAACTTGTATTTTGTTCTAGATTTCTGCTGCGTGTTCAATGTCTCTGCTTGGGACTTCTGTGCGACGACCCCGTCGCCGCCGCTGTAATCGGCCGTTATGGAACTGCCTTGCACGAGCGCAATCTAAGCTCGTACGGCATCACGCCTTAGCGAGGACGATCGCTCCTACAGAAGCGGGGCGTGACATAGTGGTATCAGAGCACGGCTTTACATCCTTGGACTATCGATTGAATTCTTTAACTCCGTTGGTCCGTAAACTCTGAATTGTGCTTCCGCAACGTGATATCGTTGGTGCACTCTCTCTCAACGTCCCTCGGCATGTCCATACAATAAGTCTAATATTTTCGAAAGCTCGTACAAGCGTTCAATCGAACGCATCGATAGGTGGTGGCCTTTGGGCCGAATGGTGCCGACCTTGAGTTGATAGAAGACACGTGCTAAAAGTTAGCAAACGCGTTGCGTGCTTGAACGACCTTACACAAACAATAGCGGACGAGCATACGAGACCGAAGTATAGTTCGAACGGGATGGTTATGCACACAGCCTTTGGCTAAGTTGTGCCGATTATCGTGCACCTCGACCTTTTCGTACAAACGAGTCACGAACAATATTAAATATCGCTCGGTCGGGAACGGGGATACACTTAGAGTGTATATCGATAAGAACATTATCAGACTAACGCTTAGGCGTACACGGAAGATTGTTCTAGATTTTGAGAAATAGTACGAACGACTTAGTGCGTCGATACGACGTGAACGATTACGCTAGGAATTCGTCGAAAGAATCTGAAACATGTCTTAGCGAATAATGCGAACGTAATTTGGACTAGATTAGATGACTCAAATCTCGAGTGGTGTATGATCCGTCTTGGAAATCATTCGAGCGAAAGATTGAGGATTACACGAGTATGAAATGCGAAAACGATTGAGTAGGTGAAATCGAATCGAGAAAATTGATACGGATCGTATACGAAAAGTTAACACGACGAGTAGGTAGCGTGCATGAAATGTTCGATTTTAAAGTTACGTGAATGACTCTGAGGATTGAAATCGATGTTGCTCGATGGTTTGAGTTAGCACGAAATGATGCAAATTGAGGAAATACGTAGTCGGTGACTTAAGATAGACGGATGAACGATACATGATTTCGGATTTGAACGAATTGATCTTGTAAACGATTCGAGGGATAATGATCGAACTTGAAATTGAACGATTCGAGGAGATTATCCAGTCGGACGATAGCATCATTCGCACGATTCAAAATTTATTGCAAAGGAAGATCGTCAGGTTACTTCTATCGTCGATGGTATTGAGGTGTATCAAAGATCGATATGCGATAACTCAGGGGCACTCTAATTCGAGGAATGACGATCGTGCAAGTGTTATTGTTCGGTTGGATGCTATACTTAGGATCTTGATTGAGATGAATGTTGGGTGAAAGTGATCGTGTCTTGATGGTTACGCGGATAACCACAACGTCGACGGTCTTGACTTGTGTGAGCGCAACTCCAGCCTCGCACATGCGTTGCGTCGGATTTGGGACGATCATTCCGCATGAGCGCTGACATGGTGATTCATGTCGCAGGAATAATCGAACTCAGAAAATCAGGACGCAGCAACTTTGATTGTCCTGACTTGTTGGTTTGATGCGAAGTCAAATTCGAGGATGTTAGGACTTGCGATTGATGATTGAATAAACTTGAGGATTAAGTAGGTCCAATCCGCACATCGAGAATGGACTATTCTAGACACAAACAAGAGTTACGTCCCGATGAGAATGATTATCTCGCGGGAGCGTTACATGGTGATTCATGAACCACCGTGGATAATTTGACTCGCGTGAGATCGGAGCGCAACGCATTGTTAAGTCAGATGACCTTGTGATCGATTACGTGAATTGGAATAGATAATTTCGGAAACGTGAGACGTGAATTATAGTTTAGAGATGAATTGTGTCATAGCGTGCTTGATTTGAGAATGAATGATATGCGAACTAATGTTGAACGTGTTCGAAGAGATAAACTATACAAAACGTCTTGATGAACGAACGATATTGATATGACGTAAAATTGGTTGAAACGTGAGTTATCGTAGGATGGCTTTATCGAACGACTCGTATCCCGTGTGTCGAATATTGGGATATGTGTAGGAAATCGATGTTCGATGTTTAGAAATCGGAGTGATGCGAGCTTGGGTAGAAAACCCCGTACCATCGATTTGGTTGACCTTAGGATGGGGTCAGTGTTGATATCGTTGTTTGGGAACTATGATTCCAGTACTGAGGAAAGACATAGCCTAGCGGTTAGGCAGATGTCCGAGTGCGAAATGATAAAAAATAGTGGAGGCACCACTCATGAGGCTCGATTGACATGCACGTATATCAGGGTCACCCGAATATGTGCACGATCCGACTCGAGTGATGATGGCGGATTCTCTATCACGAAGCTTGGCTGAAATACATGTATTTTGGGGACGCCTAGAATATATGCACGATCCAACTAAGTGATACGTTGAATCAAGTGAGAGTTGAGAAACGGGAAAGTGTCGAGGATTTTGAAATTGTAAGTTTCGAAGAAATGTTGACGGTAACGCGATCATTGATTTGAGACGAGTTCGAATGTTGGTTGATCGGTTGGTGTGCCTTACGACTAAGTTAGCGATAAGCATGAGCATGGCTCGGAATTGAAGAAACGCGTAGGCGGAGTATGTACGAGTAAGTCTTGGCCATAGAAATGGTAGGATGGTTTGCCTTCAGGAAAGTCTCGAGGACAAGACTTGTTCTGAGTGGTGTATGTTGTAGTGCCCCGTCCCGCGAAGTCAATCGGAGGAATCAAAACGCCGACGGCGTTCGGCTTGGCCTTACAACGGCGACTCAAAGACAGCGCTCAGGTGGGGTAGTTTCGGTGAACTTGCCTCATCTTTGCCTTCACATAATAAATCGTGTGTTTTCAACTTGCACAAGTAGGCTTAATAATAAAAGAGACGAATCCACATAGCTAAAGGGAATTATCCCGACGGATCGAATCGAGTTTAGAACATGAAAAACGTCCCACGGTTTGATTAGAGTTGGTGCTCAGCGTGCTTTGAAAATGACACTCGTTCCTTCGTCCCGCGGCTTGGGAGAAGGAAAAGTTGGTATTCGACACAAACGATGAGTTAGCCTAAGTCATAGGCGTCGCCCGCGTAAATGCTCGATAAAGCATGTCCGTTTCCACTGCACAAGGCTTGGCATAGCCTTGGCTCGTCCCTCGGGTTAAGTTGTAGGCTTGAGTAAGTTAGGCAAAGTTATGTCGATCGACCTAAGTCATCCCAAGTGTCGTCCCGCTCTTTCTGCGGTTGTCAAGTTAAATAGTCTCACGATCTCAAGGGCCGTCGTATAACGTATGACTTGGGTGATAGCGTCGCGTAGGACGTAAGTCAGTTAAAGGCACGAGCCACGGTTGGCACGATGTAAAGTTAGCCATGGTCCATGGCACTTAAGGAACACGTGTTGTTCAAGTTAAGTGGAAGGCTATGTAGTAGTCGTTCCCTCGAGTTCAATGATGTTCGAGACGGTCCCTCGGTTGGGAGTCTCGCGATCCTATCTACATTAAGTTATTCGAGGCGGTCCCTCGGTTGGGAGTCTCGCGTTCCTATCCACGTTAAGTTATTCGAGGCGGTCCCTCGGTTGGAAGTCTCACGTTCCTATCCACGTTAAGATATTTCGAGGCGGTCCCTCGGTTGGGAGTCTCGCGTTCCTATCCACGTTAAGATGTTCGAGGCGGTCCTTCGGTTGGGAGTCTCGCGGCCCTGATGCACGTAATGCAAAGGGTGGTTCAGAGCACGAGTTGCTAAGTATAGTTTCAGTCGTACCAACAAATTAGGCCATGCATTTACGTGAGTCTAGATGTCTCGTAGGTACGTGGTCATTGGACACCTTGTCGACAAAGATTTCTGCCTAGACTGATTATACGCCGGGGTACCGGGCCCAGTCATCCTAGGGGGTAGACGTTATAGCAGCGCATACTTTTATTGCGTGGGTAGTCGGGGGCTTTCCATGGGGCTAGCTACCTTGCATCGAAGGACCCGCCGCCTACCCGAGCTATATCCGCGATGGCTCGTCATGCTAGTGGCCGTTCATATAGATAATTGGCGTGCTAAGCGACGAATCCGCATGTACGGTGTCGGTCATAACAAAGAAAGTGTAAGCACGGTATGCGTTGAATGGTGAAATGTGTGCTCGGTTGCACCAAAGTGTTATAAAGCCTACGATTCGGCTATACGTAAAGTCACGTGTTTCGCCACGAGATATGGCATCGTACTTGAGTTCTCAACACCGGTTCCACAAGTGAGTTGTACGTTTTGAGTTAAGTCTGGAAGGGCCGTAAGGCGAGTTTGGATAAGTCAGGTTACGCTGCGAGGCACGGCCTCGATGTTTGAGGCACGGGCAAGTATTTGACACGACCGAGTCGTTACGTCCCAGAGTATGGCACGAGAGACAAGTATGAGTCGGTGCATTGATATTGCAAACACGATGCGGTCTAGAGGCAAGGGTAAATGAGTTATCGGTGCAATAGCACGGAGACGGTCTAATGACACTAAATAGGCCGATTGCCTATGACCTAAAAATCGATCCTAAGGCAAGAATAGAAAGACAATCGTAAGGGGGCTCGTATTGCACAAAGTAAATAAACGTGTTGGTTTTGTATGGGTGGACGAGAATCTCACTCCACCAGTACAGTTGAGTACTGACACCCACACAGTATTTATGTGCAGGCACAGGTAGAAGCTCGTGGCGCTTAGCTCGCTTGGAAGCGTCGAGGCCCGGAGTTCCTTGGCGATTCGAAGTGTGCGACCGCATGGAATCGAAGACTTATATGGGACATAATGTATGGACATCGCCTTCCGAAGCTTCCGCTGGCTCAAGCATATGAATCGAGAGATGAGAGAGAGCAGAGTGACTTGTAATATGAGATGAGTGAATTTGAGTGATTGTAATCTCGGCCTTGCGCCCGAAATGTAACCGTTGTTTCGATATCAATAAAGAGCTTCTTTTGAATAACTTGTATTTTGTTCTAGATTTTCGCTGCGTGTTCAATGTCTCTGCTTGGGACTTCTGTGCGATGACCCCGTCGCCGTCGCTGTAATCGACCGTTATGGAACTGCCTTACACGAGCGCAATCTAGGCTCGTGCGGCATCACGCCTTAGCGAGGACGATCACCTCTACGGGAGCGGGGCGTGACACTGGCAAATCAACTAGAGAATTGTAACTGGCTTGGAATTTGAAAATGAAAAGCTTAGAACACTTTAGAATACCTTAGTAGGCTTAGAGAGAAGAGAAGAGAGGGTGTGTTGAAATGGTAGAAATTCTTCTCTATTTATAGATTTTCCAAAGACAGAATTTGGGCAGAATTCGGGCAGAATTAATCTTTGAGAGAATCTCGACAGATAGTCGTTGCATCCGTAACTGCGGGAAGACTAGGTTCAAAATCCAACTTCCATTAATCAAACTCGGGGTAAATTTGGGCCGAATTCTTTTGGTGTCCAGAGTTGATTTGTTAGGGTTTTGCAAATAGGGTTTTGGACATTTTGAAAACTCAAACAGTTATGAGCTTTTGTAGAAAGGTTTATTTTCAAAACACAGGATATTTTAAAAATATTTTGGGATATCCTATTTGCCAGTACGACCCGATGTACATTGTATTCCTAGAATCAATAAACTGTGAAAATTATATTAATAATGGAAATATAGACTCATACGGCAAATTGGCTTCATGTCTTGAACGGCTGCAGTAGCAGTTCTCAACAGTCGTCCAACTAGCCCTTATATCAAGACATGGTTAGATTAATTATTAAAATTAGGTTTGATCATGACTAATGGGCCAACAATCTCTCCCATTTTGATAATTGACAAACCTTGACCGATATAACATCTCGATCTTGATTTAAAAAGAAATCAAAATTTGTAAGGTACTGTACTGTTCTGTACTTGTATAGCACTGCCTTCTCTTCAAAAAAATTGTATCCTGCAAAAGATGTTAGATCCATTTTCTACTCCATTGTCACTTAGAAAAATAATTGCAAAGAGAGAAGCTCTCCCGCAATCCATGCTTAAGAAACAAACGTTGAAGAAATACAGAAAATATATAAAGAATAACATATATTTCACAGGCAATTCTATGAAGGAAGCATAAACTTAGGTAAAAATGCTACGCATAGAATGGGAAGTACATACTAAGAATAAAAGAGAGAACAATACACACTGAAATAGTAAATGCATACTAATATGAGTTTGACATATATCAACTCAGCAAAAAGTCACAATGCTAAAAAATAAAAGATAAAGTACTATTTGGAATGTCAGATCATTTCCAAGCATATATAGACAAATATAGAGTCTAATCAGATACCATCTAGACAACATATAATAACGTCTAGATCAAAATCTTTAGCAGCTAAACAGAGTCATCATCATTATCGCGATCAGCGTCACCACCATGTCCAAAAGAACCAGCTTCAGACGTGCCAGCTCCATGAGAAGGGTGTGGAGTAGCACCATAACCACGGTACCAGTCGAAAATGTTATCGGGCTCAAAGAAGTGGCAAACCACCTCATCCTCATAGCGGTATCCAGAGACAGTGGGATCTCATAGAAGAGAACTGTCATGCAGACTAGTCTGGGCGAAATGCAGATCCGTAAAAGAGTACCAGGGCTTGAAACCAACTAGCATCGCAGAACTAATGTTCCCTCAATGTGTCAGTCACAAACACTAGTAAAGAGTTGTGCTCATCCAACTGAACATGTCGCATATCAGATAAGTGCTGGTGGATATAATGACCCGCTCCATACGGCACATTACGATGAGTCGTTGACTCAAAGAGTTGCGTTGACCCGAAATCGAATCGATGCAAAGAGTTACGTTGACACGAGCAATGCATCGATTACGTTCGATGCAAGTTTTAAGTTGGCCCGAAGGAAAGCATTGAGTCGGTTTAAAGATTCTAAGAAATCGAATTGATGCAACGCACAAGTCCGATTCGAATGAATATTGATTTTAGTCTGTCACGACCCGTACCCGCTTTTTGGGCGCGAGCTCATGAGCAAGCCAGCTACATATCTAGCAGACTCCAGCCCGACTCGAATATGTATAAGCTATCCAGAATAGGATATCAGGTCTAATCTAAACTATATCTCAATCCACAAGAATCAAATAAAATAAGAACGAACAATTATGAGTCATGGTCTGCAGCCTATTAGCATATTGTCCGATTAGACTCCAAGAATGATATGAGTCTATAAAATAAGCAGAGTATATCATGGCATAGAATATAAAGCACGAGTGGATAATAAAGAAATATCACAAGCAAATACCTGTGTCCCTGTAGGTGTAATTACTACCATCGTGAGCCGCTCACTAAACTCCATGCAGTCGCTAAACCTGAAGAGATCATCAGGTCCTCAGAGGACTAGCAAGATACATAAAACATGCCTACTTATATGACAGTAAATAACATGTCTGGAGGATATGAACACTGCAAGAAAATCATCTAAGGACGATGAGTCGTGTGGAAATGTAATACTAGACTTGGCTAACTATCAATCAAAACTCCTATAGCTTGTAGTACAATGCAAGATACTCTCAATCTATAGTGTTTCAATTGACGTACAAAGCAGGATACTCTCAGTCGAGCTTAGCCAATTCTAGTATCGATCTCCTCTTCTAATGGATACAAGGTCAAGTAGACTCCTATAAATCGTAGTACAATGCAAGAAACTTTTAATTTATAGTGTCGCAAATCAAGTCAATCAATCAATATATATATATATATATAAGCTATAGGTCGTAGTACAATGTAAGATACTTCCGATCTATAGTATATCTCAAGTCAAGTCAATCAAGAAATATCAAGATAAAGAATCGGCTATAGGTCGTAGTACAATGTAAGATACTCCCAATCTATAGTATATCTCAACTGCAGTACAATGCAAGATACTCCTAGTCAAGAATAGTCAAGTCAAGGACAGATGTAGAAACTGACAACTCTATCATAAGACAAGGTAACACGAAGAGACCAATAATCTATCAATGTCAAATACCCTATACGTGTACGTAATCTAGAACAAGTAAAGCAATCAAGGACGAATCAATCATAATATGAAATTATGTGACAATATGAAAAGGAATACAATAAAGAAAGAGAAAACAATATAAATACTGTATATGTTCGGCAAAGTATACTTGCCTAAGGGTTGCACGGAGATCCAACAAGATTTAGTCAACTGCTAAGCCATAAAGTCCAAATCATCACAACTGTCTTCGAAAGCTGAAATAAACATTGCCAACATTCTTAGAATAGTTAAATTAGCTAGAATTGTCTGTTCTTAAGTCCAATTCTGGACACAGGAGCAAAACAATAATTTCGGGCAAAAATAATGTCCGTCGTTGGACCCGTTTTGTACCGAAAAGCATGCCAGAGTCAATGGTCTCTAAAATCGTCAAACTATATATCTACGGATTTAGTTTTTCGATACGAACCCAACCGTATGTCCAAAGTTGGATTTCGACGGACTGTGCACAAAATCGTCCGTTGAATCGGATCGTGGGGCCCGTAAAGCGGCGATCCGATCAACTATCTCAGAATCGGACCAAACTTGGCATACAGGACCAAAAAATGATACGGTCCTGTTGGCACAAGTTTCATCTCGATCTGACGAGCGTGCATAAAGTAATTAGAAAATTTGCACAGAGATCGATACGGTGAATTTCGACGGATACACATCAAATTCGTCGCACACACGCGACCAATTCAAATTTTGTCAAAGCCCACACGTCCACGAAGCCGATACGCACCTTTTGATGCTTCCGGTTCGCGACCACGTCGCCCGAAATGGCGGGACGCACGTCGTATCAAAGGTTTTCGTGATTTTTAAAACAGATTTACAGTAAACTTGGGGATCGGATTTCTCGACACGTAGTCGACGAAATCAAATTCCGTAAAAAGGGATTCGAAGCCCTATAGGTTGTCTAGGACTTTCATTAAATAGTTTTCGAGATCTGTTAATAGGTTGGGCACGAACTGCCTTCTAATTTGGGTCATTGAAACTAAAATTGTTATAATTCCTATATAGTTTTTCTGTGATTTTGGTGAAGTCTTGTGGAACCTACAGTGCAGGAGAATTTTATCGACTTGAAGGGGTTTGCAGTTGGTTAACTAGGCCCTCTACTGGAGAAAATGAATCGTAAAACGGTTGGTTCTAGAATGGAAAATCGAGTTTCAAAGTGGGTTACCTGGCTGCCTATGCTCTGTTGTTGTGGTTCTTCTCTGTCGCGCCCGGCACGCGTGCTGTGCCTCCGTGCGGACCTGGACGGCCGGCGGCACCGCGAACAGGGTTGGAAGAGGTTGCCGGGGTGTGCAGGGTGGAGACATGTTAGGGTTTCGATAGTTTCTTCGCTCTCTAACTCCCTTGATATATATACAAGCCGAAGGGGTGTGTCAGGTTACTGTTTGGATGGAAAGAACTCAGCTGGGCTCGGCTCTGGCTTGTGTTCGCTGCGGGGGCTAGGCTCTTTTGGGGAATTGGGCCTGCTGTGGTGGGCTTTTTGGTATGATATATTTATTTTATATAATTCTTTGCTTTCCATTTTAATGCTGAGGCATTTAAGACTTCAATAGCTGATGCGTAACAGATTGCAAGTTACAAACCACAAATGTACTTTATTAATTTTTGTATAATATAAATGGTGAAGTTTAAAGTTGGTTCTGGTTAAGCCGATTGGCCAAATTGGGTTTGTTCTATCATATCTACAGTTATATACTTACTGATTTAGTTCATAGTATGCTGGAAGGATATGATTGTGTATGTATATCTGATATGGAAAGAATCGATATGAACCAGTTTGGGCCTTTTTTTGATTTCTAGGACTCGTACACAACACAAAAGTTGTTTGCAGTGTGCTTTTCGGATTACTGATGAGGACATACATAACCAAACATTCACTGAACCCTGGCTTCAAGGCATCAACCATGGCACCTATCATCTAAGGGTCGCAATATGGGTTTGAGCAGCTAACTCGACATCTTAGGCCAGTTTGGGTCAGGTCTAAACAGGCTTCAGCATAAAAAGGTCAATTCGTATAACCCGTTTAATAAACAGGTCGGACCAGAATCTAGGGTGTTGACCTGATTTGACTCGTTTATTCAACAAATCAAGTTCAAGAGTGACAAATGGCAATTTGGTCAACCCATTTATCCGACCTATTTACCTGCCTTCGTAACCGGGTTTGGGTACATAAACAGGTTCATGTATAAATGGGTCTACCTAACTAACACAATTAATAAACGGGTTGGGTCCAGGTTACGGGTCTAACCTGGTTTGACCCGTTTATCAAATATCCACAAGGTCAACAAACCTTTTAGCTATACTATACTATCATAAATCATAATCCCCATTTCATTTTCCTATGTTCTGAATTCTGATAGTGGTAAAATTTTGTTGTGAGAGACTAGTGGTAAGCAATGGAGCATTAATGACTGAAAGTATTCCACTTGGCTAAAGTCATCTACCGTAATAATTAACTAAATAATTATTTATAAAAACAAATTTAAAAATCACCATTTAAATTAAATAAATAAACAAATAAAAATATTTCAAAAATTTCTGGGAAGGGGAACTAAAAATCTACCCACCTTAAAAATAATTTCATACTCGAAATTCTAATTCATACCTATGCCTTAAAAATCAAAGTCTACTATTACCTTAATCTCCTCAAATTTAATTTCTCAAGATTATTCTATGACCTTCTCTAGCCATTTTATAACTCTGAATACTTGGGGACTTCTACCCACCTTTGGTCATACTACTCCTCAAAACATGGTCACTAAAATCTTATAATCTTCTAACTAGTTGCTAACAATTCTACTGGCAGATATCTAGGCATATGGCAACTATAATCCTCATATCTATAAATAGCCAAATATTCAATAATCAAGCAATATTATATTATATTATAACTTAAGAATTTCTGATAAATACTAGATAGCACGATCGTTCGTCACTTCGAAATAGAAGGGACGAGAATCAAGGGTACGAAAAACAAGGAAGTATAATCGAGAGCAAATATTGAGTTTTCAAGGACGTAGAGAATTTTCAAGGCAGTATGGATTGAGATTTATAAGGTTTAGTCATAGTCACAGGCTCGTACCAGTACAGTTACGTAACCTATACGATATGCTCTGACCTGCATGGGCCACCACAAAAACTTGTCATGACCCACACCCGCTTTTTGGGTGCGAGCTTGTGAGCAAGCCAGCTACGTTTCGAGCGGACTCCAGCCCGACTCGAATACGTATAAGCTGTCCAGAATAGGGTATCATGTCTAATCTAAACTATATCTCAATCCACAAGAATCAAATAAAATAAGAACGAACAATTATGGGTCATGGTCTGCAGTCCATTTGTATATTGTCCGATTAGACTCCAAGAATGATATGAGTCTATAAAATAAGCAGAGTATATCATGGCATGGAATATAAAGCACGAGTGGATAATAAAGAAATATCACAAACAAATACCTGTGTCCCTGCAAGTGTAATCACGACCATCGTGAGCCGCTAACTAAACTCCATGCAGTCGCTAAACCTGAAAATATCATCAGGTCCTCAGAGGACTAGCAAGATACATAAAACATTCCTACTTATATGACAGTAAATAACATGTCTGGAGAATATGAACACTGCAAAAAAATCATCTAAGGACGACGAGTCGTGTGGAAATGTAATACTAGACTTGGATAACTATCAATCAGAACTCCTATAGCTTGTAGTACAATGCAAGATACTCCCAATCTATAGTGTTTCAATTGACGTACAAAGCAGGATACTCTCAGTCGAGCTTAGCCAATTCTAGTATCGATCTCCTCTCCTAGTGGATACAAGCTCAAGTAGACTCCTATAAATCGTAGTACAATGCAAGATACTTCCAATTTATAGTGTCACAAATCAAGTCAATCAATCAATATATATATATATATGCTATAGGTCGTAGTACAATGTAAGATACTCCCGATCTATATTATGTCTCAAGTCAAGTCAATCAAGTAATATCAAGATAAAGAATCGGCTATAGGTCGTAGTACAATGTAAGATAGTCCCAATCTATAGTATATCTCAACTGTAGTACAATGCAAGATACTCTCAGTCAAGAATAGTCAAGTCAAGGACATATATAGAAACTGACAACTCCATCACAAGACAAGGTAACACGAAGAGACCAATAATCTAGCAATGTCAAATACCCTATACGTGCATGTAACATATGTCGACTGGTTTGCCTTACTTATCAAAATTAAGCTTGGTTAAAGTTGCCATTGGAGTGCCAAGAGGTTTGACGATTTCCAGATTGAACTTCTTTAATAAGTCTTTTGTGTGCTTGGCTTGATTAATGAACGTCCTATTGTTGGTTTGTTTGATTTTGTCAGGAACTGCACCCGCTTTTTTGGATACGAGACGTGTCCAAGCCAGCCTACGTCGCAGAGTTGGCGGTAGAACGGTCAAGGCCATGATGCTCAAAATCACATAAAGAATAACTTCATTGCTCATTCATATTTCTAAATTTATTACAACGTTTACAGTATTTATATTTAAGTAAAATAAAAGGTTCTTACAATTAATGAAAATGATACCATTTTTATCTAATTTTTAGGTTTCTGTCTGCATGTACACCCGTATCTCCCAATGCTAAGTGAAGCCAGAGCTAACCTGAAAATTGTTGGTTTTCAGTCAAGAATGGAACAAGCACACAAACCGACAACAATGCAAAAACACAATAGAATTCATAAGACATAAAAATAACATATGTGAGATAAAAACTAGAAAGTAACTGATGTCATGGCAAGCAGTGAAGAAAACCAGGAAACAAATAAAAGATAACTATCTATGTGTTTTGAAATATCTTGTTCGACATGTGAACGGCTAAGGGGTTAATACGGCACCCTGCACGTGTCGGGTGCAGCTGCTATCAGTCAAGATCAAATATTATGGGATATTTTTGGGTAGTCCACATGTCTACTAAGATATTTTTCCGCCCAGCTAGTACTCATGAAATCAAGTCGCAAGAATGGTAATCATGTAAATGAAAGTTAAGAGGTACAATAAATCCATGATACTAATCTCCGTGTGACGAGCGTGTCAATATGCTACAAGACATATGTATAAACATGAAACGTATAAACTAATATGAATTGAAAAACAATCAGAAAGTGCACTTGCCTGAGGTCCTTTGCTGGTGAAACCGATAATACTATACTACGTAGTGAGCTACAACAGTCAAACTCGTACAACAGTCTTCGGATGTTGAAACAGACAATACCAATATTTTCAGAATAGTCAAATTAGCTAGGATTTTCTGTCCTTAATTCCAATTCTGGAAACAGGGGCAAAACGATAATTTTGGGTCAAAACGGTGTCCGTCGTTGGACCCGTTTTGCACCGAAAAGCGTGCTAGAGTCAATGGTCTCTAAAGTCATCAAACTACATGTCTAAAAATTTATTTTGATTATATGAACCCAATGGTATGTCCAATTTTAGATTCCGGTGGGCCGTGCACAAAATCATTCGTTAAGTCGGATCGTGGGCCCCACAAAACGACGATCCATTCAACTGTCTCAGAATCGGAACAAACTTGGCATACAGGACCAGAAAAATGATACAGTACTGTTGGCACAAGTTTTGTCTCGATGTAACGAACGTGTACAAAGTAATTAAAAATTTTGCAAAGAGGTCGATACGGTAAATTTCGACGGATACGCATCAAATTCGTCGCGCACACGCAACCAATTTGAATTCCGTCAAAGCCCACACGTCCGTGAAGCCGATACGCACCTTTCGATGTTTCGATTCACGACTACGTCGTCCAGATTGGCGGAACATACGTCGTATCGGAGGAATTTGCTATATTACTACTGTTTTGAGAACGGGTTTTAATCAGTTTTGGACGTCCGATTTCTCGACGCACAGTCGACGAAATCCGATTCTACAAAAAAGGGTTCGAAGCCCTATAGGTTGTCTAGGACTGTGTTTAAATAGATTTCAATAACCCTATTTATCCTGTCATTAATTAGCCTTCTAAATTAGGGTCTTGAGTGCCCATACTGTTCTATTTTTAACAGATTTCTCGACAACTTTGGGCTCGATTTACGGTGCGCACGGTGAAACTTAAAATGAAATAATTAAAATGATTAGGAGAGGGTTATATTATGGACATACCAGATTGAATGGTTCACGAAATGACCCACTGGAGGCGACGAACTGTTGCCACAAAGTTGGCAAGGGCTGTTTTGCTGCTGCTGCCGCCTCCGTTCAGTCGCCGTGCACGCGCGGGTTCAGTCGTCGTCCGGTGACTCGTGCGGCAGCACGCGATCGCGGGTGGCCGCCCAACATCTAGGGTTTAGGTTTTTCTCCCTTATTCTCTCGTGCTTATATGCGAAATAGGGGGGTCTGCTCCAGTTACGGGTTGGGGGGGCTTGGGATCGGGTTGGGCTGGGTTTGTCTGCTTTGTTATTTTTCCTTTTTTATTTCTTATATGTTATTTCTATATATATTTGTATATACACACATACCTATATATATATTTATTTATTTATACATACACATATATGATGATATATGTATATAAATTGTAAATCACAATATAACAATTAAATATTACAAGTATAATCCTTAATTACAATATTGGAATCTTAATTTATATACTAGGCTATATATAAAATTTGATTTTTATACATATATATTTATATTTATATAAAGCCTAAATTTTATATCAGGAATATAATCATATATATGCACATGTATATACCTATTAGCCTACATAAATTCCAAAATCCCAAAATACATGTTTAAAGAAATATTCACTATAATTGTCAAATAAAACATTATTGATATTTTTAAATGGCAATTATTATATATATATAAACATTTACTAGACCACTACATAAATTACGAAGTACGCACATTCATACAACACATCTATTGTCGTGAACGTCTTTGGTCGCTTTACATCATTACATGGGCCCGGGTTTGCTTCGGTTAAGTCCGGACCAGTTTGGTACAACCGGGTCACTTAAACGTCAAATAATATTAATAATGAATAATTAAAACATCTATAGATGATAAGTCGCAACTTGGCCCGATTTTCCTAGTTAGGACATCAATATGGCTCGGCCTTCCCTACCAGGGCTAATACACTAGTCAAAGTACGCTACTGCACTATCCGTGCCATGATTTCTAGTCACCTTGTACTCCAATTCCTAACCATGACTAAAATCATCTACCGTAATAATTAACTAAGTAATTATTTACCAAAAAAATCTAAAAATCACCATTTAAATCAAATAAATAATAAAAATATTTTAAAATTTTTGGAAAGGAGTTACAAATCTACCCACCTTAAAAATAATTTCGTCATCGAAATTCTAATTCATAACTATTCTCTAAAATTCAAAAGGAAAGTCTACCTTAACCTTAATCTTCTTAAATTTTAATTTCTCAAAATAGTTTATATCTTCCTCTTAGCCATTTTATAACTACATAACCTCTAGGACTTCTACCCACCTTTGGTCACACTAATCCTCAGAACTGAAATCTTATAATCTTCTAATTAGTTGCTAACAATCCTAGCAACAGATATCTACTGCATATGGCATCTATAACACTCTCCTATCTATCAAGCAACTCAAAATTTAACAAGCAACAAATTTACACCAATAGCTAAGAAATATTGATAAATTCTAATAAGCTTCGTCGCTCTGAAATAGGATGGACAGAAAGATAAAAAATAATAATCGAGAGCAAATATGAAGTTTCAAGAGCGGTAGGGAGTATCCAATGATACAGATAGAAAGAAAGTTTATTAAACCATTGACTTATTTGCTAGATTGGGCTACTCTAGTCTAGTCACTTGCTAAATCAAAGAACCTTTCATTTCTTAGAGGGGATTTTAATTCGTGCAATACAGAAGTTCTGTACTCGAAATTAATCTAAACAAGGTTCCATAATAGAACGGAATTTAAGAAATCAAGATTGTGATCTTTTCTGTGGTTATTTGAACACACGAGCAAGGGATATAAATGCAATACAAGATCGTATCACGACTTTCAGGTAGATAGAATAATGGTTACGAATGACATCACATTCTAAGAGGTGGATACTACATAATAGGTATAGGGATCTATTTTAAATAGTTCAATTTTATAGTTCAAAATATGGTGGTATGCATGGATGGGTTTTACTCGGTCTTAATAGGTTCCCTAATTGGACATCACTCGTTGGTTGGATGAACCTTGTATTTCAAACTTTATTGACTGGACAAGATCCTAAGATAAGACTATTTCTACTAGGTTAGGGTAACCTAGAATAGGTTTCCACCTAAGTGGTTGAGCTAGTTGCCAGTCAGGTTGGTTAGCTAGGTCCCTAAAGCCCAAAAATATGCCTTTAGTGACTTTTATTTTTAAGTAGTACGTGAGACCTCAATTGGGTGGCACACTAGTGGCGTGTGCGTAGTGGGCTTCGAGTAGATCACAACCATATATTGGGTCGAATGAAATGAGTCGAGGTTGAGGCTCTAATAGAAGTCAGAAAGTATACCGGTATTATAGTAAGAGTTATAGCTAGTCCTTTTGACCTGAAAGTCGTATCATAAAAATAGAGTACAAGGGGACGTGCTTGAGTGGGACATGATATACCTAGATGAAGGTGGACTCGTCTAGATCTTGCATATAAAGTTTGTTGGAAGGTAACAGCTAGTATCATGCTCCGAATATTAATCTCACGGTCAGGGACACCAAGGATCTAAATATAGTGGGTGTTTATAAGGCACAAATTTTCCTATCCTTGGGAACCAACCTATCTGTTCAATCGGTAATACTAGTAAATCCTAAAATTTAGAGGCTGACATCCTATATACTTTAGGAATTTATTTCTCGAATTTAAACCAAGACAAAGTTTACTATGAATGGAGTTGGAGCAATTCAAGTCATGATCACGGGGGAATAGATACCGTAATACGATAGATATGGATCAAGTTTGAAGTTCGTTTTACAATTTCAAGTAGACGAAAAGTGATTCTGCAATAGCTTTCATGGCCATAGATGATATGGCGAGCTAAGGTTAACATTCTGGGTATAACTTTGCTCAAATATGGGCATTTGCCTTTCTTCATTAAGTAAGGGAAAAATACTAAAGAGTTCCAGGGAGAGGGATTCGAATGCTAATACGGGGTTCCAAAGGGGATCGAATAATTCGAGAGAGTTTTCAAGGCAGTAGCAGATAAGATCCTAGAGACATCTACATCTCAGACCACATAGATTAATCAGAAGGAGAGCGAACCGAGTGTACTAAGGTTGATCAGACCATAATATATTGATTCTGATTAGACAATATGTTAGTAGGCGTCCCCAATAAATATATGTCTTGAATCAAGCTCGATAAAAGAGTAAGCTTGCAAAACTAGGCTATAATAGCAGCATTGGTCAAAATAGTCAAAATACAAATATACGAGATTTTTGAAATGAGGCACAAGTAGTTCGAGTTTTGTGATAATCAAAACCTTACCTGGTGTTCTTGCTTATACAGTCATCCTACTATCTTCTTATCCATAAGGCCTTAGTCGACTAATGGGTTATGGACCTCTGAATTCTATATTCCAGGTAAACCTATTAGTGTCAGTCAATTACCTCATTAATAGATCATAAGGACCACCGAATGCTAGATTGGAAGACATGCTACCCCACTTACGAAACTTTCACTAGTATTGGCTTTAGATCTTATGGGACATACAGGGCAGTTTTCTATTCTCTATAGTATCCTAAACTTGTAATCACGTCTGAAGTCATTTCATCGAGAATTATGCCTCGCCTGTATACTCTGGCTGTGGTAAACCCTTGGTTCCGTGATTCAGATATGATATGCTATCAGATACTCTACCTTATATTGACATAAGTTCTAAAGAGGTCAACGAAAATATAGTTTTAGCAATGTTCCCTAACCTACGATTCCTTAAAATAATTTTAACTCTATGGGTCATGCCTCGCCAGTGCTGGCTACAATGAACCCACACTCTCCATTCTCAAGTAATCAGCGACAGTGCGTTGCTGTCTAGCCATTACAGTCATTAAAATTACTCCAACTATATTCCTACGAACTTCAAGGAGCTGCTAGAGATTCAAACTAGTTGACTATGATAGAAAGCGTAAACATCTGCCTATAAGTCTCAATCCTTAAAGTAAAAGATTGATCGGGGAGGAAATAACTGAAGACAAGGGAATTAAGAACATCCTAATCTTTATTTCATATGTATTTCAAATGGTCACTACAACAAAAAAATCTATTAATGACGCTTGATAAGTGGATTTCATGACGGCTGATAAAGAAGCGTCATCAAAGTTCAGCAAGACTATATTCTATGACGGTTTTCTATATAAACATTATTGATTGTCTCTCAGTGATATGAGCGTTATGAAAAAATACCAAATTTTAAGTCGAAACCTCGACTCTCCCGCACTTACTCCCGCACTTAAGGAAAAGTCTAAACCCCTTCTCCTTCTCTCTTTCTTCTTCTCTCTTTCTCCTCCCGCTCCCCAACTCCCTTCAGTCCACGCCCCACTCCCGAACTCCCCTCAACCCGCTCCCCGCTTCCGAACTCCCCTCAGCCCGCTTCCCGCTCCCCAACTCCCCTCAGCCCGCTCCCCGCTCCCCAAGGTTTGTCCTAAATTATGTCTCGATTATTTCTTATTTTATGTCCTAAATTCTGTCTCGACATGATTTTAGTAAAATTCCCTAATTTTTGACCAATTTTCTATTTCCTAGTTTTCAAAAGATGGCTGAAATCTTTGAATGCGTGTTTGGAAATCTTTGAATGAATTTTCTTTTTTTACCAATTTGTGAGGCATTTTCTTTATTCGCGCATTGGTTCATCTTCTTGTTTCTTTCTTTGTTGGTTCTTGCAGAGTGGAAGGGTGTTAATTCCATTGCTTTCAGACGAATACTTACAAGTTGAACTTCATGGAGACACGTTCGGGTAGCAAGGTTTGTTTTGGTTCATGGAAACACGTTCTTTTCAATTGTCCTATTTTCTAGAAATCATGGACAAAAAAGAGATCAATATCCCTATAACGTGGTGTATGACACATGTTGAACACGGCATTTTTACACTCGAAATTACTCCAGGTCACGCAGAAATCGGTACCGTGTCTGTGTATGTGCCATGTCATATTGTCTTTAAATCAAGTCATGTTCTTCTTAGATTAAATTACTCTAGGCAATACAACTTATTTTTTATAGTGTGCACGTTGCTCATGTATTGAGGGTAGGATGGATCTTTGACATCAATTTGTAATTGTTTGACTGTACATCTTTAGATTAAATGATATCGGTCATGTTGGATGTGAGCGTTGATCAACTCTTTTTTTAGGTTTATTTGACCCTCTTTTGCAGTTATGTAGATGATTCATATAGACTTTCTCAATATATATTCTTACATATTTTGACATCTTGTTACCTTTTATACCTGTATGCACATATAGGGAATTATAAAACATTTTCTGTTTTGTAATAACCAAATGAACTATTCCTAAGTCATGTTCTTCTTCTTTTTTACTCTAGAAATTAAAGTTATATTATGGAATTAACCTTCTCCACTTTCATGAGTCTGAATTTATAGGTCATATCTACTTCACATTGGCCATTCTAGAATCAATCTTCTCCGCATTCAGCTTGAAATGAAACTTTCAAGTTACAATCACGTACTCGGTATTTTGCTTTATTATACAGAGGAATAGATCTTGGATGACAAAGCACCTATTATCGGAAGAATATAGAGCTGGAGTTGATGAATTTATGGAGCATGTTAAAGCTAGTGGGGATGATCTCGACTTTATTAGATGTCCATGTAATGAGTGCAAGAATCTCTATAGTCTGAGTTTAGAAGATGTAAAATTTTATTTGACGACAGTTGGTATCGATCCAAGGTATACTATATGGATATGGCATGGGGAAGTTGTTCCTAATGAAGTGTGTGAGGATACATGTGCGTCTGTTTATAAGGACTATGATATGGATACTTTAAATGATGTGGCAGATACACTAGAGATGTTTCATGCGTTAAAAAGGAACGACATTGAAGGAGATGATGAAGATAACTTTAATTCATTGCTTGATGATGCTAAGAAACCATTGTATAATGGTTGTAAAAAGTATACGAAGCTATCTGCGACAGTGAAGCTCTTTAGTATCAAGGCCAAGAGTGGTTGGAGTGATAAAATCTTTTCAGATGTGTTGACATTATTTGCCGACATGCTTTCGGGAGAAAATGAATTGCCTGTAACTACTAGGGAGGCTAAGTGTTGCTTCTCAATATTTGGAATAGAATATAAGAGAATACATGCATGTCCGAATGATTGCATATTCAATAGAAAAGATTATGAAAATGCAACCTCATGCCCTACGTGTGGAACGTCGAGATATAAGGTAAAGAAGAATATGTCTGAACAAAGTCAGGAAGAGCAAAAGAATGGCATCCCAGCTAAAGTTCTATGTTACTTTTTACCCATTTTACGCTTTAAAAGGTGGTTTCAATCGGTACAAACATCAAAGAATTTGACATGGCATGTAGACGGAAGGAAAGTCGATGGCCAATTGCGTCATCCCGCAGATTCACCGACGTGGAAGACAATTGATGATAAATTTTTAGAGTTTGCAGCAGAAGCAAGAAACCTTCGACTCTCTCTTTCAGCCGATGGGATTAATCCATTTAGTTCACTCAGTAGTAGGTACAGTTGTTGGCCTGTAATGCTAAATACTTATAATTTACCACCTTGGTTGTGTATGAAGAGAAAGTTCACATTGTTGACATTGTTGATATCAGGCCTCCAACAACCTGGAAATGACTTAGATGTTTACTTAGCACCTTTGATTGAGGATATCCAGTTGCTGTGGAAGGATGGAGTTGTGACTTACGACGCCTATCAGGAAGAATCTTTTACATTGAGAACTGTATTGTTATGGACTGTTAACGATTTTCCTGCATATGGCAACTTGTTCGGTTGTTGTATGAAAGGATATTTTGCTTGTCCAATATGCAACAAAAATACTTATTCAGATAGATCGAAATATTGCAATAAGAACATTTATACTGGTCACAGAAGGTATTTGCCGCATAACCATTCTTTTCGATCACAAAGAAAGGCATTTAATGGTGACAAAGAGTTCGGAACTCATCCTAAACCATTAAGTGGGGAACAAATATTAATAAAGGTTGCAAGGATTGAAGTTTCTTGGGGGTAAAAAAAGATGTTCCAGAAAAATATATCAGAGAAGAAGAAGGAAGCAGAAGTGCAAAGGAAATTGACACCAAAGAAGAGGAAAAAAGAAGTACAAAAAGATAAAGTTACAAGTTGTTGGAAGAAGAAATCCATTTTTTTGAGCTAGAGTATTGGAGATATCTTCCTATTAGACATAACTTGAATGTCATGCACATTGAGAAGAATATCTGCGATAGTATCATTGGGAACCTATTAAATATTCCTGGAAAAACAAAAGATGGGATCAATAGTCGCAAAGATCTTGTAGAGATAGGCTTAAGGGAAGAATGGGAACCTCATAATAAAAAAATGGGATTTATCTTCCAGTTGCATGTTATTCTTTATCGAGCCAAGAAAAAAGAATAGTGTGTCAAACTTTGCATGACCTTAAGGTCCCAGATGGTTACTCTTCGAATTTTAGATCTAATGTCTCAATGGAAGATCTAAAGTTATATGGTCTCAAATCCTATTATTGTCATGTTCTAATGCAACAACTACTTCCTGTTGCAATACGTGGTGTGTTGCCAAAGCATGTGAGATGTGCTATTATACGAGTATGTTTCTTCTTTAATGCCTTTTTTGCCAAAGTCGTGAATGTACAAAAATTACAAGATATCCAAAATAATCTTGTGATCATATTGTGCTTATTAGAAAAATATTTTCCACCATTATTCTTTGACATAATGGTACTGTTTGCCATTAAAATATTTGATTGCATTTCAATTACAAACAGAACAGTGTTATAATATAGGACTTCGATGTAGTCCTAGGAGTACACTTTTGTTTTTATTTGGGTCCTGTGTCGATGGAGCGAGTGGTAATAAGTTGACTTCATTGATGATCTGACGACGGTTTTCGTTCTCTGAAGGTCTGGGTTGCTTTAGATGTCGGAGCTTGCGGAGGGAAAGAAGACGTTGAGTGTCTCTTTCGATCTTTGTGGGTGATAACTCTGATGCTCTGGTTACATCTATCTTTAATTGTGCGTCTCTGTATGTCTGTGTGTGTAGAAGAAGGAAATGATCCCTCTATTTATAAGCAGGTTGGGCTGCTCATGTGCACATATGTAGGATGCGCATGTACGTGGGAACGCCACGTGGCTGGAGCTACAGGCGGTGCATGGATGATGTGCCATGACTTGTGGGTTGAATCCTTCGTGCTGTATTTGTGGGCTGGCACGTAGCAGTGGAGAGGATCTTTCGATTGCTGAGATCTTGGGTGGTTAGTACCCTTTATAGGCTGAACTGAGTCAAAGGACAAGTGGCGCATGTCCATAGCTCAAAGATCTCGGATTTGGTGGAGAGTGATCTGACAGGATGCTCCTGGGATTGGGCATATGAGAAGATTTTGGCTCGTAACCTTCAGGAGTCATGAACCGGTCTGGGCGTACGGCTTTTAAGGTGCATGCGAGTCTTCGGGCGCATGACTGTGGAGACGCATGCAAATGGTCGATCGGCCATGTGGCTTGTAACCGCCATAGGATAGTAATAATGACGCTGACGTCAGCGGCACTTTATTTTTTGTAAAAGCTGTTGCTGCTCTATCATCGAGGCATGGCTACTATCGTGTCAGACTTCAGCATTTAATATTCTTGACGGGTGATGGGCCTTTGAGTGGGCGTATTGATCTGCATTCCACTAGGCACATGGGGACACGTGGGGCGCATCCTTATGTGGCGCTTGGTGCTGATGGACGCATCTGTATGATTCGCGGTCTGATCGGCGCATCTGTTTGCATGATGCATCTTCATTGGTCCGACTGATGAGTTCTTCGAGTGCTTTAAACAGCCATTTTGACTTGGCTGAATTTGAGGGGTCAGGTTCATCACCATAAATGCAAATTTATTGCACGGGATTCGGAGAGCCCGCCACTTGGCGCATGGGTTTGATTTGCCCGGCCTATAAATAGCAGCAAAGGGAGAGTTTGCTTCTCGTTCTCTCCCGTCTTCCCGAATGGAGATGAACTTCTTTGCTCGAGTGCATTCTGTTGACAAGACGCTCCCGAGGGTGAAGATGCGATGAGTTGTCTTCGTACACGCACTTGAAGGTGACTGTTACATCCAAAAATCGGGACCGTGGACTCCCGATGTAGGCCGAAGGTGCCTGTTGCATCCAAAGATCGGGATGCACGAGCCCCGTCTCCGTTATGCTAAAAAAGATGCAAATCGAAATTGCATTGCTCTCCTCTTCCTTGGGCTTTGGAGAGCTCTTCCTCCAGCTAGAGTGGGGTCGATCGCCCACTCTTGTTATGCTCAAAGCTGCTCCTTTAGCCGAAACACTTGATCGGATCGAAGTGGAGCACATATGCTGAGATTTCGTGATGCGCCTAATTGAGACGCTGGAGAGACGCGCCTGACTGAGATGCTGAAGAGACGCGCCTGACTGATGATGCGCCTGGCAGCGGGTGCATGGCACTTGCTGCGCCTGGCTGTAGTCTTAGGATCTTTCTTTTTGTAGAAGTTCTCCTTTGTAAAGCCTTTCTTTAGACATGTAATAGACTTTTATATGAAATAAAAATCTTCTTTTGATGTCTATAGTTTTGCTGTCCTTTGCTATGCCAAGTACTTTATTTGAGCTCCTTGGCGCAAGTAGTGTTAAGCGCATAGGAATTCTGGCCTATAGATGCGCCTGAAATTCCATGCTTCTACAAGACCCCCTTCAAAGTTTTCAAAAGTTTTGGTCAAGTTTTGGAATACTTTGAATAAAAAGCATGGTAGGGTCTTCAATGGGGTGCATGACTGTTCGGGGCGCATGATTGCTCCGCACATCTGTGATGAGGCGCACGCTCCTCTCAGTTTTAAATGCAAATGATAACGCTTCAAAATGAACCAAAAAAAGATTAATGATGATATTTTTGGATTATTTGTAGTTATCATTTCGTAGAACCCCAAGCGGTGGCTGACGTCACTCTTCATCGATTTTCGCGTATGCCCGAGCCTATAAATAGGCGTCTATTAGAGAGAGAGAGAGTTCTTCTTCTCTTTGCTTTCTTCTTCTTTAGAGTTCTACTTTCAGAAAAAAAACCCTAACTTTTTTTATGAGATGGCCCCCAAAACTCCTCGCGGTGGTGCTGGCCGAGGACAAGGCCGGGGTAAGGAGCCGATGGAGTTCGACGAGGAGGACGCTCCTGTCGTCACCGAGACTCCTGTCGACGTTCGACTAGCGGTGAAGGGTGGGTGTCTTCTGACTTTGTAGTTTCTAACTTTTTTAGACGATTTTGGGGCATACGGATGAGTTGCATCCTGTTGATGTGCCCTAACTCTTTATTACCGACGCGCATGGACTTCTGTCCTGATGATGCGCTTAGGTTATTCCGCTAACGCGTATGGGTTTAGGCCCTGATTATGCGCTGAGGCTTCGCTGCTGACGCGCATGGGCTTGGGCCCTGATTATGCGCAGAAGCTTCACTGCTGATGCGTATGGGTTTAGGCCCTGATTATGCGTTGAGGCTTCGCTGCTGACGCGCATGGGCTTGGGCCCTGATTATGCGCTGAAGCTTCACTGCTGACGCGCATGGGCTTGGGCCCTGATTATGCGCCAGGCTACTGATGCGTCCCAAATATTTTGTCTTTGAAGCCTCTAAATTTTTTCTTGCTGTCTGTCTTTTTTTGTTGTTATGTTAGTGTCAATGACTATCCCCTTGCTGGATGAGGTCCTTCTGGATGCTTTCCTTTACCAAATGGGGGTTGACTTCAACGAGGAAGTTATTAACCCAACGAAGGCTGCTATCATGCTGGATCAGCCTTCCAAGAGGATGTTGCAAATTCGGGATCAGTCGCCTGTTTTTCTCCAAAGTATGATGGAGAACGGCAAACTGAAATCTGCAGAATCTGAGAATTTGACTTTCTTGAAATCGGCCTTTCTGTTTGGTGACCGCTTGATCTCCACTGAGGCGAACATACTGAAGATCAAGGAAGACTGGTTCTTCACAACGAAGGGCGTGGCCCTGTACATGCGGCAGTCTGAGCATCAATTACCACTGACGGCTTTCTACCGTTTGGCCTCCAAGAGGAGGATGCCATGGGAACTTACTCCCTCTCAAGGAGGGGCAGTGGGGGGTACCCTTCGTATTGATGTTACTTTGAATCAAAGAGATACCTTGGCCTCCTCGCGAGCCGGGACCTCGTACCACTGTCGAACTTTGTGCCCTAGGAGCATTTATAGTGATGTTCCCCTCGACACTTCACCTTCGGTGCTTCGACCTTTACAAGCTGGATGCTAACATCGAAGGTTTTGTATCCGAATAGAGATTTTCGAGTTGAGGGCTGGTGTCACCACGTGTCAAAGTGGGACGAGCTGATCCTTTGGGTTTTGACAAAGTTCAAGACTGAGCTGAAAGCGATTTGGATAACTGCAGCTCTTCGCGCCACCCAAGCAGGTGTCGACCTTAATCGACATATATTTCTTGCTCTCCTGGAAATGTTCAACACCCAGACTGGCACCTTTTTTACTCTGGTAGGGGATTTGGGATTGGCTCTCCATGAGATGTATGAGGTATCCAAGCTTCCATGGGGCTCGGATCCATATGAGGAATATTTTTCGACAAATGAAGAGATTCAAGTTTTGGAAGACAAGGAGCCAAAAATGGTAGCTATTTTCAAGGAGGTAGCGAGCCACCATTATCTGATGCAACGAAGGGAGAAGGGCGGTTCACAGCCCCATATGACTGCTTGGAGGGATTATATCTTCAAGCAGGACCTGACGGACCCTTCCAAGATTCGGTTTGTGACTCCGCGGGGACTGAGTCACACGGAGGCGACCTCCGACATGAGCCGACTATGCGAGAAGACTCCTCTTTCAAACGAGTGTGGTGACGACATATATAGTTTTTTCTGGCATTGCGTGCACCGGATGTCTTCCAAGGCAGTATTGACTTGTAGCACCCAGTTTCCCAAATAAGGTAATTTTAAAATTTTGTGTTTATAATTATTTTAATAATGATATTTAATTCATGATATGATTTTTGGTGATTTTAAATCATTTTAAAATTATTTAAAATCAATGACTTGTGGTTTTGACGTTTTGCTAGTGAAACCCTAGAGACTGTTTGACCTAGAGCCTAACCATGTGATTATAATATTTTAATGTCATTTTTGGCCTAAGGATATTTTTGCATTTGACCTCTTTGAATTATTTTGATATTATTTTATTATTTATGATATTGTTTTGGGGTTATTTGAGTCGGGTTCGAATTTTAACTCAATCCGACTTAAAACGGGGACCCGGGGGTAGTTTGACTCTAGTGGGACCCACACACTAGTTAGGTATGGCCCACATGATATTAATTTTAGTTCACATGATAGAAATATTTTAGTTAGAGGTTAGACTAATTATTATGGATAAGGTTAGTGTGATTAGAGACTTTAGAATGACTAATTTAGCCCCAACCAATTAGCCCTTTCCTAATACTCATAGAATAGGTTAGTGGGGACATTTTGGACCTTACCATAATAGGACAAATAGCCCCATATGGCCAGCCACTTTGGGAGAGGATAGGCTCAAGTTCATTTCATTATTCTCATCCACACTCTCTCTTGTTCTTCCCCAAATTCCTAGAGAGCAATTCCTAGCAATTTCTCCACCAAATTCTTCCATTTGCCACCAAATCTTCTTCTTTCCTTCTCCATTCTAGCCAAGGAGGAAGCTACCCAAGTTTGGGAGGATTCGGAGCTCGTTCGTGTCCTTTTGGAATCTCTACGTGTCGGTGTCGCTCCGGGAAGGCTTTTCTTCGATTCGATCTACCGGGAGGTATAAATCCCTTCTCCTTTTTATTTTCTCATGCATATAGGTCTATTTTGAACCCATAGGAATGACCCCCATGGTTGTATCTCCATTTGTGTCCATTTTGTGTCTATTTGGAGGATATAGGAGTGTCCTTTGTGTTGTGGTTGTGTCCATGTGGAAAAATCCCAAATTTGGACACACTATGTGTTGTTGTTATGTATGAATGAATTATTACATGTTTAATCTCATATTTTTGTATTGGAGATGTGTTCTATAATGTCTCATATATATATATTAGTGTAGAGAGTGAGTTCTTGATATATTATGTTATATACTTGGGTTCTTTTGTCTCAAACTACCCAAATCCGTCATGATTTTTATCCACGTTTTTAATTTCAGCCCTAACTTAGAAATGTCATAACTTCTAGCTCAAAGCTCGGTTTAATCTCTCGTTTTTTTTAAAAGAAGCGTATTAAAGTTAGCTTTCCAAAAACATGTATTAGCAGGCCTAATTCTTTCTGTAACTTTTTGAAAAATTATTTGAGTGTCAGCTGTACGAAAGACAAACGCATTCTCGGTGTTTTCGCGATTTCGGGAGTTTCCGGAAACGAAAACGCGATCCGTTTGAAGTTTCGGAAAGCTAACACATAGATCTATATAGATCTATAACATACTTTAATCCTAGATTTTAATTCATGTAGAGATGGTACAGTATTGATTATTATTAGGAGTTACTATTCGGCATATGCATTTTGTGCACCCTTGTGTGTAATATAATATTCTATTTGATTTTGACCCATGTTAATGTATATACATTATGTAATTAAATAGAGAATGCAAGCATGAGTAAATTTTTAAATAAATGATGTATGAGGTGTAAGTATCCTATCTAATGTAAGCAGGTATAAGTATGGCTTGTAATGAATATGTAGGTTCCATAGTATGTAATGTATGGTGCATATAGTGGTGCAAGAGAATAAATGAATGATGAATGAATGCAAGTATGAATGTAATGTAATGTAATAATAGATGTAATGTATGCAATATACAAGTTAATGAGATGTAATGTTCTATGTTAACACAAATCCTATATTACCTTATGTACCCCCTTACACTATGTTGACACTATCACACTTGACACATTGTTCACTTACACTTTGACACTCTTTGATATGTATACACTATGTATGCCCATTTAACCCTCACTTGCCCCTTTGCCATGTTCACATACACACACATAGCCTCTTAAATAAGTTTTTATGAATATAGGTAACTTAGCTATGTATGTATATTATATATATATGTTAGCATATTGTGTTGTAATATATAAGTTTATATAACCATTTGAAATGCCATGATTATAGACCTAATATTGAATACCAATATATGCATGTGTATATATGTGTAGACATATATAGCTTAAAGTAATAGATTACCTAGTGTATATCCAATGTGAATTCTTGCCTATTTGAGTATTGAATAATTGCATGCTATATAGAGTTGGGCGTATGTTAGCTTGTATAGCCTTGTATTGATGTGTGCTTGCTAGGATAGTCTTGGTTAGGCCTAGTAAGACTTGCTGGGTTAGGACATGACCTAGTTTGACCTAGTTTGACTAGTACAGTTGACCAGAGTTGACCAAGGGTTGACTTTGGCCTAGTTTGATCTAAATTCATGTTGAATACATTGTAGTACTTTATATTACCCTTCTGGACATGTTGTGACTTATGCTGTTCTAATTAGGAGCCAGACACTTCTCCTCGGACAGTATTTTTATCTTGGACATTCAGATATCAGGCGAGTACATTCTCTGATTATTTTATATCCTGTTACTTCTCCTCGGACAGTATTTTTATCTTGGACATTCAGATATCAGGCGAGTATATTCTCTGATCATTTCATATCCTGTTAGAATTAGTTTTCTGCTTTAGATTACTATACTTGATGCTGTCACGTTGGTAACACGGATTAGTACTATATGGATCCTTTCTTGAGATGTTATCCCCTCAGGGAGCATCGTATACTACATGTTCTGTGCGTTTCACTTACATGGTGTATCACTATGCTTCACGGTTCTTCGATCACTTATGACATGTACTCTCATGATCACAGAGTCTTCCCAGAATCACCCATTTATGGGCATTCCCAGAATCACCCCATTGTGGGTATTCCCAGAATCACCCATTTATGGGCTATCCATGTATCACCCCTTGTGGGCCTTTACATGAAATCATAACATAACCTGGTTGGATCCTTGTGTATTGATTGGGGGTACGGGAGAGTAGAAGTAAACATGTAAATAATATCCAAGTAGTACAGTTCCCAGAATCACTCCATAGTATAGTTTCCAGAATCTCCTATGCCATTCACATGTTTATATTGTACTCTGACTTACTAGCCACTGTTAGCTCTCTACTTATAGTAGATATTTCTATTACAGTTCTCTTTTCCAGTTTACATACTGTATTTCCTTCAGATCATGTATCTTACTTTACTGCATGATTATATTTTCTAACCTGCTATGATCTGTTGAGATGTACTGTGCTCGCTCCAGTCCTGACTGGACCCGTTGATAAATTTTACAGATAGCCTGGAGGTTGCCTGCTAGCCTAGAGGAGACAGTAGAGGTTGCATAGATAGCTAGGGTTTTTGCTTATAGTTTATTTTCAGTCATCTTGAGTTGTATTTATGGATTACTGTATTTGAGTTTTGTGATGTATTCTGAGTTTGTATCTTAGACACTTAGACTTCTATCTGTTGTATCTCTTTTCGATTTCATGTTTTATCTATCTTCCTTTATGCTCTACCTTAGATGTGATTGAGTTTACATTCTGCTATGTCACCCCCATTCGGGGAGTATAAACTGTTTAGTCTTATACTGTTAGATGCATTGAGACCTAGGACAGCGTTCTACCGCCGATACTGCGGCGTAGGCTGGGCGTTGTTACATTCTCGTGCCCTAACTCTAGGGTACGGGTCGTGACACATTTTTAGTGGTGGCCCACGCAGGTCGAGATTCGTATTAGTACGATTTCGTAGTAGCGCAACGACTTAGTTGCACTACTACGAGCCTGCTATAGGATATATAAATTAAGATGTTAGGATGAGAGGATACTCAATCACTGTTAGGATTCCTTGAGAGATTCCTGGGATGACCCTTGAGAATCTCGTTTTGAATTCCGATTTAAACTCCTTTTCCTTATTTTGATTCACCTTTTTCCTTGATTTGAATTTGATTTTGTGGATTCATTGTAGAACTTTGAATCCTGGTATTAGTTGATGGTTTTGATAAAATTTTGTAGTTGTTGATTTAATTTTGTATTTAGATTAATATTTTTAAATCCAAGGTACTCAATCATACTTAGGATTCTTTGAGAGATTTCTGGGACGACCCCTGAGAAACTCATTTTAAACTTCAATTGGAATTCCTTTTCCTCTTGTTTGGATTCACCCTCATTCCTTGCTATTGAATTTAAGCTTGATGGGTTCCTCTCGTTTGAACCGATGAGAAGGAATATATCTTCATTATTCTTTCTCGCCATTATTCCCTTGCATTCTTATTTACCTCTTATCTTAAACTATGTCTCATTATATTAATTACCCATATCTTGTCGTCCCTACCAGATGTACTTCGAAACCCTTGAATCTTCGTATCTTTTGCATGGGAAAGGCTAAAGAAGTGACGTAAATTATGTAGCTCAGAGAAGACGTAACTGGTTATTTTATGATGATCTAAAGGAAATCAAATGTGGGGTGTTCCATATGGAAACTTGAGATAGAAATGTGGTAAAGGTCTTAAATAGAATAAAGAGATGTATACTGCCAATCTGGAAACAATTACATTTAGAGAAATTTTGGGGTTATGAGATAGTTTATAGGTGTATTCAAAACTAATGAGGATATCAGAGGTCAACCTAGTTTTGAGAACTTAAAAAATCTTGGTTATTGATTCTGGGGAAAACTTTTACTCTGAGGCTATGTAGAAGGTTAGTAATGGAAAAGAGAAGTTAATTGTGTTTAATAAGGATATTAAACAAGATGTTGCGAGAAAATGACTAGGGATAGAGAGAACACAAAGTTATGGAAGTTTAGAGATTGTTGTGAAATATTTTTAGGAGAATAATATTCAAGGGTGTATGTCGAAGAAAATACGGAAGTTGATTTTATGATGGAAGATAAGTTTTGTAAGGCCTAGAGATTTAAATTAAATAATACGATGAGAACAATTTGAACAAGTTCAAGGAATTCGTAAAAGGGATTTAAAGGTTTTGGGTCAAATTTAAGACAAGGTGAAAGAACTTGGAAATTTAAATAAATGGTTAATGTTGATTCCTAAATGTGAGGGCTGTGCTTCAAGAGTGATGTTTGGAAATTGGGAATTGCCTACAGTAGTCATGGTTAGGGTTTAAGTAAAGGTTAAATTTTCATATGGAGACTGGTGAGGTAAAGATATAATTGGCAAGTTATGACCAGATGAACTTAAGAGTATCAAAAGCATATGACTAACTCGATCTTCATTATTTTTTTGCATTAATTACCACCTCTTGACCTCCCACTTTCTAATTGAGATCCTTGACGTTCCTTATCGTGACTTTGATATTCGGAATGTAATACTAGCTGTTACCCTCCAATAAATCTTATATGCAAGACCTAGACGAGCTCACCTTCGTGTAGGTATATCATGTCCCACTAAAACCCGTCTTCTTGTACTCTATTTTCTTGATATGATTTTCTGGTCAACTGGATAAACTATAACCTCTACCATTATACTAAATTTCTTCTTATTTCAATTAGAAATCCAGCCTTGACTCAATTCTTTTGACCCGACATGTGATGGTGTTATGCTTGTTTCCTTAGATGCTTAACCTTGTACCTTATCTGATTACTTGACCCGTTGGTTAAGAAACTTGGACTATGTAATTCCTTTCATCATTACCACCCTTATATCTTGTGCTGCTAAATTAGTCTTAGTTTTGCAAGCTTATCTATTTTTGAGCTTGGTCATGACATATTTTATTGGGTGGCCACCCACTAACATATTGTCAAATCAGAACCGGTACATGCTGGTCTGATCAACCTATTGTACTTTGGTTCGCTTTTTCATGTATCAATCTACGAGAATGGAGACATAGTTAAACTTGACCCTAGAGTCTCATTCGCGACAGCCTTGACAATTCTCTTTGAAATCTTTTCATCGCCTATGAACCTCGTATTCGTACTCAGTCGAATTAAATTTAATCATGACCTGAACCTCCATCATTGGATGCTCGTGCTCATACTTTGATTTCATTGATTTCCCTTCTTGTCCAAATCTCGTTTTATCCCGAAATTGATCAACTTAGATCGTGTCAAGACAAAAATCTATTTGTGATTTGTTGTGCCTAAATTTTCAATTTTTGCCATTTTATGGAATAGTAACCTTTTAATAATTTCTTAGTTGCTTGTTAATGACCAATTTTTATATAGGATGGTAGACAGCCCTACAACCTTGATGATTGTTGTTCCCTTACCTTCCCAATTAGGACACCCTAGATTGTTTGTGTGTTGATACCATAGTACTATTTTGACCTAGAATGATTAGTGTACCTAGGTGAGACTTCCAACTGCTACGGTATGCCCTGACCTTGTATACTATTCCTTCAAATTACATAATTTAGATAAAAAATTAGACCTTGATTGTCGGAAAATAGAGACGTCACCCCATTAGTATCAGTTGTAGATATATATAGGTTAGTCCTTGATGTGGGGATGTGTGTCTATAAACATGTAGCTTAGGAGATTTATGAGAGATTATAGTATCAGCCTTGATACGATGTACTAGTCTTTTGGTGAGTATAAATGTGTTATGAGAGATAGGGGCCTATATGTCTTAGTAATGCATCGTTCCTATGGTAATAGAATGTATTAATAGATGGTTAATAGGAAGATAATAGTTTGAGCATACCTATAGCCTATGATCAGTTCATTTTCATCCTTAGTTAAGACCACTTTAAAATAGGTCCAGTCCCTTGGATATAGGTTCCAGTCCATATTTTATTGAAGTTCCATTACATCCGTACAGCAGAGCAGTATTGGAGGTATTCCTAGATTGACACTTTTTTAGATGTCCGTTTATTATTCCAGTGTTAGGAAGTGTTACCTTAGATATTGGGTAGGTTAGAGGCTCTAGAAGGAGTACTATCGATCTTAAATTTCGAAGACGAAATTTTTCTAAGGTGGGTAGAGTTGTAGCACCCAGTTTCCCAAATGAGATAATTTTAAAATTTCGTGTTTATAATTATTTTAATAATGATATTTAATTCATGATATGATTTTTGGTGATTTTAAATCATTTTAAAATTATTTAAAATCAATGACTTGTGGTTTTGACGTTTTGCTAGTGAAACCCTAGAGACTGTTTGACCTAGAACCTAACCATGTGATTATAATATTTTAATGTCATTTTTGGCCTAAGGATATTTTTGCATTTGACCTCTTTGAATTATTTTGATATTATTTTATTATTTATGATATTGTTTTGGGGTTATTTGAGTCGGGTTCGAATTTTAACTCAATCCGACTTGAAACGGGGACCCGGGGGTAGTTTGACTCTAGTGGGACCCACACACTAGTTAGGTATGGCCCACATGATATTAATTTTAGTCTACATGATAGAAATATTTTAGTTAGAGGTTAGACTAATTATTATGGATAAGGTTAGTGTGATTAGAGAATTTAGAATGACTAATTTAGCCCCAACCAATTAGCCCTTTCCTAATACTCATAGAATAGGTTAGTGGGGGCATTTTGGACCTTACCATAATAGGACAAATAGTCCCATATGGCCAGCTACTTTGGGAGAGGATAGGCTCAAGTTCATTTCATTATTCTCATCCACACTCTCTCTCTTGTTCTTCCCCAAATTCCTAGAGAGCAATCCCTAGCAATTTCTCTACCAAATCCTTCCATTTGCCACCAAATCTTCTTCTTTCCTTCTCCATTCTAGCCAAGGAGGAAGCTACCCATGTTTGGGAGGATTCGGAGCTCGTTCGTGTCCTTTTGGAATCTCTACGTGTCGGTGTCGGTCCGGGAAGGCTTTTCTTCGATTCGATCTACCGGGAGGTATAAATCCCTTCTCCTTTTTATTTTCTCATGCATATAGGTCTATTTTGAACCCATAGGAATGACTCCCATGGTTGTATCTCCATTTGTGTCCATTTTGTGTCCATTTGGAGGATATAGGAGTGTCTTTTGTGTTGTGGTTGTGTCCATGTGGGAAAATCCCAAATTTGGACACACTATGTGTTGTTGTTATGTATGAATGAATTATTACATGTTTAATCTCATATTTTTGTATTGGAGATGTGTTCTATAATGTCTCATATATATATATATTAGTGTAGAGAGTGAGTTCTTGATATATTATGTTATATACTTGTATTCTTTTGTCTCAAACTACCCAAATCCGTTATGATTTTTATCCACGTTTTTAATTTCAGCCCTAATTTAGAAATGTCATAACTTCTAGCTCAAAGCTCGGTTTAATCTCTCGTTTTTTTTAAAAGAAGCGTATTAAAGTTAGCTTTTCAAAAACATGTATTAATAGGCCTAATTATTTCTGTAACTTTTTGAAAAATTATTTGAGTGTCAGCTGTACGAAAGACAAACGTGTTCTCGGTGTTTTTGCGATTTCGGGAGTTTTCGGAAACGAAAACGCGATCCGTTTGAAGTTTCGGAAAGCTAACACATAGATCTATATAGATCTATAACATACTTTAATCCTAGATTTTAATTCATGCTGAGATGGTACAGTATTGATTATTAGTAGGAGTTACTATTCGGCATATGCATTTTGTGCACCCTTGTGTGTAATATAATGTTCTATTTGATTTTGACCCATGTTAATGTATATATATTATGTAATTAAATAGAGAATGCAAGCATGAGTAAATTTTTAAATAAATGATGTATGAGGTGTAAGTATCCTATCTAATGTAAGCAGGTATAAGTATGGCTTGTAATGAATATGTAGGTTCCATAGTATGTAATGTATGGTGCATATAGTAGTGCAAGAGAATAAATGAATGATGAATGAATGCAAGTATGAATGTAATGTAATAATAGATGTAATGTATACAATATACAAGTTAATGAGATGTAATGTTCTATGTTAACACAAATCCTATATTACCTCATGTACCCCCTTACACTATGTTGACACTATCACACTTGACACATTGTTCACTTACACTTTGACACTCTTTGATATGTATACACTATGTATGCCCATTTAACCCTCACTTGCCCCTTTGCCATGTTCACATACACACACATAGCCTCTTAAATAAGTTTTTATGAATATAGGTAACTTAGCTATGTATGTATATTATATATATGTTAGCATATTGTGTTGTAATATATAAGTTTATATAACCATTTGAAATGCCATGATTATAGACCTAATGTTGAATACCAATATATGCATGTGTATATATGTGTAGACATATATAGCTTAAAGTAATAGATTACCTAGTGTGTATCCAATGTGAATTCTTGCCTATTTGAGTATTGAATAATTGCATGCTATATAGAGTTGGGCGTATGTTGGCTTGTATAGCCTTGTATTGATGTGTGCTTGCTAGGATAGTCTTGGTTAGGCCTAGTAAGACTTGCTGGATTAGGACATGACCTAGTTTGACCTAGTTTGACTAGTGCAGTTGACCAGAGTTGACCAAGGGTTGACTTTGGCCTAGTTTGACCTAGATTCATGTAGAATGCATTGTAGTGCTTTATATTACCTTTCTGGACATGTTGTGACTTGTGCTGTTCTAATTAGGAGCCAGATACCTCTCCTCGGACAGTATTTTTACCTTGGACATTCAGATATCAGGCGAGTACATTCTCTGATCATTTCATATCCTGTTAGAATTATTTTCCTGCTTTAGATTACTATACTTGATGCTGTCACATTGGTAACACGGATTAGTACTATATGGATCCTTTCTTGAGATGTTATCCCCTCAGGGAGCATCGTATACTACATGTTCTGTGCGTTTCACTTACATGGTGTATCACTACGCTTCACGGTTCTTCGATCACTTGTGACATGTACTCTCATGATCACAGAGTCTTTCCAGAATCACCCATTTATGGGTATTCCCAGAATCACCCCATTGTGGGCATTCCCAGAATCACCCATTTATGTGCTATCCATGTATCACCCCTTGTGGGCCTTTACATGGTATCATAACATAACCTGGTTGGATCCTTGTATATTGATTGGGGGTACGGGAGAGTAGAAGTAAACATGTGAATAATATCCAAGTAGTACAGTTCCCAGAATCACTCCATAGTATAGTTTCCAGAATCTTCTATGCCATTCATATGTTTATATTATACTCTGACTCACTAGCCACTGTTAGCTCTCTACTTATAGTAGATATTTCTATTACAGTTCTCTTTTCCTGTTTATATACTGTATTTCCTTCAGATCATGTATCTTACTTTACTGCATGATTATATTTTCTAACCTGCTATGATCTGTTGAGATGTACCATGCTCGCTCTAGTCCTGACTGGACCCGTTGATAAATTTTACAGATAGCCTGGAGGTTGCCTGCTAGCCTAGAGAAGACATTAGAGGTTGCATAGATAGCTAGGGTTTTTGCTTATAGTTTATTTTCAGTCATCTTGAGTTGTATTTATGGATTAATGTATTTGAGTTTTGAGATGTATTCTGAGTTTGTATCTTAGACACTTAGACTTTTATCTGTTGTATCTCTTTTCGATTTCATGTTTTATCTATCTTCCTTTATGCTCTACCTTAGATGTGATTGAGTTTACATTCTGCTGTGTCACCCCCATTCGGAGAGTATAAACTGTTTAGTCTTATACTGTTAGATGCATTGAGACCTAGGACAGCGTTCTACCGCCGACACTGCGGCGTAGGCTGGGCGTTGTTACGTTCTCGTGCCCTAACTCTAGGGTACGGGTCGTGACATGACTGCATACTTGATGATATGGCTTCGGGACTATGTGTTCTCAGGCAGATCTGGACCCGTAGAGAGAGTGAGCAGGAACCTCATTTTGCCAGCGGTAAAACTGGTTTTTGGTCGTCCTCTGGCACTCCTTTCCGCGATGGTGTATAACCTGCTACGGGGTTTGAGATATTTTACCGATGATATGGTCCATGAGAGGGGCAAGAAAGACAACTTTCCCCGAGCTGAGCTACCATTCCATTATTTGATGGGATGGTTAATTATGTATCATCCAAATATGATGAGCCCAGGCCCTGAGGATGATCATGTTGAAGGTGAAGCCTTTATCCGTCGCTTCTATAAGAGGAAGTGGCTGCACACCGGTGTCCCTGTCTGTAGGAAGGTTTTGTCTTATCTCCAAGGGTGGGAGATCACTAAGGTCAGTCCCTCTTCATAGATTTCGAGGCTGACCAAGAATTGGAAGACTATGGCGAAGATGCGATCGCCCTGCCGATATGGGGGTTTCGCTAGTTGCAGAGTATTTGGCCTTCCCATTTGGTCTATCGCAACAAGAATAAGGGTTATCTGGAGCCGTATTTACCGAGCCAGTTTGCACGTCAGTTTGGTTACACCCAACTAATGTTAAGAAACCCTAATAATAGTCTGGGGTTTGTCAGGAGTTTACTGGATGGAGCCCGGGGTTGGCAATATTACAACGTCGAATGCACTGGAGTTCATTTTACTATGCCAGTTCACAACCCTCGGCCGTAAATATTGTATTCAGCTGTTAAGCTGTATTGCGCCATGAACATCGTGTCTCCTGAATATGACAGGAAGACTAGTTTTATTGTTGGCACTCAGCTAGAGGCAACAAAAAATATGCTGGCGGTGGCCGGTCATATTGTCCACCAGAGATTATAGGTTATCGAGCTGCTGCCGCAACATCAACGGGGGGTACTCAGGAAGAGCCCCCAGCTGGAAAGAGACGGGCTGACGCGGAGGCTGGTTCGTCTACACCAAAAAGGCCGAGGAAAGAGACGACTCCGAAGCCACCTATAGTACCAACAGAATTAGCTCCCACAGAGGTAAAGACGTCCCACATATTCTGGTGCATTCTTTGAACTCTGTGATTTATGTCCCCCTTTTTTTAGGAGGTACCGAAGAAGAAACCCCGGGTTTCGAAACTGAGTATTAGTAGACCGAAGGAGGTGGCGAGCTCTTTTGATGAGCACATTCCTCCATTTACAGCATCTCCTAGGGAGGGGGCCGTTGATGATATCGCCCCTGTGGAGATTTCTGTGTTTCCCGATGATGTTGGAAGAGAAGCTGAAGATGTACCAGCGCCTTAGGTTGCTGCAGTCTCTCGGTCGATCCATCAGGAGGGTGGCGTGGAGCCTCGACCGGGAGTGGAACCAACTGTTAAGGGGGTGCCTGGAAGCATCGGGGCCACAAAGGAAGTTGTGGACAAAGTCCTCCCATACGAGGAGGAAGTATGGATCTCGTCTTCTTCTGACGATGGCTCGCAGGAAGATATTGACCAAGCTGCCAGAGAGGTCACATTTTGCAGAAACGTCTCCAACAAGAATTTGCCGGCTGGAGTTCTTCCCGGTTGTGGTACCGAGGCACTGGTCATACACGAGGCCTCGTGGCCAAGCCCTACCCCTGCCCCGAAAGTGGGGGTTGATGTGGAAGGGTCGCGTCACTGCCGAGCCCTACACCTGTCCCTGTCGGGGGAGTTGATACGGGGGATGAGATTCATTTTTCGAGCCCGGCTCCGAGGGAGGTTGAACTGTCAGGGGCGGACCTTGTCGCTTCGAATGAAAGGGAGAGTCTCCCTGCCCCGGCCGGGGATAATATCATCAATCCGGATGTCGGGGGACCATCCGTCATTGGCTCTGATAAGGGCAAGGGCCCTGTTATGGAGGACACTCTACCTGCTCCTTCTACTTGGAGGACAGTGTTGCGTCCCTCTGTAGCTCCTTCATCTAGCGACAAAATCCGTACTGTCGATGGTAGAGAACCTAATGACATTGAGGTTTCGGCCCCACGGCTGGTCGGGGGATCTTCCTTAGCTCCTCCAACCCCTGTTATGATACCTCAGGTGTTGGCAGACACGGATGAATATGTGCAGTTTGCCGTTGAGGCAGTGTATAAAATGATGTAGAAGGGTGTATCGACAGTGCTGAATACGAATAGGAGTTTCGAACGGCAAAAGCCATGGTGCTCCCTTACATTGGTCTGATACGTTTCCACCGGGGCTATGATCATATGGCTGAGATTCTGGAGGCGTCGGTGGCTGAGCTCGACCAGCATTTTTCTGAACTTCAGAGCATCTGGCGGAATGACTTTTCTGCTCTGATAGAAGTAGAGAAGGAGAAATTAATAACTGAAGTTGAGTCATCCTATCAGGCCACAGTGGCCATCTGGGACCGCGAGGTGGCCGAAGCTGAGGCTGCAGTGGAGAGACTAGCACAGTCCACGCAGGAGAAGGTGGAGTTGCAGGCCTCATTGGATGCTAGTATAGCGGAGGTCACTGCCAAGATTTGCCTCCTTGAAGACCAGCGAGCCCAACTTTTGCTAGATGCTGAGCGAGCCCAGGCTGAGCACGTATCATCCAAGGAGGAAGAAGCAGCTGTTACTCGCCATATTCTTTCTTTGACTCACCAACGGCAAGAGTTGGACGCCAAGTATGAGAATAATACTGCTCCTGAGGCTGTAGAGATGATGCGTCAAGAAGCTAAACGCCGAGTCTTGGCAACTGTAGAGACTCGGGCTGAAAACTTGAAGCATCGGATCGAAGAGCTTTCCGCCAATCCCAGTGATGCTTAGGAATTGTAGTCTCTTTTTTGTTATATTTTAGCAACTTTGCTAGGGATGTAATCATTTACTTTTAAATAAAAAATAAAGAATTTTGTGGTGTGTTTATTTTTGCTGTCATGAACTAGTGATTTGTGTGGACCTATTATCTCTTGCGTACCTTAGTTTTTAGGTACCGATAATAAGTTTGAGAGAACCGACATGTTTGCTCAGAGGTAATGTGGACATGGTAAATATGGGATTCAAATGACGGAATCTTCCTACTCAGAGGTGTTATGGACGTGGTAGGAGTGACTCTGGAGGAAATACGCGAAACTACTCAGAGGTAATATGGACATGGAAGTTCTGCGATCGATGTCCGACAACGCAGGGGTTGTCTGTACGGGATGTTTACTCAGAGGTAATGTGGACGTGGTAAACATGATACGTAGCACAATCCTATGTAGTGTAAGATTATGCTTTGCATGGTATAGAGGAGCAACTCAGAGGTAATGTAGACGTGGTTGTTCTTCGACTGGAGATAGAATGCCGTGGAACAACTGGGTTCTGAACGCATAAGATTTTTGTGAAAGGGAGGTGTATGTGAGCTCTGATGATCAGGTCCACTGATTCCCTTGCTAGGTAGAGATAGAAGTACATATCTGAAAGATGTCAAAAGTAGTACTTCTTTAGGAACTTGTCGTTGATGGGCATCATGAACAAGTCCCCATTTGGTCGGGCGAGGCGGTAAGCACCGTTTAAGTATACAGTATCTATGATGAAAGGTCCCTCCCACTTGGGCTCGAACTTTTCTGGTGTTTTATGAGTCAACACCATCGGCCTCCTGACTGCCACGACCAGGTCGCCTACTTGGAAAGTCCTCTGCTTGACCTTTTTGTTGAAATCCTGTGATATACGGGCTTGATAGAGTTCGATGCGCTGCTAAGCTAGGAGACGTTTTTTTGTCAAGTGCCTCCAATTCTCGCAGACGGCGGTCTTGATTGTCTTCTTCTGTCAATTGATTTGTGATCGCTACACGGTGTGAGGGTATCTGGATCTCAAGTGGCAGTACCGCTTCGCTCCCGTAGACTAAGAAGAAATATATATTGCCCGTCGGAGTCCGCACCGTTGTATGGTAAGTCCAAAGGCATTCGCCGAGTTTTTCATCCCAGTCGTATTTATTGGATGACATGACCTTTTTGAGTAGCCTGACGATAGTCTTGTTAAATGCCTCGGCCAATCCGTTCGCTGCCGGATTGTAGGTTGTTGATGCCACGTTCTGAATTCGATTCTTGTCACAAAATCTGCTGAAAACATAGCTGATGAACTGAGGACCATTATCGTGGATAATCCTATGGGGTACCCCAAAACGGTAGATAAGATGATGCTTGATGAAGCTGATCACCCTAGAGCTTTTCACTTCCGTCAGCGGAACTGCTTCTGCCCATTTGGAAAAGTAGTCGGTAATGGCTAGGATAAAATGGTGTCCCCTCGATGAAGGAGGGGTGATAGGTCCTACAATGTCCATGCCCCAAGCTTCAAAGGGCCAGGAGACGACCGTATGATGTAGTGGTTCCGAAGGTGTATGGATAAAGTCGGCGTTAAGCTGGCAAGCATGGCACTTTTTAGCATAGTCGACGGCGTCGGCTGCCATGGTTGGCCAGTAGTAACCCATGCGTCGTAGTCGATCCTGTAACTTAGAGCCAGGTTGATGAGCCCCGCAAGTCCCGTCATGAGCTTCCCGAAGGGCTTCAGTCGCTTCTTCGTTGGATAAACATCGAAGGAGAAGTCCATCGTAGGAACGTCGGTACAGTATTTTAGTAGTTGTATCATAATAAAATCGAAGGGAACACCTTCTGACTGAGACGGCTTCATTCGAGTCTTCTGAGAAATTCTATAGATAGCAAAGTCGATGAATGGAAACGTCCAGTCTCGGATATTAACACTGGCACTTGTCATCATGGCATGGGTCATTTGTGAGCATAGGTTGTTTTTAGGATAGACCAAGTCTCGACCGACTACCGTGACGTAGTGTTGAGTCCCGAGGGGTACTGCTAATGAAGCTGCGAGGCCAGCCAGAGCGTCAGCCTCCAGGTTTTGTAACCGAGATACGTGTTCTATGAAAAACTTGGTAAAGGTTGAAATAATATTCAATACATCTTCATGGTAAGGAACCAGATCTTTATGGTGAACTTCGTACTGCCCTCGAATTTGATTAACGACGAATTTTGAGTCACCGTAAGCTTCCAGATGATCGACTCCCGGCTGTTGTGCCAGCTGGAGTCCCATGATGAGAGCATTGTACTCGGCAACATTGTTGGAGCACGGCTTCGAAAGGGAGTAAGCACACTGGATGACCAGCTGATCGGGGGAGACTAAGACTACCCCCACTCCGATGATGATTTGGTCTTTGGGGACTATTCTTGAAACGTCATAAAAAATACCCACCAGACGGAGTTTTTTTCGGTGATGTTTGATTCTTAGACCTCATCCGGGATGTCTTCATAGAGTCTGGAGGACTCTGGGATGGGGTACACGGCTAAAAAGTCGGCTAGAGCTTGACCCTTGACGACTTTTTGTGGAACGAACACCATGTTGTACGGCATCAACAGGATTGCCCATGTATCTAGTCTGGAGTTCAATAATCCTGGCTTCATCATGAGAACCTTGAGTGGATTGACTCGGAAGATGACATGAATTGTCTGGTCCAAAACGTAATAGCGAGTCTTCTGGATGGTGTACACCAAAGCCAAACATTCTTTTTTGATGGGGTTATACCGGTGTTCAGCCCCAATCATTGTCCTACTAAGGTAGTAGATAGCTTGCTCGTAGCCTGCATCATTGTTCTGAGCCAACAAAGCGCCGAGGGAATGATCCATGGTACGGACGTAGAGGAGAAATGGTTTACCTGCGACGGGTGCCACCAGGACTGGCGGGCTCGTCAGGTAAGCTTTGATATCATCGAAAGCTTTCTGGCATTCTTCTGTCCAGACATAGGAGACTCCCTTCTTCATGAGCTGGGTAAAGGGTTGATATTTTTCGGAAAGGTTTGCTATAACCTTCGGATGTATGCAAGACGCCCTTGCAGGCCTCGAAGTTCTCGGAGGTTCTTCGGAGGGTTCTTGCCAAAGATGGCTTTGGTCTTCTCGGGGTCGACATGAATGCCTTTCGCCGTGATGATGAAGCCCAAAAACTTTTTGCTAGAAACCCCAAAGAAGGATTTAGCGGGGTTCATCCTGAGTTGATGTGCTCGCATGAGATCGAAGACTGTCTTTTGGTCTTGCAAGTGATCACCTTTGAGACGGCTCTTGACTGCGATATCATCAACATAGCATTCAACTGTTTTACGTAGATGTTGATGGAAGATGGTACTCATAGCTCGTTGGTCTGTAGCACCAGCGTTCTTCAAGCCAAAGGGCATCACTGTGTAGCAGAAAACCTCTTTCGTAGTCCTGAATGACATATTTTACGTCATCGAGGAACATTTTGATCGGGTTGTAGCCCGAGTACCCGTCCATGAAGGATATGCGTTCGAAGCCGTATGTATTGTCGATCATCACGTCAGTGATTGGAAGCAGAAATTCGTCTTTCGGGCAAGCAGTATTGAGATCTTTGAAGTCGATACAGACTCGTATCTTTCCATTCTTCTTGGTGACGGGAACGACATTGGCCACCCAGTCCGGATGTTGCTCTTCATGAATGAACCCGCTGCTTAGGAGTTTGTCCACCTCTTGATCGATAACGTTCATGATGTCAGGACGAAAGCGTCGTTGTTGTTGCTTTATAGGCTTAGCATCAGGTAAGATGTTAAGTCTATGCATCACAATCTGGGGATCAAGTCCCGACATATTTTTGCAGCTCCAGGCGAAGACATCGATATATTCTTTGGCCATTTGGACTAAAGACTCTCGATCTGTTCCCTTTAGACTCTTGCTGATGAAGATGGGTTTGGAAGGGGATCCATCCCCAAGGTCGATCTATTCGACCTCGTCTTCAGTAGGAGGTTCGCATAATTCAAAACGAGACTCCCACTGCGCTCCTAGGCGTTGAGCCCAAGGTTCTTCCTTAAAAAATTCTGGCATTTGGTCATCGCCTTCATCCTCTTGAGATTGTGCAGATGTCATGTTGACTGATAGCACCTTCCTGAAGACTGAGCCAATACTGGTATCGAAATCCCAAGTTGATGCTTCTGATGAGTGAGAGTGTTTTACTTTCTCTGCCTCTGAACTCTCTGGAGTTGTCGACGGCGTGACATAGCCTACCCCCCGTCGAGTACGATGATAGTAGTCCTGCGGCTTTCCTTTAGGTGTTGGGAGCCGGAGAGGAAGACGCCGGCCTTTGCCGTAGTTCAGGTCTTTGTTGCTTTTCAGATCGTAACCCATCTTTTGGATGAGGTATTTTGCCTTGTCCGTGTGCCGATAGACTTATATTCTGCCGGTATCTGGTTCTGGCTCGAGTGGCAGGAGGTCTTGATGACGCTCGACTTTGCCGAAGATGATGGGTTCTTCGTCCCGGTTCTGCGACGGGACTATAAAACAGACTCCTTGGGACGGGACTACTTGATTTATATGATTGACGGTTGTTATTTGTGTTTGTAACGACCATAGAGCATTATCTAGTGTATACATGGCATTCCAATGTGGAAGACTAGAATAATTGAAACACACTGTATTATTGATAAAACACGAGATTTTGTCTCGTGGGATTACATTATCAAGAGAATGTGCATCTATGTCAGCAGATATGTATTCTCCTAACTCTTCATCCGTGAGCACTGGGGCTGGTTCGAGAGAGCCCACTGCAGATTTGACCTTGGGGTCCGAGAGGGCTATGTGGGCCTTCTCTTGTAGCTTGAGTGAGGCAGACGATTGTGGAGGCTTGCCTTTAAGACGCACCTTCAGGGTAGCCTCAACTGCGCCTTCGATGACAGGTGCCTTCCTCTGTAGTTTTGCCACCAGGGGAGCCGACGTTTTAGGAGGTTTTTCCTTGAGCCGTATCTTCAAGGGAGCTTCAGTGGGTTTTTCCTTTTAGTCAAATTTTCAGAGGAGCGTCGGGAATCATATCTGGCTCCATGTCTATCTCTGCCGCTGTTTCTGCTTCGTCATCAGCATCATTGGATTCCCCTTCATCGAGCGACTTATATAAGCTAGCATCGGTGAAGTAGGCTTCGACCCCCTTGAAAGGGTCGATGTCTGTGAACTCTGTCCGGATGATATCGTTAGCGGACACGTACTTTATACATTGGTGGAGTGTAGATGGCACCACCATGTACTCGTGCAGCCTCTGTTTGCCATGAAATATAAAAGAGCAGAACAGTTTTATGGGAGGACTGGACTTTTACTTCACGTTATAAACTCGCTTGTACAAAGAAAGCCTAGGGACGAAAACCTAGGTACAGTAATCTAAGTACAATTATTTATTTTTGATTCTGGGGGGTGACGATAGAGGCTTGGGAAGGCGACGGCAGCCTTGCCTTACTCCTTGGACGATCGGTATGCAGTCTTGGCTCCTGCGACGAGATGGTTGGCATTGACGAAGAAATGCTCTTCTTGCTCTCCTCGTGTTGCTCTTCTGGCTTCTCTCTCTCTGGATTGATCTCTGTGTATTTTTCTCTCTGATTATTGGAGGAGCCTCCTCTGTGTGTGCGTGCTTCTGGACCGGGCCAGCGCTCTTGTCGGAGAGCATTTATTCAAACGCCTGTTGGTCGAGACGGACGACCATCTTCTGTTGCGTGGAGCCAAGCTTGGCTGCATCCGACTGCGTCACCAACTCCTCAGCCATGGAGAAGTTTGTCCCCAGCAGAGTTGCCATCGTATTTGCCATGAAATATAAAAGAGCAGAACAGTTTTATGGGAGGACTGGACTTTTACTTCACGTTATAAACTCGCTTATACAAAGAAAGTCTAGGGACGAAAACCTAGGTATAGCAATCTAAGTACAATTGTTTATTTTTGATTCTGGGGGGTGATGATAGAGGCTCGGGAAGGCGACGGCAGCCCTGCCTTACTCCTTGGACGATCGGTATGCAGTCTTGGCTCCTGCGACGAGATAGTTGGCGTTGACGAAGAAATGCTCTTCTTGCTCTCCTCGTGTTGCTCTTCTGGCTCTCCTCGTGTTGCTTTTCAGCTGCTTCGGCTTCAATAATCAATGAACTCCAGTCGGAAGGAGGAGTGGAGTTAAGCCAGAGCTTAACTGCAGAAAGCAAGTTCATGCTGCAGGAGGAGAGGAGTGCATGATCTGGCATACCCGGGGGCAGTCTGAAGCAGGCTTGTCAGAATCGTTCGATGAATGCTCGAACCGTTTCTTTTTCCTTTTGACGTACCTCTATAAGGGATGCCATCGTCATGTCTTTCCCTCCATCGTAGAAACGATCAAGGAAGAGGCGCGTCAAGTCATCGAAGGAGGATATGGAGTTGTCAGGGAGACTGCAGTACCAGTCGTAAGCCACTCCTTTTAATGCCCCGACAAACAGGCTGGTGAGTAGTGCGTCTTCCTTCGGGTGATGTCCCGTTTGAGGCTGGAAGTACGTCAGATAACGGCGTGGAGAGTCCTTCCCATCGTATGGTGTCAATATTTGTGGTTTATACTTGGGAGGATAGACCACTTTGTTCCATTCGAGGGGGTATGGTTGTGGGATCCCCATCTTCTGGCGCTCCTCATGTCTGTTCTTTGACTCGAAGCGCTCACGCAAGTCCCTGATCATCTCAACCACATCTTCCGTGGAGCTGGGAGTCGGAGAAGGTGGTACAGTCTGGAGTTTTAACACTCGCGGTACTTTGTGGCAATCGGTATTCAAGGTGCCTGTTGAAGGGGTACACTTGATTCTCCGTTGACTCCTGGGTCAGGATTAGTAGAAGGTGCTCTGGCCAAAGCTGACCGTATCTCAAACACTACTTGAGTTAGTGTTTGCATGGAGGCAGAGAGGGTTTTGAGTCCTCCTTCTAAAATATCCATCCGTTGAACGAGGTCTGCTGGTGGAGCATCTGACTCCGTATCACCACCTCCCGTCATGTATACTGTCATGACGTGATTGGAAGTGGATGAATCGGTTGAAGCTTCGCTTTCAGCCTCGCTTTCTTGTGGAAGAGGAACTTCCCCTGGAGCTTCATCTTGGCTACCCCCAGCTATGTTCTGGGGGATATCTTCGTCTTCGGGATGAAGATCAGCAAGGGATTGACTACCCCAGCTATGTCCTGGAGGGTATCAAGGGCTTCACTACCCCCAGCTTCCTCTGAGATCTTCTTTCTCTCACGGGTGCCTTCAAACACTCCTGAGGACGGGATAGTCGTCTTGGTCTTCCTCGGCTGGCTCTTGGATGAGGACGAGGTTGAGGAGTTGCCAGTCGCCTTTCGGATTGATGAGGAGTTAGAGACTACGTTGCAAGAAGAAACCTTTAGTTCTGGCTCTTCTTCAATCGACACCTTCTTCCCGAGGCGACATTGGAGGGGTGTAGATGATTGTAGCCGCTGGAACACAGACTGCCTTTATAGTGGGACTTCTGGCTTACAACAACAGTTGATGGTGACTACAGCACAGGTGTGCCCTGTGAGGGGCGCATTGTGCTTGTCAGTCGACTCTCCTGATCGACGTTTGTGAATGATCATATTACGCAAATTGTTAGAGGAGAGTGCCACCTTTATACCTCCATCAGGCGCATGGCAAGGCCAAGCGCCGGGATGGTCAAGTGAATGCTGCACCCCCTGATCCGGCGTAAAAGATGCACCCAGATCAATAGTGGGGGAGCAACATTTAGAGTGGCTTGAACCAGCCTCAGACGCACAACCAATGTAGGCGCGGGGGTTCAAAACCACAGAGTTTGCCTCAAACGGTTTGGTTGAAAGCGCAGCAGATGCGCCCAAGCAGAACGAGGTCTTTAAAGGTTGGCCCATTCGCGGCGCTGAAGCACCTGAGTCAACATTGTACAGTTTACCATCGGCAGTACGCATGATTGTGAGCGCATGCCTCTGGCTTACTGTTGGCATAGCACGTTCGAGGCACGTGGCCCGTGCTGCCTTAGACTTCTTCGTACCACCCCGCTGGGGTGTATAGTACTCAGAGTCCAAATTCTTCTCGCTATGACAGTGAGTGAGTCTGTCAAAGACAGAAGCCATCTGCGACGCATCAGAGTTAATACACAGGGCATTAGATGTGCCCCTGCTCCATCGATGCATCTTTCTTGTCTGAAAAGGACATGGTTGGGAAATGTGGTCAGCCCCACGTTTCATCAAGAGATATGCTGCACCCGCAGGCGCATCCTGGCTGCTGAGGACGTCAGCGGGAAGGGTAGACTGCATTGGCGCATCTTCTTCGGTGATGGTGCCAGAGGCCTCGACCTTGCGTACCCAGACTTGGCGAGTCTTCTTCGGCTTTGGCAGCCGCTTCGAAGCACTTGCGCTGCCTTCAGAGATGAACTCCTAATACGTCTGTTGATTGAGGGGTACGACCAGTGTCTTGTGGGAGGAGCCCACATTCACGTCGTCAGATTGCGACACAGCTTTCTCAGCGGAGAAAAAAGAGGTCCCCAGTAGAGTTGACAGCTTGTTTGCCATTAAAATCTTTGATTGTAATTTCAATTACAAACAGAACAGTATTACAATGTAGGACTTCGATGTAGTCCTAGGAGTACACTTTTGTTTTTATCTGGGTCCTGTGTCGATGGAGCGAGTGGTAATGCGTTGACTCCGTTGACGATCTGACGGCGGTTTTCGGTTCTTTGAAGGTCTGGATTGCTCTGGATGTTGAAGCTTGCGGAGAAGAAGAAGACGTTGAGTGTCTCTTCCGATCTCTGTAGATGATAACTCTGATGCTTTGATTATGTCTGTCTTTGACTGTGCGTCTCGGTATATCTGTGTGTGTGTGGAAGAAGAAAATGATCCCTCTATTTATAAGCAGGTTGGGCTGCTCATGCGTGCATATGTAGGATGCGCCTGTATATGGAAATGCCACATGGATGGAGCTGCGGGCGGTGCATGGATGATGCACCATGACTTGTGGGTTGAATCCTTTGTACTGCATTTCTGGGCTGGCACGTAGCAATGGAGTGAATCTTTCGGTTGCTGAGATCTTGGATGGTTAGCACCCCTTTATAGGCTGAACTGAGTCAAAGGACACGTGGCGCATGTCCATAGCTCAAAGATCTCGGATTTGGTGGAGAGTGATCTGACAGGATGCACCTGGGATTAGGCGCATGAGAAGATTTTGGCTCATAACCTTCAGGAGTCACGAACCGATCTGGACGCACGGCTTTTGAGGCGCATGCGAGTCTTCAGGCGCATGACTGTGAAGGCGCATGCGAATGGTCGATCGGCCACGTGGCTTGTAACCGCCAGAGGAGAGTAATGATGATGCTGATATCAGCGGCACTTCATTTTCTGTAAAAGCTGTTGCTGCTCTGTCATCGAGGCATGGCTGTTGTCGTGTCAGACTTCAGCATTTAATGTTCTTGACGGATAATGGACCTTTGAGTGGGTGCATTGATCGGCGTTCTACTAGGCGCGTGGGGACGCGTAGGGCACATCCTTATGAGGCGCTTGGTACTTATGGGCGTGTCTGTATGATGCGCGTTCTGACCGGCACATCTGTTTGCATGACGCATCTTCATTGGTCCAACTGTTGAGTTCTTCGAGTGCTTTAAATAGATGTTTTAACTTAGCTGAATTTGAGGGGTCAGGTTCATCACCATAAATACAAATTCATTGTACGGGATTCGGAGAGCCCGCTACTTGGCGCATGGGTTTGATTTGCTCGGCCTATAAATAGCAGCAAGAAGAGAGTTTGCTTCTCGTTCTCTCCCGTCTTCCCGAATGGAGATGAACTTCTTTGCTTGAGTACATTCTGTTGACAAGACACTCCCGAGGGTGAAGATACGACGAGTTGTCTTCGTACACGCACTTGAAGGTGACTGTTACATCCAAAATTCGGGATCGTGGGCTCCCGATGCAGGCCGAAGGTGCTTGTTGCATCCAAAGATCGGGATGCACGAGCCCCATCTCCGTTATGCTAGAAGAGTCGCAGATCAAAATTGTGGTGCTCTCCTCTTCCTTGGGCTTTGGAGAGCTCTTCCTCCAGCTAGAGTGGGGTCGATCGCCCACTCTTGTTATGCTCAAAGCTGCTCCTTTAGCCGAAGCACTTGATCGGATCAAAGTGGAGCACATATGCTAAGACTTCGTGATGCGCCTAACTGAGACGCTGGAGAGACGTGCCTGACTGAGACACTGAAGAGACGCGCCTGACTGATGCTACGCCTGGCAGCGGGCGCATGGCAGTTGTTGCGCCTGGCTGTAGTCTTAGTATCTTTTTTTTTGTAGAAGTTCTCCTTTGTAAAGCCTTTCTTTAACACGTAATAGAATTTTATATAAAATAAAAATCTTCTTTTGATGTCTATAATTTTGTTGTCCTTTGCTGTGCCAAGTACTTTGTTTGAGCTCCTTGGCGCATGTAGTGTTAAGCGCATAGGAATTCTGGCCTATAGATGCACCTGAAATTCCATGCTTGTACATGTACATCTAATGGTGCACCTTGTCAGGGAGGTCGAACTTGGCGGTCTGATTTTCTTCCGATGGATGTACCCACCAGAGAGGTTGGTCTAGTCTGAACTTTGGTTTTCATTATGTAGTAACATGATTGATGTTTGTGTAATCATTTTTATCTTTATCATTTGTTCATTATAGGTTTATGGGTGTGATAAAGGGTTATGTGAGAAATAAGAATCGTCCTGAAGGGTGTATTGCACAATGTTATATCGCAGAGGAAGCCTTTGATTTTTGTTCAGAATATCTAGAAGAATAACCCGCCATTGGAGTTCCTTCTACGAAAAATGAGGAAAAACCTATAGGAAAAGTAAATATCTGTGAAGTTGACCGCTTATCTTTGGACCAAGCACATCTTTATGTTGACACAAAGTCACAGTCAACCAAATATTGACTACATTGACTAAATAATATTTGTATTAATTCAATACGACACACGACGACTGCATTCAGTTCAAGACAGATGACAGCTCAGTCTCCGGCTCTCAGTGTGTTCTGGAGTCTATATTTAATAATTTTATTGAGTCTAGACTTGTGTACTCTGAGTCATGCTGAGCTCTTGGAACTTAGTCTATAACCTACCCAAAATCTCTAGCTCCACTGAACCAAACACTGCCCAAAAAGCCCCTTTGAACCACTCTGTGCTCTGGAGACAGAGTTCGGGCCGAACTCTGCCTCCACACAGAGTTCGGGCCGAACTCTGTCCCCTAGAAATTAGGAGCCCTAATTTTAGGGTTAGCTGGTTGCTAGTTGTCCAACGGCCAAATTTTTGAATTTTTCTACCCGAATTCTGGCCGAATTCTGCCTATAAAAATACTATAAATAGGGCATGAATTCTCTCATTTCAATTCATCCAATCTTCTCTTCTCTTCTCTCTTATAAGCTCAATAAGCCATACCCTTCCCATCTACTAGCCACAAGCCTCCTAAGTCTCGAGTGCTCAGCATCTCTCAGTTAGGATTCTTGTGCAAGAGTCGAAGAAGTCGCTTGGACAATTCCAAGCAAATCGCCACTGCGATCCTCTGTTAGAAGTTGACGTGCTCTTCTGAAGAAAAGGCACGGGTTGTAAACTACTATTTCACAAATAGTGGATTTAATCCTGAGCTAGAGTTCTCAGGCCTGGACTAGTCCTCCACGAGGGAAACCAGGTTAAAATCACTGTGTTTGCGTATGCTCTTCTGCTCTTCATTTATTTTCCGCACTTTACTCTGATTATTTATTGTTGGTGAAAGAGTTATTTTTAATTGGCTATTTTTCTATATAAACTCTATTCACCCCCCTCTAGAGTTGCCAAACTGTTCTTCAATTGGTATCAGAGCTCTGTTCTCTTTACAAGGACTAACATCCTAAGAGCTGATCCATGGCAACCACACAATCCTTGATTTCCAATCATGGTGAAGGTCAGTCCACTCATAGGCCTCCCCTATTTGATGGAACTAACTACATATATTGGAAAACAAGGATGAGCTTCTATCTTAAGTCTCTAGACTTTGACCTGTGGACTGTCGTCACTGACGGTTACAAAAAGCCCGCCAGAATAGTTGTCGATGGTGACCTCATTGAGAAACCACACGACAAATATTCTGTCGAGGAGAAGAAACAGGCAAGTCTAGATGCTAGGGCTATTAATGCTTTATTCTAGGCTATAGACAGGAATGAGTTCAACAGGGTCTCTACATGCACCACTGCTCATGAAGTATGGAGACTTCTAGAAGTGACGCATGAAGGAACCACACAGGTCAAGGAATCCAAAATAAGCCGTCTCACTCAAGAATACGAAGCTTTCAAGATGAAGCCAAGTGAGACGATCACTCAAATGTTCACAAGATTCCTCGACATCATCAATCCTCTATCCTCGCTTGGAAAGCAGTACTCAAACCACGAGAAGATTCGTAAGCTGCTCAGAGGGCTACCAAAGATTTGGAACCCTAAGGTGACAGCCATCATAGAAGGAAACGATCTCACAACAATATCAATGGAGACCTTGATGGGTAAGCTTATGACTCACGAGCTTGACCTCAAGGACTTCGAAGAGCCTGCTCCGAAGACCAGGGAGATCGCATTCAAAGCTCATCAACGAAGAGCTAATCATGATGAGACTGAAGAAGATAATTCGGATGATGAAGACCAAGCTCTCATGGTTCGCAACTTCAGGAAATTCCTTCGCTTCAATCGAAGGAAGAAGGAATCTCAAGAAGACGATGAAGAAGAACCAACTTGTTACGGTTGTAAGAAAACTGGACATGTCCGAAAAGACTGCCCATTCCTGAAGAAGAGCAACCGCTATGAGAAGCCATGCAAAAGGAACTCATCAAAGAAATATGCCAACACAGGCATTTGGTATGAAAGTGAAGCGAGTGACTCTGAGGAAGAAAAGGACTCTCCTCAAGATACAGCAAATGTGTGCCTGATGGCAACTTCCAACAAGGTATCTAACGAAACTCTGGATGACTTCTCTTTTGATGAACTTGGCGATGCTTTCACTGATTTACTCGATGATCATAAAAAGGTCATCGGTAAATATAAACATGCCAAGGACAAAATCAAAAGTCTAGAAGATGAGATACAAAGAATTTCTTTACTTCTTGATAATGTTAGAAACACATCACCCACTAATGACACTGATGAAGTATCCAAGCTTAAATTAAGCTTACATGATGCTGAAGCACGTATTGAGCAACAAACTCAAGAAATCACTACTCTCAACACGTTGCTTGCTGAAGAAAAGAGGACACAAGATTTCCATGACTAAGATTTATGGCTTAAATATTAAGGTTGATGAACTGCAAGCTGTTTCTAAAAGATTAGAAACCAAATTGGGTAAACAGGTTGTTCAACCTCAAACCCAATCACATGGGCACAACACCACTCATGCTAGTCAACCACGTCATTCTCATGCAGCACATAACCATGCATTTATATACACAAACTTTCATAAACCACGTGCACGTAAGAACAATTCTCACTCAGTACACACTCATCATGCACAAAGACACAATCAACATCACTCCACACATAAAAATCATCATGCCATGCCATATAGACAAAATCATCATGCAATGCCATATAGACAAGGTCCTCATATACCATATAGACAAAATCATCATGTCATGCAATATAGACAAAAATAGTATGCCATGCCATCTAGACAATATCAGCATGTCACACATCATAGACAATACCATCATTCTATGCCTCATAGACACCATCAACATGCCACTTATTCTATGCATAATCATCTTCACCATGCTAACTCTTCACATCATGTCCATCCTCATCCTGTTGCTTACAGATATTATTCTCATGCTCCTAGTATAAATAAGAATGCTATCTGTACTTATTGTGGATCACATGGACACATCTCACCACAGTGCAGAGTTAGAAGACTTGTAGATAAAAAGATATATACTTGGTTTCCAAAGACTAACTTTTCAGGACCCTCAAGAACTCGGGTACCAAAGGTCACATCTACTCTTGATGTAGGTGGACCTTCCCTCCTCAACTGAAAGTAAGTGGATTCTCGATAGTGGATGCTCGCGACATATGACGGGAGACGCAAATCTTTTTGTATTACTATCGATGAAGAGAGAAGGATACGTATCCTTCGGTAATAATCTCAAAGGGCACATTATAGGTAATGGTGTCATTGGTCATCCTCCTTCTCCTGTAATAAAGGATGTCTGCCTAGTGACCGAGTTAAAGCATAACCTGTTCAGCATTAGTCATCTTGCTGATCATGGATATGATATTAACTTTGGATAAAACAGTTGCTACATCTATGATAGGTCAACAGGAGACATTGCTTTTGAAGGAAAAAGAGAGGACAACATCTATATTTTCTATCTTTCTATAAAAACTAACAATGCAGGTAGATGTCTATATGCCCACAAAGACGAACGACTACTTTGGCACCAGCGTCTTGGTCATGCCAACATGGATGCTATATCCAGGCTTTCTACCAAGAAGCTAGTGAGAGGATTGCCTGACATCACATTCAAAAAGGACACGGTATGTACCGAATGTGAACTAAACAAGGCAACTAAATCCTCGTTTCATTCCATCAACTCTGTAAGTACTACTAGACCCTTGCAATTACTTTATATTGATTTATTTGGTCCTAGTAGAATAGCTAGCCTTGGCGGCAAACTTTATACATTTGTTATTGTTGATGATTTTTCGAGATTTACTTGGGTTTTCTTTCTCGCTAATAAGAGCGATGCTATTTCTGCTTTCAAAATTTTTGTAAAGAAAGTTCAAAACGAAAAAGGCTACATGATTACTCGAATCCGAAGTGATCATGGAGGCGAATTCGTAAATTATGATTTTGAAAGTTTTTGTAATACGAATGGCTTTGATCATGAATTTTCTTGTCCTAGAACTCCTCAACAAAATGGTGTTGTGGAGCGGAAGAATAGAACTCTCGGCGATATGGCCAGAGTCATGTTGAATAAATTTTCACTTCCGAAATATTTTTGGGCAGAAGCTGTTAGTACAGCATGCCACATTTTGAATAGGGTGCTGATTCGTCCCATTACGAAGAAAACACCCTATGAGCTTGGGTTTGGGAGAACCCCCAATGTTTCTTATTTTAAAGTTTTTGGTTGTAGATGTTTTATCCTTAACACCAAAGACAACTTAGGCAAATTTGATGCCAAAGCTGACGATAGTATCTTTCTTGGTTATGCCGCCAAGAGTAAGGGATATAGAGTTTTTAATAAACGCTCACTTATTGTGGAAGAGTCAACAAATGTGACTTTTGATGAAGACAACAGTGCAGCAAGTACTCTTGATGAAGACGTTGAGCCATCAACTTCTACTCCAATGAATACTTCAACCGAAACTAATTCTCTAGAGGGTTTGCCTAAGAAATTCTCTTTCAAACCTTCTCATCCAGAAAATTTAGTTATAGGAGAAGTTTCACGTGGAGTAACTACTAGATCATCACTAAGAGACTCCGTTGCTAGCACTGCCTTCATTTCACAAGTAGAGCCTAAAAACATTTCTGAAGCTTTTAATGATGAATTTTGGATTTCTGCTATGCAAGAAGAACTCAACCAATTCGAGAGAAGCCAAGTATGGAAACTCGTTCCTAGACCGGTTAATCACTCGATAATTGGTATTAAATGGGTTTTTAGAAACAAAGTAAATGAAGATGGTTCAGTCACACGTAACAAAGCTCGTCTAGTAGCTCAAGGATACAACCAAGAGGAAGGTATCGACTACGATGAGATGTATGCTCCTGTTGCTAGACTAGAATCCATTCGGATGCTTTGTGCTTTTGCTAATTTTCAAAACTTTAAATTATTTCAAATGGATGTGAAAAGTGCTTTCCTGAATGGTTTTATTAAGGAGGAAGTTTATGTGAAACAACCTCCTGGCTTTGAAAATCACAAATTTCCCGACCACGTGTTCAAGCTAAAGAAAGCACTTTATGGCCTCAAACAAGCCCCCAGAGCTTGGTATGAAAGGCTAAGTAGCTTCTTACTTGAGAAAGGTTTTTCAAAAGGGAAAATTGACACTACACTGTTTATAAAATCTTTTAAAGACACCATTCTGTTGATTCAAATTTATGTTGATGATATCATTTTTGGTTCTACTGATGAAACCCTCTGTCAAGAATTTGCCAAGTGTATGCAGACAGAATTTGAGATGAGCATGATGGGAGAGCTCAACTATTTTCTTGGTCTGCAAGTGAAACAAATGGCTAATGGAACTTTTATCTGTCAATCGAAGTATACCAAGGACATGCTGAAGAAGTTCGATCTTGACAACATCAAACCAATCAGCACTCCAATGGCTACTTCAACCAAACTCGAACCAGATGAGAGCGGCAAACCCGTTGATCAACGTAAGTATCGAGGTATGATAGGCAGCTTACTTTATTTAACTGCTAGTCGCCCCGATATCATGTTTAGTATTTGCCTATGTGCTAGATATCAAGCAAATCCTAAGGAATCTCACATGACCGCGGTTAAGCGTATCTTTCGATACCTTAAGGGTATGGTTACAGTGGGCCTATGGTATCCCAAGTCAACATCATTTGACCTCATCGGTTACTCTGATGCTGACTTTGCTGGATGCAAGGTCGACCGTAAAAGTACGAGCGGCACGTGTCATTTATTAGGAAAGGCTTTAGTCTCATGGTTTAGCAAGAAGCAGAACTCTGTCGCACTATCCACAACAGAAGCTGAATACATAGCAGCTGGGCGTTGTTGTGCACAAATTCTGTGGATGAAGCAAACCCTTGAAGACTATAAGTTATCTTTCATGCATATTCCTATATTCTGTGACAATACTAGTGCCATCAATTTGACTAAGAACCCTGTCTGCCACTCACGCACTAAACACATTGAGATCAGACACCACTTTTTGCGTGATCATCAGCAAAATGGCACGATTAACTTAGAATTTATTGACACTGATCATCAGCTAGCAGATTTCTTTACTAAGCCATTATCCGAAGAGCGCTTCAATTATCTTTGTCGTGAACTCGGAATTTTGGATGAAGCAGTTATAAGTTGAGACTTACTTGCGTAAATGTCGAGTATATTTTGATTCTTTTATGACAAATTTATTATGGGTACAAGCCGAAAGGGTCCTTCTGACAAAAAGGCATAAAAGCCTAAGCGACACGGTGCACTAGTCCTCAGGACTACCGCTAGCTGGGATCCGACCCCTGCAGCTAACCCATGGCAAATTTGAAATACTGAATTACAATATATTTCCTTATTTATTATATGGTTTGTTCCGATTTATTATTGCCTAATTGATCTTTCCTAAAGTTCATTCTGACCTTTGTGTACCTCTCTATGTACTTCATTGTTTTCATCAAACTTTTATCCTCAAAATCCCTTTTGTTCAACTCTTAATTATTTTTTCTATCTTTTCAGCCTGCTTTTAGTTCTGGACCACTGATCCAGAACTCGGGCTGAACTCTGCCCCTAACAGAGTTCGGGCCGAGTTCGGTCCCTAAGTTCCAGCGTCGGGATCTGGCTCTGCCGTTGGATCAATTTAGATCCTATGGTCAATATTTCATCCGACCAAAGACAAACACCTATTTTATTTCAGGACTCCTTCTCTCTCCTTCACCATTGCCTCCTTCCTCACCTCTCCAAACTCCTTCCTTCAAACCCTAACCCTAGTTTTTGATCTAGAGTGCTCCATTGCTCCTCAAAATCAAGAAAAAGGGGTTTCTCATATCATTGAACAACTTCAACCACCTCATCCGTTGTTCAACCCACCTCGTCCTCGAAACCCTTCTACCTATGACAACCGATTATTTGTTTCACTAGATGCCTCAAACAACTGGTTTAGTGACTATCGGAATCGTCAGGTATTCGCAGGACATCCTATTAATTTTTCTATCTTCTCTCAATATGATTCTTTATTTTATGACCTCTGCTTTGATGAGCTTGTCACTACCACTTCTGCTATCTATCGTCATGTTGTCCAAATGTTCTACTGCAACATGACCTTTGATGATCTCCATATTTATTCACGAGTTGCAGGTATAAATATATCTTTTGATGACTTTGACTTAGCCGAATATCTTGATCTTCAAGAGCCCAATTCTTGGGAAAAGCTAGTTGACGCTCGCTCGTTCCGTTTTCCCGACAGAATTTCCCTTGAGAGCTTCAAGGAAGATTTGTGTACTCCATACACACGTCCTCGCAAGCTCACGGCTAAATATCTCAACCCATATTTTTCTGATCTTTATTGGATTATTTCTAACACCATTCTACCCAAAACAGGTTCCCATGATGACATCACTTATCTTGAAATATCTGCTCTTTATCATCTTTACTTTGGAATTTCTTTCAATCTTCCACGTACAATGATGGACTGGATGATTCACTGTAGAAAGAAACCACGAGCTCTGGTTTATCCTCTGTACCTTCCTATGATCTTTCGTGCATTTAACATACCACTTGATATCTGTCCGTTCTTGCCTGCTCCTGCTTTCCTGTCCAAGGCACGTTGTACTCAGGCAGTTGTCGCCTCTCCTGAGGCCTCTGAGCATTCTGATGATGAGGAGCCTGACGCCCCTCCTTTCGGTCAGGATGCACCACCTCCACCTGCCACTCTTGACTCCATCCAGACCATGCTCCAGGATCGTTTCTACTTAGAGGCTGATCGGTGGGCTCAGATGGACTACCGTACTACCCTGCAGATGAGTGCACTCAGCAACTCGCTGCATGATATTCGGTACTCCATGTCCCATCATCCTACTATGCCCATTCCCATGCAGCGGGATCCCGATCGTGAGGGATATCGCATTGATGATCCATGGGTCTTGCGTTACCTGGATTCGAGTGCTGCTCTTGTGGATCCCAGACGTTCCAACTCTCCTGGACCTTCTCGTGCTCCGTGATGAAGATTGGCTCGATCTGCTGCTGCTACTGCTGATGATCTTAGTTATTTTTTGCTTTCAGTTATTTAGTTTATTATGGTTTTATATAGCTGGTTTTATGTACTCTGTTTATGAGTTGGCCACTTGGTTTGGTGGATGACATTATCTGTCCTTTATCATAGTTTTACTTTATGTCAGTGACTTATTTTGCTTAGTATTTCACTGTTTCTTCTCTGCTTGGTGTGGTTGCATTACTACTCGTTGCTTCTTTATTGCTAACTGCCAAAAGGGGGAGAAATATGTATATTTTTATAGATTTTTATAGTTTTGTGCTTGTTTTGCTTTTGGGAGATATATTATCTATCAGGCCACAGGTTCTATGCATTTGTATATCTGTGTATATCTGTGCTTGTTCTTTCTCTGGGAAAATATTATCTATCAGGTCACAGGTTCTATGCATTTTGTACGGGGGAGAGCTATAGCTTCTAGCTCGACACCGTTCATGGTTTACGGGGGAGCTATCTTCTTTTAGCTCAGGCATCGTTTATGGGGGAGCTATGTTACAATCAACTGTGTCCAGGTATGAATATTGAAATATACATATATTATTTTGTCAATTATCAATATGGGGGAGATTGTTGACACAAAGTCACAGTCAACCAAATATTGACTACATTGACTAAATAATATTTATATTAATTCAATACGACACACGATGACTGCATTCAGTTCAAGACAGATGACAGCTCAGTCTCCGGCTCTCAGTGTGTTCTGGAGTCTGTATTTTATAATTTCATTGAGTCTAGACTTGTGTACTCTGAGTCATGCTGAGCTCTTGGAACTTAGTCTATAACCTACCCAAAATCCCTAGCTTCACTGAACCAAACACTGCCCAAAAAGCCCCTTTGAACCACTCTGTGCTCTGGAGACAGAGTTCGGGCCGAACTCTGCCTCCACACAGAGTTCGGGCCGAACTCTGTCCCCTAGAAATCAGGAACCCTAATTTTAGGGTTAGCTGGTTGCTAGTTGTCCAACGGCCAAATTTTTGAATTTTTCTACCCGAATTCTGGCCGAATTCTGCCTATAAAAACACTATAAATAGGGCATAAATTCTCTCATTTCAATTCATCCAATCTTCTCTTCTCTTCTCTCTTATAAGCTCAATAAGCCATACCCTTCCCATCTACTAGCCACAAGCCTCCTAAGTCTCGAGGGCTCAGCATCTCTCAGTTAGGATTCTTGTGCAAGAGTCGAAGAAGTTGCTTGGACAATTCCAAGCAAATCGCCACTGTGATCCTCTGTTAGAAGTTGACGTGCTCTTCTGAAGAAAAGGCACGGGTTGTAAACTACTATTTCACAAATAGTGGATTTAATCCTGAGCTAGAGTTCTCAGGCCTGGACTAGTCCTCCACGAGGGAAACCAGGTTAAAATCGCTGTGTTTGCGTATGCTCTTCTGCTCTTCATTTATTTTCCGCACTTTACTCTGATTATTTATTGTTGGTGAAAGAGTTATTTTTAATTGGCTATTTTTCTATATAAACTCTATTCACCCCCCTCTAGAGTTGCCAAACTGTTCTTCACTTTATGTGTTGCACAACACAAATGATGTTCAACCTTATATCGAGTAAAGATGTCTATATTACTCTTTACTTAGTTTTATTTTTGGAACAAGCACATCTTTTTTTATATTTCGCTTTGTAATTAACAAAATTCTACTTATTACTTGATAGGGAGCACGAGGCTTACTTGAAAAAGCTGCACCCTCGTAGAGTGAAAAGTGCAAAATGGTTAGAAGATGAGCACAATCGCAGCTTTATTAGTTGGTTACGATCAAGGGTATTGATTAAGATACTATATTTTATGTTCTACTTAGTGAAAATAAAATATTGAACTTAGAAAAAAAATGACAGGTTGAGGCTGCGCAGGAAGACCCAACTAGCAATGTCTTTGATGAATTAAAATGGATAGCTCAAGGACCTCGACATCACGTAACTAAGCTCCCAGGTTATGCAATTAATGGGTGTCACTATCAAACGAAAGATCGTGACGACGTACGAGTCAAGCAAAACAGTTGAGTGACTCTAGTGGCAAAGACTTTTCAAGTTGCTAGCACAAAGGACAATAATACCATCATCTCAGATATAACATTTTACGGTGTTATCAAAGAGATTTGGTTGCTTGACTATTTCTCCTTCCGAATTCCCGTCTTCAAGTGTGATTGGGTTGACAGCAAGAATGGTGTTAAGGTTGATGAACTTGGTTTTACATTGGTTGAGCTTGGTAGAGTTGGCCACAAGTCTGACACTTTTATTTTACCATCTCAAGTAAAGCAAACTTTTTATGTTCCTGATCAATTGGATGATAATTGGTCAATCGTTTTATCGACTCCTCAAAGGATTTATTATGATAAAGACAATAACGACGAGGGAATCAATTGTTTTGTTATAAATGAAACTTGCAATAAAGTACCAAATTTTGAGTCATTTGATGTTGTTGATGAATCACCCTCGACCTATTTACGTGAAGATTGCGAGGGAACTTGGATTGCACAGTCCAAATCTTCTTGTTGAAATGTTGCTGCAAGTGAATTGTTTAAAGAAATGTTGCTACAAGTCTGAAATGTTGCTGCAAGTAAAAATTACTTAGTAGTCTATTTTGAGAACTGTTTCAAGAAATGTTTCATGGAAATCCCTCATCTTTATTGTCTTAATATGTGTTTTTTCCCGAAACTGTAGTCTATTTTGATCTCAGAGTATATGGGAGAAACTGTAGTCTATTTTGATCTAGAGTTGTCTTAATATGTTGCTGCAAGCTACTATATTTTATGTTTCATGCTATTTCAAGCACATACTTACATATGTTTTGATCCATGAGTTACTGAATATTAACTGTGAACTTGAGAATAGGGAATGATATATGGAGACTGAGAATTTGATTCAATGTAACTGGAAATTGGTTTTGAATGTTAACTGAGATTCAAAATTATATACGAACCTGAGATTGAGTGAAAGCCTAGGATTTCGAAAATGGAAATTTGGTTTTGTGTATGTAATTGAGTTTAGATTGAACTGAGATTCAAATTGAACCTGAGAATAGAATTGAGTATGAATGTTTAAACTGAGTTGGCTTGAAAAACTTGAGAATGGGGTTTCATATATCAAAACTGTGGCTGGGTTTACTTTTATAATGTTAACTGGTATTTGTAAACTGAGAATGAGACTTTGGAGTTTGAGTATTAATTTGAAAACTGAATTTGGTTTGATTTTGAAAGTTGTATGTTATGGTTATCTCAGGTTTGGTATTTTGAAAACTGAAATTGAGTTCTCAGGTTTGGTCTTCTTAATCTCAGATTTTGTTAGTTGTATCTCAGTTTTCAACTTCACTATCTCTCACATTCACTCCTCACTGAGACACACAGTCCCCTTCCTTACACTGCCTCACTAATTCACTTCATTCTGCCTCACATTGACACTCACTGCACTTTTCACTCACTGTTCTCAGCCCCTCATCCCTACAGTCATTCATTCACTTCACAAATCCCTCTTTCACTCTCGTCTCTCTCTCTCTCTCTCTATATATATATATATATATATATATATATATATATATATATATATATATATATATATATATTTATTTATTTATTTATTTAAATATATATATATATATATATATATATATTTATTTTTATTTTTCCAAGAAGAAGACATTTTATTGAATAAAAAGGTGGCTCATAATGAGCAATACAAACAGTGCCTGGGCCAAACAAACAAAAGGTCCAGATCAGTAGGGTACGAAAATCCGCTACCCGGAAAAGCAAAGGCAGGTGGGATTCGAAGAATTTCGAAATTTTGAAAATTGAAATTTTGAAAAATTTTGAAAACACAAAGAGTCAGGGGCGGGGGTTCTGGGCTCGAAGCCCGAGGGGGACAGAGGCACGTGGGGGGAGAGGTCGGCTCTCTGCCCGGAGGGGAAAGCGCGCGGCTCGAGAGCCTCGATCCCCCTAAGCGCGCGGACAGAGGGGGTCCCTGGCTCCAGCGAGAGCCACCGGAGGCGACGGGGTCCACGACGGGCGGGCACGTCGGGCGGGGGCGACGAATCGGCGAGGAGGGCCACGGGGGATCCACCGGGGGCGGCGGGGAGCCTCGAGAGGGGACGGGGGGGCGACCCGGAGGGGGCGGCCAGCGGGACTACGGTGAGGGGGCTCCTCGGGGTGACCGGAGGGGGCGGCCGGAGGGACTCCGGCGAGGGGGCTTCTGGGAGAATGAAGTCTACCCTGGAGAGGAGTCAGAGGGGGACGAGGAGCTCCGGGCGGGGAGGACTGGGCGGAGGGGAGCACAGGGGGCGCCAAGGCGGGGACGACGAAGGGGAGCCACGGCGTTGGTGGGGAGAGGGAGAGGACCGCCCCTAGGGCTCCTGAGGAAAAGAGACGGCTCTGGCTGCAGGGGCGGGAGGGAGGCCGCAACGAGGCTAGCAGTGGAAGTACGACCCCCACGACGTGGCGGCGTAGCCGCCTACGACCGCCGGGTCAAACCAGTGGGCACCGGGGCGGACCCAGTACCATCGCAGGGTGGCTGGGTCCTGCCAGTAGGTTCTCGCCGAAATCGGGTCAGGGGCAGCCGAGGAGGAGGGATACGCGGCAGCAGGCTGGGCGACGGGAGGAAGAAGGGGATCCGTGGCGGGAGGATGCGCGGCGGGAGGATACGCGGCTGGAGGGAGCTCCGGAAGGAATGCCGCTTCGGGAGGCGCCGAAGAGGTAGCAAAGGCGGGGGACGGCACAGAAAGGGGAAGCGGCGAGGGGAGGGCAGCTACATGGGCGGAGGGCGCCTGGGCCAGAGGAGGAGGCACTCCAGACGGAGCACCGGAAGGCTCCGGGACAGCAGGGACGCCGGGCGCCGGGGGAGTCGAGAGGGGCCTCAGGGAAAGGGGGACTGTGGGTGGGGCTGCAGCCACTGGAAGGAGCGGCGCAGCGGCGGAGACGGCTGCCGGCTGGAGGGAAGGACATGGGCCAAGAAGGGAGGAAGGACATGGGCCAAGAAGGGAGGGACCTATATATATATGTGTGTGTGTGTGTGTGTGTGTGTGTGTATTGTATATACATGAAGGTAATGCAAAACTGTAGTCTGTTTCAGGCTATTTTCTGTTTCAGGCTATATTTGACATTTCAGGCTATATTCTGTTTCAGGCTATAGTATGTTTCAGGCTATAATCTGTTTCAGGCTATTTTATGTTTCATGCTATTTCAAGCACATTTTAGCAAGATTAATATGAATCTAATTATGCCATTAATTTGTTACAGGCTACAAAGCACAGTGAGGATTCCGGAAAACAAAATTGTAGCCGAAAAAAAGCCAGCAAAATCAAAGAGAATGAAGAGAGGATAAAGATCATTTATAACGATGTTGGACAACCAATTGGTGAAGGAAAAATTAATTTGGCAACTTACTGCGGCATCACAGTAAAGTCCTTAGTAAAAATAACTTATCCAAATTGGCATAAAGTGCCAGAATCAGTTAAAAAGAGCTTATGGACTGCTATTCTGGTAAAACATATGCTTCTTCCTCTTCAGGTAAAACATATATATATATGCTTCTTCCTCTTCCATATTCAGGTATGTACATTGATAGTAATGTGTATTAGGAGTAGAGATTACTCCCCTTTGGTTTCAGTTTGAATGTTCTTGTATCGAATTTTGTGGTGACTCTTAGTATCTGTGGTTTGATATTGGTTCAGCCCACATATGGATAAGTGGATTGCCATTCAGTTCAGTGCTTACCATGAGAGCTCAGTCCCTTGGTTACAGCAACATATGGATAAGTGAATTTTGTGGTGACTCTTCGTATCTGAATTCTAAGATACCTCCATCTATTTATTATATGAAAAGGTTCATACTTGACACATGACATCGATTACCTTATTTTCTTTTGCTTAACAAGAAGTGATGTCCACCAAAATTCTTCAAAGGCTATAACTTTTGGATGATCTTGCTTTTTTTTATGAATCAATTTGATGCCTGCGCCCAGGGGTTGGAATATTATATTTCTTTTTGAGAAGTGCACTTAATGTCATGTACTGCAAATTCCCTCTTGCATATATGCATTGCCTGCACATAGAGAGCTCAGGTCTGGACATCAAGTTCAGATAAGTGAACTAAGTTCAGACTTGAATTCACTTGTTCACTACACCATTGAATGCTTGAATTCAAGTCTGAACTTATTCACACTGGAATGCTTTACATAATTTACACTATGTTATGCACTCATGTATAGATGCTGAATATTTATTTTCTGTTGTAGGCCAAATTTGACTTGGATCTAAATAGTAAAGCCTTTGTTTTAGCATCCATAGCTCGGAGTTGGAGGGCATTCTAAGGTCAACTCATCAAGCATTGGATTTATCCGAATGAGGGCAATCTTGAGCTTCTCAAGCACCCTCCACCAAAGTACTCAGGGATCTTGAAACAATCTGTGTGGAGGAATTCGTCAAAAGCAGACTGTCTGCAAATTTTAAGCTTAACTTGTTAAAATTATTTTTTTATGCATAACAAGGATGACTAGGTCCCTATTATATAAATCTTATTTCTTCTCTACCTTCATGTGTTGTAATCATAAGAAAATGAGCAAGAAGCAAAGTGAACGGAGAGCCAAGGGCAAGTTTTCTCATCGTTTAAGCAGGAAGGGATATGCCGGTCTTAAAGAGGAGCTGGTAATGCATATTTGTATATCAGTTAACATGATTTACATGTGGACATATATATTATTATTATGTGGTTTTTTCTTTCAAAACAGCAACGATAGTTGGAGGAAAAATATATAGATGACAGAAGTTTTTTTTGGACAAAAGCACGAGTTAGTAAGGACGGTACATTTACTGACGATGGGACCAAGGACGTAGCTATGAAAGTGGTGAGTATATATCGTCCAGTCTATTAAGAGGAATCCTGCTTATCAACATGCTTATATTTCTAAAACCTTGTACTTTATAGGAGGAATACATCAAACAAAAGGAAGATGGGAGTTTGGTGGCCGAAGGAGCTTCGAATATTCTAACCTTGGCGTTGGGCACGCCCTAGCATTCGGGACGTATTCAGGGTTTGGGATTAGGACCGACACCAACGACCTATTTCAAGCTTCCAAAATGGGGAGTTAAAAAACAAAATGAACTACTCAAGTCCCAATTGGAAGATGAGCGTAAACGGAGACAAGAATTTGAGATCATGCTAAAAGAATCAAGCCCAAGGAGATTCACAAACATATAAGAAGGTTGCTTCCAATACCAAAGGAAGTGGTAATAGGAACTATATAATGTCTCATAAGAATGAACACGAGTCTCTTGGAAACAAGAGTCCATCATATGGTTCTAAGGTAATGCTTATTACAATTAGTTCTATTTCGTAATAAGCTTTTCTTCTTCTATTTTTGTCTAATATGTTTATTCTAATATGCTTTTTTATCTTCTATCTTCTTTGAAAAGGTGAAACAAAATAGAAAGTTAAGCGAGCAAAAATTCATAACATATCCTACATCAAACATTGGCATAGTAAGTACATATATTCAATACATAATCTTTATTCAACAACTTATAACATGTAGTAATTATATCCAGAAATAATTGTTTCTTATTTTGTTTAGGGAACCAAATGTAAGCTAGCAGTGGGCACAAAAGAAAATATTGTTGCCGAGGGAATTGTCTTTGAAGGGCGTGGACCAAATGAGAAAATTCAAAATGTTGAATTAGGAAACATAATGTTAGGGTTTCAATTATGAAAGCCCTTCAACCTACTGTGAGCCTTCCCGTGCCACTTCATGGAGAAATGGAAGTTGTTAAATATGCAATTGGGTCTTTAGTAGCTTGGCCCAAAGAGTTTATTGTTGGTGGTCTTGAGGTAATATTATTTAATGCTAGTGTCAATATCTTTTATAAAATTGTCTAAAAAAATTCAATATGCAACAGGTAAGTACTAAACCAATTGAATCTAACAATGTTCAACCTTTGAAGGTTGATGGCTGTGGTAGGAAGATAATTGACACTTTCGGAGAGATGGTAGAAACCATTAAGGATACCGACCCTCATCTTAAAATACCATTAGAGAAAGGAATGTTCGGAAGCTTTAATCCATTTTGTTATCTTTCTAAAATCGTTTTGTTGGAGGTATATAGGATGCAATGGCTAGATGTGAATCCTGTTGTTGCCTACATGAGGTAAGAAATATGAAATTTATATTCTGAAATTTTGATTTTGAGATTGACACCATATTTAACTATTCTTTTGGCTTTAGGTTTTTGCTTGATAAATTTTCAAACTCTCGGGAGCTTTTGATAATGTTCAACCCTTCTGCTATGAGTAATGCATCCAGGCCTGCAATAAGCAATCTGATTAGAGAAAGGCTCCAAGAGGCTAAGAAAATCAAAATTTGCTTCATTCCATTCATTTACAAGGAGTAAGAAGTTTAAATCAAGTAGCAAGATTTTTTTTCCTATTCAATAACCAATGTGCTTTATGCCATTCATGTTTCCTTTAATGTAGGAAGCATTGGATTCTAATTGTTGTTGACCTCTCTACCTTTAATGTTTACTGGTTGGACTCGCTGTATTTTAAACTGAGAGGAGATATTAAGTTTTTTTCAATACGTGAGTTAAATTATTATTATTATTGTTAATATTTTAATAATGTGTATATTCTGATGTTAGTATATATAATTATTTTCTACTAGTGGCCTCAACACAGCATATATTGGTGGTAAAAGATCAAATAGAAGTCCTACTTGGAAATTAGCCAAGGTAATCAAACTAATATATGACTTATTATAATCAAGGACATTATATTCTCTTACAAATAATATTTTCATGTAGGTTCCGAAACAACCTGGAGGTTATGAATGCGGATATTTTGTTATAAAATATATGTGGGATCTCATGGAAGACCCCTCTCCTACTATTGAGTCAAAGGTAAGTTGTTCATTAATTTAATTCTTAATTACTTTTCTGAAATTATACAAAGTAATGTAACTATTTTTTGACTTTTTAGCTAAAAAATTGCCTGGAAAATCAACATACACGCAGGAAGAAATAGATGATGTCCGATGCGAATTTATCGAATTCGTTGCCAATCATATGGATACTTGAGGGTCAAGGTAATATCCTTAACAAAATCCCCTCCCTTTTACCTGCTCTCCAATTTGCAGGACATACCCTAACCTATTGGCCACAACCATATATGTACCACACACCCTCTCTAACTAACTGATTACTAACATTTATACTGACACTAACTCTGATATTGGGTTACTGACCTCTAACTCATTTATTCTAACTGATACTAAAACACTAACTCACCTCACTCTTTACTTTACTCACACGCACACACAATTCCAAAAGCACAGATACATGGAGATATCAACACCTCATCTGAACTGAAACTGGCACTTAACACTTGGACACTAAACCTCTTAGACACTTGACCGATACTTAACATTCATTTACTCATTTCCATTACTGATACGAGACACCCTAGTTTCACATGGACACAATACACTCAAGACACTATCAAGGCACTCACTAAACTATGACTGACACTCATTAACTGGCACTGGCTTACTGCTTGTGTAGGCCTATGGCCAAGAGCCTACAGCAGGTCAAGCTGGAGGGGGGAATGAGTCCCCTGCTGCTGCTAATGTAGCCTACTGCTTTGGCAGGGCCTGCTGCCACTTGCCCTACCTGTAGGCAATAGCCTCAGGCCTTAGCCAACATCTGCTGTATCAGTGGCCTGATACATGAGGGTCAAGGTAATTTCTCTAAGATTATGGCTCTTGTAGCCCATATCATGTGAATAAGTGCAAGGAATTTATGGCTAAGGTAGATATCTTTCTACTTAAAGATGTATGTATCTGTTCGTAACAGTGTGCTAACAGATACTGAACTCTGATACAAAGGCTTATTTTGAGAGGAACGGTACCTTAGTAAAAATTGAAGTTTTTGGTTCAACTCCAATGCAGGCAAGCCAACAAGGATCGCTTATGATATCTTTCGATGTCATTTGGTTCGAACATATGACAAACAAAAAGAGGACAATGATGCAACATAAAGAGCACAGGATTTTCAGCTTATGATATCTTTCTTGTTCATGCTCTCTTACTAATTGGGTCCTTAATTAACCTTTGCTTACTAGTGTAGTTCTTTCTGATAGTTACATATATATATATATATATATATATATATATATATATATATATACATAGATGAATCTGATAGAAACTCCACACAACAGTTTCCCACAACATATGTTGAATTGTGATCTTAATGTGTGTTTTTAATCAGGACTTATACACCATTCAAGATCCGATAGTTACATATATATACATCATTATATCACATTTATTAAACCTTGTTTTATCTTTTGCAGGGTACATGTGCTGTGGACACAGGTCTTCATGTGACTAAGTTGAAGCTAAAGTGTGGGATGTTTTCATGTGGATAGTTTTGATGTAGCTAAAGTGTACTCTAAATTGGATACTCTATATATTTTGAGAAGATGTATATATATGGCCTGAGAAATGTAGAATGATAGCTAAATTACTCTATTTTGAGACAATGGAATGTAGCTAGATAAAGTACTCTATATTTGTAAGATGTTGATGTACCCTATTTTGAGACACTGAAATAGAGATTAATGGTACTTTATATTACATTTCAATGTTTTGTTATGAATATGGTTCAAAGTGGTTGTTTTCGAATTGAATTGAGCAGTGTTTGGAATGTATAACATGCAGTATAGAGCGTTATAAATGTGATACAATGACCATTCATAATGCTTTTAAAATGTCCTAACTTCTAAACCATATTAACTATTCATAACGGTTTTACATAACTATCCATAACGCTTTGAAAATAAAACATAGCAGAAATTCAACCTACTAATGACATTTTCGGAAGAATTATCTATAACGGTCACGACCCGCACCCTATTTAGGGGCACGAGAACGTGGGTACGTCCAGCCTACGCCGCAGTGTCGGCGGTAGAACGCTATATAGGTCCTCTATAACATCTAACATCTAACAACAAGATATATAAATATGTCATTTCCGTACGGAGGTATAATATAACATCTCAACTCTATATCTCAATCACAAGTCTAGGGAAGATAGAGCACGATATGAAATCAGATAAAGGGAAGAAACTGAATATAAATAGAGTTATCACGCCACACAAAGTAGATGTTTAACACAAATAAATACAAGTCCTGAAATATAACTAAGTCTCAACTAACAATCGGAATAATCCGATACAAACTAAAAACTAAAAATACTAGACTAGAGTAAGCACCCTCTACTGAGCTAGATGCTCATCGGGCTCCTGAGTGTTACCCTCATGTGCCCCATAGAAAGTAGGGCAGTCACCATCATCATCTATAATATTTTCAATAGGTCCAGTCAGGACAGGAACGAGTACAAAATCTCAAACAACAGTTCTAGTTATACGATATTAAAAATGTAGCAGTAGATAGAGAGAATATACTAGGTAAAATAGAGCGCACATGCATCCTGACAGGGTATATCAAAATTGTAATGAGATAAGGCAAGAGAACAGTGTATAACATGTACGAAAATCTGGAACTGCTATCTATGTGAGTTTAGCACTAGTTTCAACATGTGATCGGCTTAGAACTTGACACAATGTTTGGCCTGACTAATCATACGTGAGTGTATGATTAACACTATACAATGAGGATGATACAATGATACTGTGGGCTATTGATCACATATCTACGCTAACACCCCCATCCCTGACTAATATAGTGGATCCAACCATGACACGTCATGACACGTGATTCTCTGAAAAGACAGCTAGCCTTCGCAGGAATCCTGTCTATACAATGCACAAGGAACTAGGAAGACTTGCACAAGGCATACCATATATAAGAGGAATAACATCTTATGACGGGATCCAGACAAATACCAATCCGTGTGAACAATGTGTCAAGAGAACATGGATATCTACACTAAATACTAGAAACAAAGACGATATCATAAAATAGAATATTATCAGAGAATGTAAACGCCTGTGGTCCTGAGCTGATAAGGTGAACAGACGCTCAGAGTAATCTCAGACCTAAAGATGAGATACTACAAGTCAAAACATGGTTTAATAATGAAAGAAAAGCTAATCGAGTCATGATATGCAAGTCTAAGTCAAAACTAGGTCAAACTAAGTCACACTAAGCTAAACTAGGTCACACTAGGTCAACCAAGGTCAAACAAGGTCACAGGAAGTCAATCCAAGTTAAACTAGGTCAATCTGGGTCAAAGGTTGACTTATAGTTGACTTTTGGTTAAAAAGTCAACTCTCGTCAACACTGAGTCAACCCTGGATCAACCCTAGGTCAAACAAGTCAAATGTTAACTAACAGTTGATTTTCAGTCAACTGGTCAACTCTGGTTTGGTTTCGGTCAATTCTAAGTCAAGTATTGACTTGAAGTTGACTTTCAGTCAAAAAGTCAACTCTTGGTCAACGGAGATCAAGACTAGTCTAAACTACCCTTATCTAGTCATTACCTATCAAGACAACATATTTCTAAGCCCATCTTAATAATCAAAACCCCAAACTTAGACTTACCCCAATACCTTACCTTTATCCTTTACAAGGTATTCCTAATACCTTGCCCCAATACCAAGGTAACCCATCTATACCTTGGTAGACTAACCTAGGCTTCTTAAGGTAGCTAGACACTAACCTATCTAGGGTTTACCAACCAAGAAATCTAGGGTTCTAGGACATCTAGTCCATCTTATCTCCCATGTTGGTCATCCCAACATTACCTTAAGTATCGTCATGATACGCTATGGTATCTTGAGATACCACACCCTACTCTTTACCAACCTTCCTAATTCACTCTCCCACACTCTCCTAGTGTCTAGGTTAGTCCTCTCTACTAGTCCACTAGGATACTAACTTAGTTAGGGCACTAACTTAATTAACCACTATCTAATACCAATTCTAACTAGCCTACAACACCATACTAACATTTACCCTTCTAACCTATCAACACCCACAAACTAACACTCAACCTACTCTCACAAAACATTCATACAAGGACTGAATTATGTGGGTGAAATGGAAATGGAATGGATAAATAGATTGGTGGTTGGTGGCTCAAATGAAAGGAAATGAATTTGTGAATGAATGAATGGATGGAAAATAGGAAATGAATGAATGTGAAGTGGGATGAAATGAATGATATGAAATGAATAAAATTGTGGAATGGAAGTGGATGAATTGAATGAATGGATGCATGAATGTTGTATGTAGAATGAATGGAAGAATTGAGGGAAGAATGAATGGAAGATTGGGGGAATGAAAGACTGCTTATGGGCTGATTTTGAAAGTGATATAGGGACCTATATATGGCTGTCAAGTGGGCTGAATATGTATGCAAACATGGGGCTTATATATGGGGTTAAGGGGGCCAATGTAGGGACTGATATGGCTGTGATTACATGGCTTATATGTAGCTGAAATGGGCTGTTAATATGATGAATTTGGACAGGTTTTAGGGGCCAAGTGGCTGTCCAAATGGGGCTCATATGGCTGTCCATATTGGACTGAATTGTGGGGTGTTAAGGCTGCTAACATGGCTGCTAAATGGGGCTATTTCTGGACAGATTTGGGGGTCTCAATTATGCTGTCAAGTGGCTGAATGTAGGTGGATTGGTGGTTGTCCTATAGGCTGAATTGAAGGGCCAAATGGATGGAAGAATGGGTGTATGAATGGCTGCCAAGGGGGGGCTGATTTGGTGTGTATATTGGGGGTTAAGATGGGCTGCTATGGACTGAATAGTGGCTGTCCTCTTCCCCCTCACTGCTGCAACAGCAGCTGCTACTACTGCTGTCCATGGGGGCTGTCCCCCTCCCCATTCCTTCACCTATCTCACTCTCTAAAAGCTCCACACACACACACTCAAACTTATATATATACACACCCACACTCACATATATATATACATATGCACACACACACATACATATATACATATATACACACACACACATACATATATATAAATACATAGATATAGACACACAAACACAATTATAAAGAGACTCACACACACACACATGGATACATACACATATATATATATTTATATATGGACACACACACACACATATATTCCTAAACGTCCCAAAATCTTATCCGAATACCCAAATCTTGAAATTCTACCCTCTAGGGCCTAGACACGTGCCCCATACAAGAAATCTAACTCGTGCACGCGAGTGGAAACGAGAAACGAGGCCCGAATAGCCAAATGGCCATTCTGGCGACTCCGGGGTGTCCGATTCGCGATACCGCGTGATACGGACACCAAACCTATCCAGATTCGACCCAAACTCTACCCACGAGTTCTAAATAATGATGAGAACCTATTCTAAGTACTAACTTGTCAATTCTAGTGTCGGTACAAAAAGTCATCCGTGTGTTGGAACTCGAAAACCCCGAAAAAGCCTATTTTTATGATTTCTCGCAAAACGACCCCACGTATCTAAATATGGACACGTACCAAGCCTCATCTCACCCAAACTAACCTAATTAGGTCTAATTAGGCTAGGGGTAACACCCAAATATGTCAATTTAGGGTTTTCCCCAAAATTGGCACTAAACCTAGCCCGAAAGTCCCGAATTGAGTCCAATGGGTTCCAAACCTCTTCTAATGGATTGTCCTACGTCTCGGGTATCCTCTAATATGCAAATAACATTAATTAGGAGCAATTACAAGAGTTAGAGTTAGGGTTTACCTCTTGGGAGTTGGAATCTCAAGAAAAAGCCCTAAAATTGGTTCTTTTGGGTCAAGAGCCAAATCTATGCTTCCAACCCCTCCATGCTAGGTTCTACCTAGATAAAAATCACAAATAAGAGATAAACAAGGGTTAGCACCAAGATTAGAGAGAGATCTAGAGTATGGAAGAGAATTAGAAGAGATTTGACTTACTTTGGAGCTTAAAATCCAAAGGGAAAAGAAAGGGGGTCTTTGTAGAATGAGAGAAAGGAGAAGAGAGAGAGTTTTTCTTGAAATAGAAAAAAGAGAGGGAGTGTTGCTGCTGGTCGGCCACATTTTAGAGGGTTGGGGGCATTTGGCAATTTACCAAAATGCCCTCCAAGTCAAAGAAATGAGTATTTTTGAGTTGGGGTCAAAATGGTAACTTGAAAACTCCAAATTTCAAGTTCTAAATCTAATTCTAATCTCTAATCCCACTAAAATCAAATGGGATTAGTCAAATATAAATATCTGGGTTTGGTCATGACAAGTTGGTCGGTTCCAGTTCGGTCCCAATCAGAGTCTAAGCTACCCCGGGTCCCCGATACAAGTCGGAATGAGCTGAAATTCGAACCCGACTCAAATAACCCCAAAACAATATCATAAATAATAAAATAAATTTCAAAAATATTCAAAAATACAAAATGAAAAAATACCCTTGTTCCTGAAAATTGGGGGTGACAATAACGCTTCAAAAAATATTTATAACACCCGATTTCATAACGCTTGGATTAAGAAAAAAAAGCGTCATGGTTCTTAATTAATGACGGTTTTTAGCCGTCATTAAAAGGTATTTTTGTTGTAGTGGGTTGAGCGAAAACTTTGAATCAACCTACCTCAAGATTTGTATATGTATAACAGAATCGGGAATTATAAACCAATTCCTTACGGCAAAATAGGATTTTAAATAGGCAATTCTAACTTATGATATAAAGTTTATATCTAATAGAGCAAAAAAATTGAACAGTTTATCAAGATTAGAGCCTTAATTCTAGGAAAGCCTAACTTACCAAGTGAATAGTATATCCACATTGGATCATATCGTCATAGCAAAAGTAATAGTGTATCTATAGAGATCTGTCAAGCTATCTAAATTTAATAATTCTTTATCTAAATTGTATGGCCTATCTGACAACCTTAACTACACAACGATCAATTTGAACAAGGGAATCCTAGTCCTAGTCATTCTCTTAAATCAATTTAACTCTAAGTTGTGAATGAGCATTTTCTAGTCGCAGGCACATAATAGTACGACTAACTTAAGTACCATCACAAGTTCGCATATTTTGCAAAAACTGACCTGCATGGGCCACTACAAAAACTTGTCACGACCCACACCCGCTTTTTCGGATACGAGACGTGTCCAAGCCAGCCTATGCCACAGAGTTGGCGGTAGAATGCTGTCAAGGCCATGATGCTCAAAATCACATAAAGAATAACTTTATTGCTCATTCACATTTCTAAATTTATTACAACGTTTACAACATTTATATTTAAGAAAAATACAAGGTTCTTATAATTAATGAAAATGATACAACGTCTATCTAATTTCTAGGTTTCTGTCTGCAAGTACACCCGTATCTCCCAATGCTAAGTGAAGCCACAGCAAACCTGAAAAATGTTGGTTTCCAGTCAGGAATTGAACAAGCACACAAACCGACGGCAATACAAAAATATAATAGAATTCACAAGACATGAAAATAACATATGTGAGATGAAAACTAGAAAGTAACTGATATCATGGCAAGCGGTGAAGAAAACTAGGAAACAAATAAAATCTACCTTCAATGTGTTTTGAAATATCTTGTTCGACATGTGAATGGCTAAGGAGTAAATACGGCACCCTGCACGTGTCGGGCACAGCTGCTATCAGTCAAGATCAGATATTTTGGGATATTTTTGAATAGTTCACATGTCTACTAAGATATTTCTCCGCCTAGCTAGTACTCATGGAATCAAGTCACAAGCATGGTAATCATGTAAATGGCAGTCAAGAGGTACAATAAATCCATGATACTAATCTCCGTGTGACGAGCGTGTCAACATGCAGCAAGATATATGTTTAAACATAAAACATAAAAACTACTATGAATCGAAAAGCAATCAGAAAGTGCACTTGCCTGAGGTCCTTTGCTGGTGAAACCGATAGTACTATACTACGTAGTGAGCCACAACAGTCAAACTCGTACAACAGTCTCCGGATGCTGAAACAGACATTACCAACATTTTCAGAATAGTCAAATTAGCTAGGATTGTTTATCCTTAAGTCCAATTCTGGATACAGGGGCAAAACGGTAATTTTGGATCAAAATGGTGTCCGCTGTTGGACCCGCTTTGCACCAAAAAGTGTGCTAGAGTCAATGGTCTTTAAAGTCATCAAATTATATGTCTATAGATTTGTTTCGATGATACGAACCCAACGGTATGTCCAATTTTGGATTCCAATAGGCCGTGTACGAAATCGTCCGGTGAGTCGGATCGTGGGCCCCATAAAACAGCGATCCGATCAATTGTCTCAGAATCGGACCAAACTTGGCATACAGGACCAAAAAATGATATGATCCTGTTGGCATAAGCTTTTTCTCGATGTGGAGAACGTGTACAAAGTAATTGGGAAATTTCTAAAGAGGTCGATACGGTGAATTTCGACGGATACGCATCAAATTCGTCGTGCACACACAACCAATTTGAATTCCGTCAAAGCCAACACGGCCGCGAAGCCGATATGCACCTTTTGATGCTTTCGGTTCGCAATTGCATCGCCCGGATTGGTGGGACGCACGTTGTATCAGAGAAATTTTCTATATTTCTAGTGTTTTGAACACGAGTTTTAATCAGTTTTGGATGTCCGATTTCTCGACGCACAGTCGACGAAATCTGAATCTACAAAAAAGGAAGCCCTATAGGTTGTCTAGGACTGTGTTTAAATAGATTATAATAACCCTATTTATCCTGTCATGAATTAGCCTTCTAAATTTGGGTCTTGAGTGTCTATATTGTTCTATTTTCAATAGATTTCTCGACAACTTTGGGCTCGATTTACGGTACGCACGGTGAAACTTAAATTAAAATAATTGAAGGGATTAGGAGAGGGTTATATTATGAACATACCAGATTGAATGGTTCACGAAATGACCCACTGGAGGCGACGAACTGTTGCCACGAAGTTGGCCAGGGCTGCTGTACTGCTGCTGCCGTCTCTGTTCAGTCGCCGTGCGTGCGCGGGTTCAGTCGCCGTCCGACGACTCGTGCGATGGCGCACGGTCGCGGGTGGCCGCCCAGCATCTAGGGTTTAGGTTTTTCTCCCTTACTCTCTCGTGATTATATGCGAAATAGGGGGGTCTGCTGCAGTCGCGGGTTGGGGGGGCTTGGGATCGGGTTGGGCTGGGTTTGCCTGCTTTGTTCTTTTTTATTTCTTATGTTATATATATATATATATATATATATATATATATATATATATATATATATATATATATATATATATATATATATATAATATTATATATAAGAAATTAGATTGTTATATATATATATATATTTATTTATTTATTTATTTATTTATACACATATATGATAATATATGCGTATAAATTATAAATCATAATATAACAATTAAATATTACAAGTATAATCCTTAATTACAATATTGGAATCTTAATTTATATACTAGGATATATATGAAATTAGATTGTTTTATATATATATATATATATATATATATATATATATATATATATATATATATATATATATATATATATATGGAAGCGGATCAAAAGCCCCTTAGAAAACCCCCTAAAAAATCCCCTCACTCTAATCTGTAATTTAATATTAATATTAATGTTAATATTAATGTTAATGTTAATATTAATGTTAATATTAACATTAAATACTAAAATTAACATTAAACTTAACATTAAAATTAATATTAACATTAACATTAACATTAATATTAACATTAACATTAATATAAAAAATATAAAAAAATTAATATTAACATTAACATTAATATTAACATTAATATTAACATTAACATTAATATTAACATTAATATTACGAATTAGAGTGAGGGGAGTTTTTAAGGGGTTTTCTAAGGGGGGCTTTTGATCCGCTCCCTATATATATATATTTATATATATATATATATATATATATATATATATATATATATATATATATATATATATATATATATATATATATATATATATATATATAAAGCCTAAATTTTATATCAGGAATATAATCATATATATGCCCATGTATATACACATATAGCCTACATAAATCCCAAAATACATGTTTAAGGAAATATTCACTATAATTGTCAAATAAAATATTATTAATATTTTTAAATGGCAATTATTATTATTATTATTATTATTATTATTATTATTATTATTATTATTATTATTATTATTATTATTATTATTATTATATATATATATATTGTAATATATATATATATATATATATATATATATATATATATATATATATATATATATATATATATATATATATATATATATATAATATATATATATATATATATATATATATATATATATATATTTTTTTTATTATTTATATATATATATATATATATATATATATATATATATATATATATATATATATATATATATATATAAACATTTACTAGGCCACTACATAAATTACGAAGTGCGCACATTCATACAACACATCTATTGTCGTGAACGTCTTTGGTCGCTCTACAACATTACATGGGCCCGGGTTTTGGTTCGGGTCAAGTCCAGACCAGTTTGGTACAACCGGGTCACTTAAACGTTGAATAATATTAATAATGAATAATTAAAACATCTATAGAGGTTAAGTCGCAACTTGGCTTGATTTTCCTAGTTAGGACATCACTATGGCTCGGTCTTTCCTACCAGGGCTGCTAATACACTAGTCAAAGAACGCCACTGCACTATCCGTGCCATGATTTCTAGTCACCTTGTACTCCAATTCCTAACCATGACTAAAATCATCTACCGTAATAATTAACTAAATAATTATTTACAAAAATCTAAAAATCACAATTTAAATCAAATAAATAATAAAAATATTTTAAAATTTTTGGGAAGAGGAGTTACAGATTTGCAGTCCAAGGAAGAATTTGAGTTCTTCCATCATGCTCATCTCAAACTCATTCTGCATACACTTTGAAAATTCTTGGCAAGAAAACTCATCATAGATCCAAATATAATATCGTCAAAGTAAATCTGAATTAAAAGAAGATTTCCTTTCAAAGATTCTATAAACAGTGTAGTATCAACCTTCCCTTTTGTAAAAGCATTATCAAGTAAAAAGAGCTTAAACGATCGTATCAAGCACGAGGGGCTTGTTTCAGACCGTATAAGGATTTTTCAACTTAAAAATATAGTCAGAGTTTTTGAAATCAGTAAATCCTGGAGGTTGAGCTACATAAACTTTTTCTTTTATAAAACAGTTAAGAAATGCACTTTTTACGTCCATTTAAAAAGGTTTGAAATTATGAAAACATTTAAATGCACATAACATGTGAATGGATTCTTATATCACAACTGGGGTATTGTAGTCGATACCTTCCACTTGGTTGTATCCTTGAGCTACGAGTCGAGCCTTGTTACGAGTGACTAAACCATTCTCATTGAGTTTATTTCGGAATACCCAGCAGGTGGCAATGACCGGATGATCAATGGGCTTGGGAACAAGTTTCCAAACTTGATTTCGTTCAAATTGGTTTAATTTCTCTTATATAGCATCTAACCAAAAATTATTGCTACATGCTTCTTCAATAGTTTTGGGTTCTAGCTGTAAAATAAATGCTACATAGGAAACTATATCTCTATTAGAGAAACGAGTACTTACACCCCTAGTAATCTCACCTATTACCAATTCCTTGGGATGGTCAACCGTAAACTTTATTTTTTTGGCAGACTCAAGGTAGCTGGTTCCGACTTCTGGTTCTGTACGTGCTCTGCTTGGTGGTTCTGCAGGTGTTGTGCTTGAAGGTTCTACAGGTGTTGTGCTCGGTGTACTGACGTCTTCGTCATCATCATCAATTGTTTGTTAATTTAGTTTGTCAAAAGTGATGTTCATTGACTCTTCGATGATCATAGTCCTTTTGTTGAAGACTCGGTACCCTTTGCTTTTGGCAACATAACCAAAGTGGTTCTAGTGACCGCACTTATGTTGGTGCAATTGCTTAGAAGATAACCTTTGTAGCTTTGTAATCACCAACATGTTCCATGGTTCTATTTGATATGAGAAGCTTCACCTACACTAAGAGGCGAAGACTTTGGTATCCAAAACTTGGATCCACATTTGTTAGCGTTTAGAACCCATTTGCACAAGTTTATATCAACAAGTTTTCTAATCTGACAATGATTTAAAATGTGTCCATTCATACCACAATAATGACATAAAGTGTTAACATTAGTGCTGTGTGCATCAGTATGAGAACGTGCAGTTGTGTGATATGGCTTGCGTGATTGACTATAATAAAAAGCATGGTTATGTTTAACCTTAGCTTTGCTTGTTTCCTTTGTAAAAGATCTATTGTGTGTGACTTTGTGATCCGTCGTGTGTCTTGTGTTAGACTGAGTCATAGGTTTTACTACCTACTTTCGTAGTCTAATCTCTAACTTTTTAGAGTTAGCACATATCTCATCATATTTAGCAGAAAGAGCAATAGAAAACTTCTTCTTTTCTAATTCTAATTCTTCCTTAAGTTTAGCATTTTCTTGAGTTCTTTTGTCAATGCAATCAAGTGCCCCATGCAATCTAAACTCAAGTGTAAAAATCTTAGTAGAATTATCAGAAGTAGAAGTATTTCTAGCATCATTCAATAAGCAGGTAAGCTTTTTATTCTCATGCTTATAGGATAGAATATCCTTTCTAGCTTGCTTATACTTATCTAATACTTTCTAATAGATCACTGAAAGCATCAGATAACTCATCATAAGAAAATCCATTCTCTTCATAAAGGAGATTATTTTGTATCTCTTTAGATAATGCCATTGCGCATATATTTGCAGCTAGACGAGGTCTCTCTTATTTTTCTGAATCACTTGCTTTACTTCCACACCATATGCTCGTGGTAGCGTATTTATGAGACGATAATCTTCCTTTGTTTAGTCATTCGTAGCGATTCTCCTTTTTAGTAGTAGTAGAGCAATATTCTATTATGCGGCCTAATCTTTTGCAGTTATGGCATACAATCTCTTCTTCATATAAGGGATTGTGTTGTACCTTAAGTCCTGATGCCATCATGCATACATTTGTATCATTATGAAGACTATCCTCCTCTCTGGAGTTGCTAGCATTGCTTTTGTATCTGCACTCATAAGTAGCTTCAAAAAATTTCCAAATTTTATGAGATGTTGTGCAAGTAGTAATAAGATTGAATACATTTATGTCTACAGCACAATAAAAAGCATACATTGATTTTGCATCAAGGCTAGCTAACTTCTTTTCTTCCTACATGTAACTATAGTAAGGCTTATTGATTATAGAGGAAGTGAGAATAGAGGTGATAGCAGGCTTTTTGTAGCCATTAATAACAATTGACCAAAGGTTAAAATTTAGAGACTTTAGGTAGAATATCATCCTTGTTTTCCAGTATGTATAATTTGTACCATCAAACAATGGGAGTCTGTTTGTGGCTTGGCCTTCACTTATGAATTTTACAGTTGTCATGTGTGATATAGTGATCTAAGTAACAGCAGTATAGATAGGAATATAATAACAGTGTTACCTCGCCTTACCTATGTAACCCGCTCTGATACCAGTTGTAGGAACGAGATGTAAAGCGCTATATTCTAGAGGAGGATAAATAGAGTAGGCAGCAAAAAATTAGCTATTTAAAAAATCGTTATCAACAAGATCACAAAAATATATCACACATATGAAAATATAAACGTATAGATCAGAGAGCAAACGCAAACAATATGATATATATTGGTTTTCTTTTTGTGAGGACTAATCCAGTCGGAAGAACTCCAGCTTCCAGTTGAAATATATAATAAAAAAATAACGTAAGTTTTCATGCAAGTTCTTGCAACTTCTACGGCACGAGCTTTGATCCGAAGTACTCGACCAACTTCAATTGTGAAGTGTTTTTCTTCAATCAAACCTCTGATTACAATCATTCTGAAATTTCTAGACCGTACCGTACTGGCAAATCGACTAGAGAATTGTAATTGGCTTAGGATTTGAAAATGAAAAGCTTAGAACATTTTGGAATACCGTAGTAGGCTTAGAGAGAAGAGAATAGAGGGTGTATTGAAATGGTAGAAATTTTTCTATATTTATCGGTTTTCCAAAGACAGAATTCGGGCAGAATTTGGGCAGAATTCTTTGAGAGAATCTCGACAGATAGTCGTTATATCCGCAACTGCGGGAATGGGTTCAAAATCTAACGTCCACTAACCGAACTCGGGGTAAATTCGGGCCAAATTCTTTTGGTGTCCATAGTTGATTTGTTAGGGTTTTTCAAATCGGGTTTTGGGTTTTTTGAAAAGTCAAGCAGTTAGGAGCTTTTGTAAATAGGTTTGTTTTAAAAATGCGGGATATTTTGAAAACATTTTGGGGTAGCCTATTTGCCAGTACGGACTCGGTGTATATTATATTCCTAGACTCAATAAATTATGAAAATTATATTGATAATGAAAATATAGACTCATACAGCAAAACGGCTTCATGTCTTGAATGGTAGCAGTTCTCAGTAGTCGTCTAAGTAGCCCTTATATCAAGACAGGGTTAGATCAATTATTAAAATTAGACTTGACCATGACCAATGGACCAATAATTAAATGATTGACTAATGTTCATGTTTCCTTATCGTTATCGTTATCGTGACCGTGTTTACATGATTGTGAGGTATGGATATTAGAGGGGTACAATTACTAGGCACGTGGACAAAGCCCGATCGTATTGTTGGCAACTCTCCCATTTACGGGGGCGGGCCTTATAACCTCATCGTTCGCCCAAGCCGTCCATGTGTAGGAATGTTTTACTTTTCATGACACGAGTACTATTATGGTTTATATGAGTTTCTTTTTCTTATAATGCTCGCTATTTCTTTATTAGTTCTTCTATTGCATGATTTTTGTTCATATTATTCATGTTTTCATTGCTCATTATTTTACATGTTTAGTGTTATATTGCTTTATTTTGTACTTGTATCATGTTGGTTTAGACTTGTACTCGCTTCCATCCTGACATGATATATTTTTTCAGTTGACAGATTCTTGGTGATTATTCTTGATGACTTGCTACTTACTTTGTGTCCCTTCGGGTGGAGTTAGAGTTATCGTGGAGGCCAGCCATAGATTATAGTTACAATAGTTAGTTTCTGAATTTAACGTTTAGCGGGTTGTTCCCGAATACAATTTGAATGTACTATTGGATTGTAACTGAAATAATTATTGTGAATGAGCAAAATAGATTGTATTTGGGATTTATATGAAGGTATAGACATTGTACTATCGTCGATGCTGTGACGTAGGCTGGACTTGTCCACGTACTCGTATCCTAAAAAGCGGGAGCGGGTCGTGATAAATTTCGCTTTTCGGGATACGAGTACATGGTCAAGTCCAGCCTACGCTGCAGCATCGGCGGTAATATACTGTCTATACCTCTATATAAATCCCAAATACATTTATTTTGCTCATTCATAATAATTATTTTAGTTACAATCCAATAATACATTCAAATTGTATTCGAGAACATCCCGGTAAACATTAAATTCAGAAACTAACTATTCTAACTAGAATCTATGGTTGGCCTACACGATACCTCTAACTCCACCCGAAGGAACCCAAAGGAGGTCTCCCCCTTTATATAGGGGTTGAAGGTTCCTAATTAGAGAGGGATTAAGATTCAAGGAATCCTATATTGATCAAATATTTCATGATTTAAATTAATAAATCAAATATAATCAAATCTGAATATATCAATAATGATTCAAAATAATACTCAATGATTATCAAGTAATCTCATAAATAGATAGATCAAATCTTAACCCATAAATCGATTACCATAATAATATACAAATACTATATAATATTTAACATACTTTTATAAATTCAAAATTTAAAATAACTGATACTAATAAATCAAATAATTACCATATAGATTTAAATTAAAATTAGAGTGGTCAATTCAAGTATTGATAATAATAGAAAAATACTAAAAATAGGTTTTTCATACATACAACACTTATCCGATATAGAATTAGATTTTGGATCAAAAACAATAATTTAAAATTCAAGACCAAAAAATTTATTCTAATATGTGTTTACGATAATAATTCTAATTAATAATTAATCACTAAATAATATAAAATATTTTTATAACTCAAAAAATCTAATTTGATAATATAATTGGTAAACCTTTTTTAAAATCCAAAAACAGGAGTTACAAATGACATCGTCGTCGTCGAAGGAATACTCTTCCTTGGGTCGTGGTGTTGTCCTCTGTGGAGGTGTTGTTGTCGTAGGTGTTGACTGACTTACATTGATGGTTAAAGCTTCTTTGCCTTTGCGGTTGTTTTTGTGACAACCGCTACTGGTAGCAGAATGCTTATCTTTATCGAGGTTCGGCATCGGGATACATAGTTGCTTAAATTTCTCAGCACTGTCTTCAGCTGCTCTGGCACTTACAATGAAGGAACCCCAATCTTGAAACTATGTAGGTCCCGTCCACATGCTAACTATAGGTAAAAAGTTTGATTTGCAAGTATCTATAGTCAATGTGTCATGGGTACCTAGAGGCATTTTCAGTGCCTCTCGTCGGAAGCGCTCGATGAAACATTCAACTGTCTCATTGGGCTTTCGTTTAATTTTGGTGAGAGCGGACATAGTCATGTCATGGGTCCCTTCATAGAATTGTTCTAGGAACATCTGTTTTAATGTTGCGAAGGATGTTATGCAACCATCCGGTAAGCTTCGATACCAGTCATAGGCAATACCCGCTAAGCAACCAATGAACACCCTAGTAAGTAGAGCATCGTTATATTGGAGATGATCAATCATCATTTCGAAGTGATTGATATACTGACTCAACGATGTGCTATCATCGAATAGCATTATGGTCGACGGCTTATATTTAGGTGGGAACATGACTTCCTTCCACTCTGCAGGATAGGGTTATTTGATCCCAAACATTTGCAATCCCTTCTTTTGCTTAAAAGCTTCAAACTAATTTCGTAGAAGCTTGACTGCTTCGGGAGGGTCTCCCGTTGTTTGAGGAGCAGTAGATTGATTGGAAGGATTAGGATGTGGAACCGTATGGTAAGTACCACCCCCAGCACCAGAGAGACTTGGAGTAGACTGTACTTGAAAGTGTATGACCTTTGGGACGGTGGCATTTAGTGAAGGATGTAGTCTAGGTCCAGTATTGATAGGCACAGAACGTATTACATGTTTTTGAGTTAGAACTGGTGTCGGAACGATGAACAGTGCCACGTGCAGTGTCTTCGCTGCCGCACGCCCGCGCGTCATGCTTGCGCGCAACGTACGCCGTGGACGATTTTGCTCGCGCGCCCGAACAATTTTCTGCCACGTGCCGTGCTTGCGCGCAACGTGTGTCGTGGGCGGTCTTGCCTGCGCGCAACGTGCAACTTGCGCGGCCGCGCACCCGCACAAATTTTTGCCGCGCTCCCGCATGCCGTGCTTGCACGCAACGTGCACCGTGGGCGATTTTGCTTGCGCACATTGTAACTTGCGCAGCCGCGCGCCCGCACAATTTTCTGTCGCGCACCGTACTTGCACGCAACGTGTGCCGTGGGCAGTTTTGCTCGCGCAACTTGCGCGCAGATCACTCCAATGACTGTTTTTGCCTCTTTAAGCTATTTTGTAGCTAAAATCTTAAAAAATCCAAAACATGAAAGTTGTAGATCTTGGTCTTGGCTTCAATAATTTTAATATCTCACTTTAATCAGAGTTCATATGTGGCACACATGGGTGTTCTCGATCTTCTTTGCATGTTTTCAACACTTGGCCTAAATTGCGACGACCAGACTTGACAGTTGATAGTCTTGAGCTAGTAACTTGAATTTGGCTTGAACATGATAACATGAACACGACACGATAACTCTTGATAGTGAACCGTTGTGGTGCACTCTTGATAAGTAACTTGACCTAATAATTCTTGATGGTGGTCCGTTGTGACGCACTCTTGACTTGATAAAGTAACCTAACATGATACTCTCGATATGCTGTTGTAACGGCTATCTTGATTGATGAAACTGGGGATTCCCAGGACCCTTCCTTTGGTGTGCGTATTGATCGATAGAAAGTTAAACAGATCTAATACGTGTTCTAACCCTTCATAGGCGAAAACAAGGGTTCACGAATTATACCTGCGGCGGAAAGAAGACAAGTAATTTATGGCAATCTCGAGCGGACGACCCCAAGATCTTCTACACGTATTCCTTCCTCGAGTTGGATGTCGTGTGGGCGATGATCTCCCAACCTTTTTTTCTCCTTGGTAGCCCTCTCTTTCTCTCCTTACTTGAGTCACGAATTTAGAGAAAATTTTAGATTTCTGATCAGTAATCTGGCGGCCAGAGAATAGAGGATATATATAGGCTACGGCAGGGACCATAAGAAAAAATTAGGGTTAGGCCTCCTAACGGATCTGGATATCCCGTGTTCAGCCCGAACACACAATCCAGGCCCATTAACAATAGCTCGGTCCACTAATGAGCTATTATTGCACTACCTTCCTAATCCCAAATTATGGTTGTGGGCTCCTTTTATTATATGCTCGTTTAGCTCCCCATGTTAAGATATCATATGTCCGTCGATCAAATTAAGTTACTGACAACAATATTGATTCGACATTTTTTTCCTTAAGTAGTACCGCTCAACTTTATTTGTCATGTCGGATATAATCTACCTACAGGGTTTCCATGACAATCCTTATGAGCTCCTTAAGAGGACATCATCAACCTGATTTATCGGGACATGGATTTCATTTATAATCAACAGCCCATCATACATACAATGTTATTACCCAATTCATAGAGGTTGTTGATCCATAATGAACCTCACTCTTTTATGAGTCAAAGTAATACACACTGCATATACATGCCCGTTATTATATCCGGATTAAGAGCACAAGCATACATAATAACAGAGGTGTTTGTTCTCTTATGTAGTCAGTACAAAGAGAACAACCTCAAGTGGTCCTATTCAATACACACAAAGTGTACTAGTGTAAACCTATAGTTAAGATTGACTAATACCATATTACACTACAACCTTTCCAATAGATTGTCCAATTCCATCTAGGTTGTGAACTATTTATATACTCCATAGGAAACTGATAATATGATCTTCTGTGTGACACCACACACCATATTATCTACAATATAGAATATCAGACATTTGCATTAACACTTGCAACAAATACAATATACAAACATTTGCCCATATGATTCTCATTCAAAATTTAAGGAAATAAGGTTACTACAAAAGTGATGCTTTTAGTACATAACCCTAACAATCTTCCACTTATACTCAAAGTATTGCTTTTCAGTATATTGTTACAAATCTCCCACTTATACTTAAAGCCATGCTGCTACACATCTAACTCCCATTCCCTCAACATGACTGTCAAAAGCCTTAGCTGGTAAGCTCTTTGTAAAGGGATCAGCTAGGTTGTCGGCTGATGCTATCTTGATTACAGCAACTTTTTCTTTTTTTACGAAATCTCGTATCAGGTGGTACTTGCGCTCAATGTGTTTGCCTATCTTATGGGCTCGTGGTTCCTTCGAGTTTGCAACTGCACCACTATTATCACAATAAAGTGTAATAGACTTAGGCAAACTAGGTACCACATCCAAGTCCAACAGAAAGTTTCTGAGCCAAACCGCTTCTTTGGCTGCCTCAGAGGCTGCCACATACTCGACTTCCATGGTGGAATCAGTAATACATTTTTGCTTGATACTCCTCCACACAATGGCTCCACCTCCCAAAGTAAACACATAACCTGAGGTAGATTTCCTGGAATCCCTATCTGACTGAAAATCTGAGTCTGTATACCCCAATGGAACTAAACTATCTACCTGGTAAACTAGCATATACTCTTTAGTCCTTTTCAGGTACTTCAAAATATGCTTTACGGCAGTCTAGTGCTCTTGTCCTGGGTTAGACTGATATCTGCTGACCATGCCTACGGCAAAGCAGATGTCTGGTCTCGTACATAGCATTGCATACATTACGCTTCCTACTGCTGAAGCATAAGGAACTGCCTTCATGTTCTCTATCCCTTTAGATGTCCTCGGACACTGCTCCTTTGATAGAGCAATTCCATGTCTAAAAGGTAAGAAACCTTTCTTAAAATTTTGCATACTAAAACGAGTTAGTACAGTATTGATATAGGAAGCTTAGGATAAGCCCAACATCCTTTTCTTAGGATCTCGTAGAACTTTGATCCCAAGGATGTGACCTACTTCTCCCAAGTCCTTCATATCAAACTGTTTGGATAACCATACCCTTACATCAGATAATACCTTCACATTGTTTCCAATGAGCAAGATGTCATCTACATAAAGTACTAGGAACACCACCACGTTTCCGTCACACTTTTTGTATACACATGATTCATCCTGACATTGATCAAATCCATAGGATTTTATCACCTGATCAAAACATATATTCCAAGATCTGGAAGCTTACTTAAGTCCATAAATGGACTTCTTGAGCTTACAAACAAGATGCTCCTGGCCCTTTTCAATGAACCCATCTGATTGCTTCATATAGATGTCTTCCTCAAGACTTCCATTAAGGAAAGCTGTCTTGACATCCATTTGCCAAATCTCATAATCGAGATGAGCTACAATAGATAAATGAATCCGAATAGACTTAAGCATGGCTACAGGAGAAAAGGTTTTCTCATAATCGATACCCTCTCTTTGAGTAAAATCTTTTACTACAAGCCGAGCTTTAAAGGTTTCAACCTTACCGTCTGATCCTCTTTTTCTCTTATAGACCCACTTGCATCCGATGGCTTTTACACCAACGGGTGGTTCTACAAGCTCCCAGACCTGATTAGAATCCATAGATTCTATTTCAGATATTATTGCTTTTTGCCAAGACTCTGTATCTTTATCTTGGAGTGCTTCATTGTAGGTACAAGGATCATAATCTTGTTCCTCAGGGACGAAGTCTGACGACTCTCCCAAGAACATATATCTATCAGGTTGTATCACAACCCTTCCACTACGACGAGGCACTATCGGTTGTGGTGTAACATTTATGACACGTTGTGCAGTTATTTGTGGTTTATCCTCTTGTACTGTTGGTACTGAAGTACTTGGTGTCTCACGTCTCAGTTCTTCTAGAACAACTCTAATTGTGGGTTTATGGTTCATCACATAGTCTTCCTCTAAGAATCGGGCATTGGTGCTAACAATGACCTTCTGATCCTTAGGACTATAAAATAAACCTCCTTTCGTTCCTCTTGGATAGCCTACAAATAAGTGTACTTCTGTACGAGATTCCAACTTATCTGCTTTTCCATTCAGCACATGTGCTGGACTACCCCAAATGTGAACATGTTTCAGACTAGGCTTACGTCCAATCACGGCTTTGTGGGAGTAAGAGGTACTGACTTAGAAGGAACCAAGTTTAAAATATAAGCTGCAGTCTCTAAGGCATATATCTAAAACGAATCTGGCAAATCTGAATAACTCATCATTGATCTAACCATCTCCATAAGAGTTATATTCCTTCTTTCGGCTACACCATTCTGTTGGGGCATTCCAGGTGCAGTCAATTGGGATGCAATCCCAGCCTCTGATAAATAATCCCTAAACTCTCCAAAAAGGTACTCGCCACCACGATCTGATCGTAATGACTTGATACATTTTCCATGACGTTTCTCCATTTCAGTCTTGTACTCTTTGAATTTCTCAAAGCACTCAGACTTACGGCATATCAAATAAATGTATCCATACCTTGAATAATCGTCAATAAATGTGATAAAATATTCAAAGCCACCTCTAGCTTGGATAGTCATGGGTCCACACAAATCAGAATGAACCAATTCAAACACATCTTTGGCCCTATACCCCTTTGCCGTAAAAGGCCTTTTGGTTATTTTATCTTCCAAGTAGGATTCACAGACTGGTAGTACCTCCACTTCCAATGAACTCAAAGGTCCATCTTCAACCAGTCTTTGAATCCTTCTTAGGTTAATATACTCCAATCGCAAGTGCCAAAGATATGTTTGGTTCATACAAGAAGGTTATTTTCTCTTATTTAAGTTAGATGACATATTATTCATTTTCATAAGTTACATTGTGGGCGAAATAGGATTAATGACATACAAATTATCAACCAATGTACCAGAACAGATAAAATGTTTATTCTTTCTAATAAAAATATTGTCATTAAAATAAACTGAATATCCATCCTTAACTAACATAGAAACAGAAACTAAAGTCTTTCTAAGTGAAGGTGCATAAAGACAATATCTTAATGTCAAAGATTTATTTCTACCAAAAGATAAAGTAACATCTCCTAATGCAACGACCGATACTTTTGTAGCATCACCCATGAACAAGCATATCTCTCCATCACTGAGCCGTCTGGTTTCCTGGAACCCCTGCAATGTATTGCAGATATGATTAGTGGCTCCTATATCTACACACCAGGTGCCGGTAGATAACACCGCTAAACATGTTTTAACTACTAGTAAATGAGATATACCTTCTTTGTTCCCTTGTTTGAGAAATGGACAATCAGTCTTCCAATGTCCTGACCCTTTGTACTTGAAACATTTGTCTTTCGGCTTTTTCACCGCGCCTTGAGGTCCTATGTCCTTCTTTGCTGAGTTTGCCTATTTCTGAATGTTATTCTTCTTCTTACCGCCTTTTGGCTTAGAAGTAGAAGCCTTTTCAGAAACAAAAACATGACCACTCTGCTTAAAGATAGATTCAGCATCCTGTAGCTCTTTTGCAAGTTCTGCCAAACTATACAACCTTTTGTTCATGTTGTAATTAAGGCAGAAATTGTCAAAACTTTTAGGCAGAGTCCCGAGAATGATATCGACCTGGGATTCCCTATCGATTTCAGCTCCAAGGATCTCCATCTCATTCAGATGACCCATCATCTTGAGAACATGATCCCTTACTGGTGTACCCTCAGCCATTTTTGTATTCATCAAATATTTTATAGCAAACTACCTAGCTGCTCTACTCTGATGTCCGAAGAGTTCCTTGAGGTTATACATCATGTCATAAGCTGTGGCCATGGCCTGATGCTGATGTTGTAGTACATTTGACATAGATGCTAGAATGTAACACCGTGCCATCTCATCTGCCTTTTTTCTACTTCTTATAAGCCTCTTTGAACTCTTCATCAGAGTTAGCATCAGGCTTAGGTGGGCATTCCTCAACAAGTACATATTTGTACTCTTCAGCAGTCAGAACTATGTCCAAATTACGTTTCCAGTCAATATAATTAGGTCCAGTAAGTTTGTTTTCTTTAAGAATCACCATAAGTGGACTAAAGAATCCATTTTTGAAATCCTGAGAATCACATAAATAAAATTATGTAGGACAAAAAAACTTTTTGAATTAACTAAATATTGATTCCCTCAAAACAATAATAAGAAATTCACCAACACCTTGAACACCATGAATTTAGCATGCCACGATAGTGTGGACGTATACAAATTCAACTTTATTCAAGTAGATTTTTTTTATTAATTTTACTATCATGTCAATATAACTTTATGACAAATAAAATTAATATGTTGGTCTTGCTCTGGTCATACAAATAATAGCAGTGACTCCGATGGAGAGGATACCATTATTTGTATCTAAGTGTATACCATTACTTAATACTAAGTCCATTACCTTGTAATGAGTTCCTTCAGATGAAGAAGTGAACACATACTAGGTAACTTTCTACAATTATCCCTAAGAAAGTTTGTACTGGTGATCCATAATTATACTCATCCGATATGAAGGAAAGCACTAAAGCCAACACGCAAGTATAATTACATCACCTACAAACCAGTAATGGAGACCATAGGATTTATACTAAATAAAAATCCTCTCACACTTAGTTATTTAACAATGAGGGTTTTTCTACTAGTTGATATTATGTCCATGTTGTCCATTATTAATGTAGGTTTGGTTTTTCAAAAAAAACAACCACACAATAATAAACATGCATAATCAAAAAAAAGCAAAATGACAAAAATAAGAGAAAATATCCAACTATTTATGGTCATCTTTGCTGCTCTGTCCTCAACTATCCAAATCCAAAATCTGGTACTGCTCATCTGTCTGCCTCTGGACTGCTTAAAACCAGCATCTCGTCCGGCATCAGAAACAGCCACCATCGCCATCATGATTGATCAAAAATAATTAAAATTATATCAATCCTATGCCTCCCGAAGGAGTTCACACATAATCTAGATTGAAAAATTAAAATAATAAGCACGATCAACTCTCGTGATTTTAATTACATCCACAACAACAACAACATCCATGACATATCCGTGATTTAAACAACACAATAAAAAAACATGTATTTGACCATAATAGTTGGATCTAAGATGCCTGCAAAATCGAGTTAGAATAGATCTACATCTACCGACTATTTACAGCGCAGGTTTTATTGGACAACATGGACGTATCAATCAATACATAGATCCAAAGTGGCTTTGATACCAATTGATGGAACTGGAGATTCCCAGGACCCTTCCTTTGGTGTGCGTATTGATCGATAGAAAGTTAAACAGATCTAATACGTGTTCTAACCCTTCATAGGCGAAAACTAGGGTTCACGAATTATACCTGCGACAAAAAGGAGACAAGTAATTTCTGGCAATCTCGAGCGGACGATCCCAAGATCTTCTGCACGTATTCCTTCCTCGAGTTGGACGTCGTGTGGGCGACGATCTCCCAACCTTTTCTTCTCCTTGGCAGCCCTCACTTTCTCTCCTTACGTGAATCACGAATTTAGAAAAATTTTAGATTTCTTATCAGTAATCTGGCGGCCAGAGAATAGAGGATATATATAGGCTACGGCAGGGACCATGAGGAGAAATTAGGGTTAGGCCTCTTAACGGATCTGGATATCCCGTGTTCAGCCCGAACACACAATCCAGGCACATTAACAATAGCTCGGTCCACTAGTGAGCTATTGTTGCACTACCTCCCTAATCCCAAATTATGTTTGTGGGCTCATTTTATTATATGCTCGTTTGGCTCCCCATGTTAAGATATCGTATGTCCGTCGATCAAATTAAGTTACTGACAACAATATTGATTCAACATCTTTTATCTTTAAGTAGTACCGCTCAACTTTATTTGTCATGTCGGATATAATCCACCTGCAGGGTTTATATGACAATCCTTATGAGCTCCTTAAGAGGACATCATCAACCCGATGTATCGGGACATGGATTCCATTTATAATCAACAGCCCATCATACATACAATGTTATTACCCAATTCATAGAGGTTGTTGATCCATAATGAATCTCACTCTTTTATGAGTCAAAGTAATACATACTGCATATACATGTCCATTATTATATCCGGATTAAGAGCATAAGCATCCATAATAACAGAGGTGTTTGTTCTCTTATGTAGTCAGTACAAAGAGAACAACCTCAAATGGTCCTGTTCAATACACACAAAGTGTACTAGTGTAAACCTATAGTTAAGATAGACTAATACCAGATTACACTACAACCTTTCCAATAGATTGTTCAAGTCCATTTAGGTTGTGAACTATTTATATACTCCATAGAAAACTGATAATATGATCTTCTGTGTGACACCACACACCATATTATCTACAATATAGAATATCAGACATTTGCATTAACACTTGCAACAAATAAAATATATAAACATTTGTCCATATGATTCTCATTCAAAATTTAAGGAAATAAGGTTACTACAAAAGTGATGCTTTTAGTATATAACCCTAACATTGACTTGCCAAGTAACTCTTGTCTTGACACCGTGGGTGTTTGTGCTTGTATACGCTACATGTCTCGTCTTGTAGCATGTCTAGGATATGAATTCCTAATTTTCACGGTCAGGGATTCATACTGAATCTGACTAGAATAATGACTAGATTGATCAAGTAGTTCATGAAAAGATTTCTCAGCTACAGGCAGTCCCGTTATCTGGGCGCTTTTATTAGACTTGTAGCCTACCGTCGAGTAGGGCACATTTCCAGTACACTGTCATGTGTTGCACCTCTAAGTCACCTAATCTAACTCTCTCAACTTGTGACCGGATAACCTGGATTAAGTCTGCAGGACTTGTGGCTGCCGGAACATCTCATTGCATCTTGCTAGTAACTAGGCTTGTGATAACCCTAGTTAGTAAAAGTATCAAGCTGTACACTTTGCTTGGCCGTAAATGATGGATGGAGTCCTATCTTATCTAGTCTTGCCTAGATCCAGTACATGGCTATCTCAGGACATGCTTGTTTATGCTTTATTTTATCGATAATTGGTTAGAGACTAAGTTCTGTTCATGTGATGGGTTACAACCCCGGTCCTTGTTTGGTTTACGGGTTGTAACTTGGTTACCGGAATGGTCCTTTAGTTATCTTATCGTTTACCACCCTGTTTTCTCTAACTCGTGTCTTTCATTATCCTTTATGTATCATGTGCTAGTATGCTGATTTTAGTTCTTAAGTGAAGCCTCCCTTGTGGCCCTTGCTATTTTTGTGGTCTGACCCAGCTGATTTTATATGGCCAGATTTCAGAGTAGCTCTCGAGGATCTTCCTGCCTTCCAGCCAGATGGTGAACACCAGACGTAATCCTGCCAATGAGTGGGTTTCTTATTTTACTCTTCCACTTTATTGTAAATTATTCTTTTGAGGCGTTTAGCCGCCGAGAAAGTGTTAGCTCATGTTGAAACTTTAATTTATGTCTGCCTATGGGCTGTAACATGATTGACAAATCCTAGGGTTGATCATGTATGACTTAAACTCTTGCTAGTCTTCGTATTTTGTATAAATAGCTTCATGATCATCTGAATATGTAATGTACGGAACGCTTTACTTTGTATGTCTGATGATCTACCATCTTGTTACATTTACTTGTTTGCTTGAGATTGAGACACTAGGCTTGTTCTTGACCATAAGTGACTGTTGGCTTGTAGTAAAACTCTCATGCATCTAGACAGCCGTAACCGTACATCGAGGTGGGTTACACTTCAATGTACGTAGTTGGCTGTGTCTGTCCCCCGCTCTCTCCAGTATTCTGGTTCTGGGGCGTGACAGAGGTGTAGGCGGTGGAGTTAGGGTGCTGTGGAGTAGGGAATAGAGGCGGTTGGTGGGGGTCGATCGGAGTGAAGCCAAGAAGAAGAAGATAGAGGAAAGGAGGAGATGAAGAGATTCTGATGAGGTCGTCAGAGATGTACGATGGCAAGTGGTGGTAAGGCAAACAGACAGAGGCAGTGGTGTGCTTGGCAGGAGAGAGAGAAAAAGAGTTAATAGAATATTCTATAATAAAATACTAGAGAGTCTCCAATATTTTAATATAAACAATTGGTCCAAGCCTTAGTGGCACTAATGTAAATTGTAATAGATCTAAGGGTGATAGTAAAGACCACTAACAGCTCTAACTAACTAAAACTAATCACTAACTAATTCTAGTAATTAGTAACTAATTCCTAATTAGACTAAACTAACAATCAATTAAGCTAACTAACCTATTAGTTAGGATTAACTAAATAATTAGGCTAATTAGATATTCCCTAACCCAAATAAAAGCCCTAATCCAAGCCCAATGCTTGGTAGACAAAAAGAATAGCTAGCCTACAATCCAAGCCCAAGGCTTGGTAGGCTCACAATAATTAAATAATAAAATAATTCTAAAATAAAATTAATTAATTAAAATAATAATTAGAAATAGAAATAAATTCACAATAATCCAAAAATGATTTTATAAATTTCCAAAATTATAATATCGTTCTTCCAAAAAAATAGGATTTCAAATTTAGGTAGTTACAACAAGTTTCCTCAAAGAAAATCCAGACGAAACTCACCTCGGTCGTCGTCGCAGAAATAGAACGATGAGTTCGCGGTGGAGAACGTCGAGGAAGATGAAGAACTGTCTCCAGAGAAGATGATTCTCGCTCTGTCATCGCCGGGGAAGAAGTCGCATAGTCGTCGCTGGGGAAGCAATCATCTAGTCGTTGCTGGGGAAGCAGTTGCCTAGTCGTCGTCGTTGTGGAGAAGGCCTCTGCCATGGTTGATCTCCGAAAATTAGGGTTAGGGTTCGAGGAGAATGACGAAAGAAGAAGAAGAGGAGGTCAAGAGAAAATTGGGCAGGGCTTCGCCATTCATAGAAATGGTGATCGAACAGAGGGAATTAGCTGTTTAAATAGAGTTGAGGGAAGAAATAGAAAATTGCAACATTAAACTATTTTATTACAAAAACAATCAGTTTATTTCAAACTGAGAGCTAAAGTTTGTTAGAGGTTGTTATAGTTTGTTAGAAGGTTGTTAGAAAATGTGGAGTTGGTTAGGATTTAGTTAGAGGTATATTCTAGATTTGATTAGCCTTGGTTAATTAAGTAACTAACCATTTTAGGACTAAAATTACTAGAAGCTTCCCACTTCATAATATTTATAATAATACTATTCTTTAATCAAAAAATTACTATTCCGTAATATAAATTGAAAATAAAACATTTCTAAAATTCTAAAATATCAGAAAAATACCAAATTTTATTTATTCAGAGAAAGTGGGATTACACTTACTCTCTCAATTTAGATTATCATGCCCTGATGTTTACAACTTGAGAAACGAATACAATAGGTGATGTCCATACATCATGTCTTATATACAAGTGAAGTCTTCAACACAGACGCATGTGTCAAAACCGATGTGAGGACGATCGGTTCCATAGAACCGACAGTCCATGCATGGGTGTGATGCCATACGAGCCTATGTTGTGCTTGCATAAGACAAGCACCGAAATGGCCGCGCTTGCATAAGAAAAGCACCGAAACGGCCTAATATCTAACTTTATAAGTTGTCGCACAAAAGTTCTCAAGCAGAAAAGTTGAATCAACACAAAGATATGTGCAAAAATGGTTCTCGTTATTGATATTTGAAACAAAATATTACAACGGCTCAAAGCCAAGATTACAATCGCTCAATCTCTCTCTCGTTGTCCCCCTCACTCTCTCTTTCTCCATATACATTGAATCATTGTCACCCCCGTTTTTTGTTTTACGCATTTTCAGTATTCGTCTACAGAATTCTGGCCCATATTGTGACTTGTCTTAACTAGCTAATCTTGGTTTGATCTTGACTTGGTTTAATCTGGGTTGGTTCAACTTGGTTTAGCTTGGTTTGGATTGGTTTGAGATGAGAAAGGTTTTATATAAAAACCCAACTCCTCTCTCTCTCTCTCTCTCTCTCTCTCTCTCTCTCTCTCTTCCATTATTTCATTTCTCTTCATCTTCGTCCTCTTCATCTTCTTCCTCCAACCTAAGGCAAGTACATCTTGCCAAATGTTGGACAAATGTTATTTTGTTGGTTCTAAACTCTTCTTTACATGATTCTAAGTATCTTTAGAACTTGGCATTTTTTATTTTGGCGGATAAATTTTGTAGATCTAAGTTTATAGCCTTTTCAGTTTTCTTGGGTTTTGATCTACTAAACTTTATTATTTTCAAGTTTTGATTGTTCTATGTTGTAGAGAATTCAATTTTACCCAAAATGGACCTTTAAAATGTTAGATTTCGACTTGTTTTGAGGAAGTTATGGCCAAAATAAGATTTGAACATTTTCTAGTTCTTCTGTCCTGAATTTGGCAGAAACAATAAATAGTACCACATGAATAGTGTCGCAGGAATGAATAGTATCGCATGGATGAATAGTGCCGCATGGCTTGCATAGTACCGCAGGAATGAATAGTGCCACATGGATGAATAGTGCCGCATGGCTTGTATAGTGCCGTAGGAATGAATAGTGCCGCATGGATGCATAGTGCCGCATGGCTTACATAGTGCCGTAGGCTTGCATAGTGCCGTATGGATGAATACCGTAGGAATAAATTGTGCCGTATGGATGCATAGTGCCGCATGGCTTTCATAGTACCACATGGATGAATAGTGCCGCATAGCTTGCATAGTACCGTATAGAGCCTATTTTGGCTGTTTTTGGCTATTTTATGTCCTATTTGGCTGATTTGTGGCCAGAATTTCTCCCAACTCCCAATATGAAAGTTGTAAATCTTTTTCTTGGCTTCAAGAATAAGTTACCAACTATCTTATGCAAAATTCTTTTATTTTTGATATAGAGCTTATGATTGCATTGCATGTTTTCTATCTTAGCCAAAATTACGACGACCCTACATAATAGCTTGATATTTCTTTGATAAATAAATTTCTTAACAAGATTTGATAATATTGTACAGTTAGAGAATGATTGTACCCCTCTCATACTCTTAACACTAGCACAGATTCAATTGGTGTTTTAGGCCAAGTAGTTACCTCATTTATTCCTTCTCATATGTTATGATGCACCTTTTATCAAGATCTATCTACAAGCTTTCTTACATCTATGATTGCATAACATGATAGTGACCTATGGTGGGGCACTCATGATTTATGTCTTCCTTCTTTTGCTTAGCATGATAGTGACCCGTTGCGGTGCACTCATGATATATGCCTTTCTTCTTTGCTTAACACGATAGTGACCCGTTGCGGTGCACTCAAGTCACATGTCACTTCTTTGCTTAACATGATTGTGGTCCGTCGTGGCATACCCCTAACAAGTACTCTTAACATGATAGTGACCCATCGTGGTGCACTCCAGACAAGTAATATGACATGACATGAACCATGAATGCTGTTGCGACGGCTTTATTGGCTTACAAGTAATAAATAATTTGGACACCGTGGGTACTTCTCTTGAGTGTATTTGTACAAGCTACATGTTCTGTATTGCATCATGTCTAGGACATAAATTCTTGATTTTCTACGGTCAGGGATTCATACTAAATCTGGCTAGGATTAATGACTAGTTTGATCAAGTAGTTTATATAGAGAGGTATTTCGGCTACAAGCAATCCCGTTATCTAGGCGCCTTCTCTGATGGACTTGTAGCCTGCCGACGAGTAGGGCACATTTCCAGCCCACTGTCATGTGGGGCACCTTATAAAATAATTAATATGCATACTGTCATGTGGGGCGTGACATAGGTTTTAGTGATGGCCCATGCAGGTCTGATTTATCAGATATATGGGGGTTACTAATATTTAGTTATCTTAATCATAATTATCCTTTATTGATATCCTTCGTATTATTCTCTACCTCTGATCCTTTGACCTGATATTTGCCTTGATCGTTGATCTCTCATGTTCCCTCGATTTGATCGTTGTGTCCTTTAACTTTCAGGGACACTGTTCTTAATCCTTCTGATTATCTTGTTTGGGTTCTGCCTATGGCAGGTTAACAATCTTCTGTTAGGCCAGTTATGGAGGATCAATCTCAGCATTCATACGAAGAGTCGAGAGTTGACTCGAAGGCAGAGATGTCAGTCCATCCCAATCAGCCAGCTCAGCCCGTACAACCAGCAGTTCGAGCGAAGGTAGTTCCAGATCAATCTGATGTACCTGCACTCATAGGGATTATCAAAGAAATGATGGAGTCGCAACAACGACGAGATCTTGCTCTCCAGCAGAATATCCAGATGTTGATAGACCGTAGTGTGCAAGGAATACCCGAGGAACTTCAAGCCGGGGACTTGCAGCCAGAGAAAGTGTAAGTTAGAGGCAGACAGTACCAGTCATCCAGCCCGTCAGCATATCGAGCCCGAACTACTGTAGAGACAGTATGAGAGCAAGGGCATGGAGCTAGAAGGACCGCATCCAGAACTGAGGGTCGTAAGAGAAACCATCCGTATGTACCTGGCTTTTTACCCCGACGTCCATCACCAGTACCAGTAGACCAACATCCATATCAGAGCCAGGAGTTACCGGTCATATGTTCCTTCTGTAGAAGGAAAGGGCACACTCATCTTACCTGTCAGAGGGCTAACCATCTATGTTTAGCGTGCGGATCACCAAACCACCTGATAGGAATTTGTCCCCGGAGATGTCAAGGTGGATCATCATCCTTTCAGCCTTCCAACCAGCAGGCACCAGCGTCGGTTCAGCAGCAGCAAGCTCCAAGGCAGAGAAACCAACAGCAGTATCGGACAGAACAAGCCTGTACCTATTGTGGAAAGTTAGGACATTCTAGATCAGTTTGTCGGACGGCCAATATGCGATGCTTCCGCTGCAGAGCAGAGGACCATTCAATTAGCACTTGCCCATATTCGACATCCCCAGGAAGACCCTTTATACCAGATATACCCCTGCCATCCTTTTAGTCACCCCCATCATCGCCTCTAGTAGTGGATGAGCAGCTAGGGCCAATACTATATGTTCAACTATTGGCACAATATCCACTGCCATTGCGAGCTCAAAGGATCAGACAGCTCAGAGCACAGTTGCATGTACAGTACCAGGAGCAGCTCTAGTATTAGTATGAGGGTAATACCTTAGGAGTCTCAGGCACCATCTTTATGGTTTTCCATCAGTTATTCTTTTAGGATTTGTGTTTCAGTGGCAGGCCAGGTAGTGGCGACATATCTTGGGTTCTTGCAGGCGACCTTGTATTCTATCCACGTATGGAGTACAATGGCCGGCTTGATTTATTCGGTGAGTGAAGGCGAGTATCTCGTCCCCAACTCTTCTGTCTTCCTAGTTGAGGCATGTGATAACTTCATTGGTATCGACTACGATGATACATCCTAGGTAGAGTCATGTCTTAGACTAAGTCATTGGTAATGACTTGCTTTGAGACTTGACCTTATCCATTTTGGAGTCCGCGTAGGCCAGCAAGGATGTTGGTCCCTACTCAACTGTCTTAGGAGACATATTTATTCATATGCCTCCAGCCCTTCTTGATTGTGATTGTTTATTACTTACGCATTTATTTATATTACAGTTGCCTCTATTTACTTATATGCCATGATACATTTTATAGAGATGATTGTGTTTTCTTAAGCTTTTGTTTTGGTTATCTTGTTCGACTAGCTTTAGGAAATTCCGAAGATGGAATTCTTTTAAGGTGGGTAGAGTTGTCACCCCCATTTTTTGTTTTATGTATTTTCAGTATACGTATACGGAATTCTGATCCATATTGTGACTTGTCTTAACTAGCTAATCTTGGTTTGATCTTGACTTGGTTTAATCTGGGTTGGTTCAACTTGGTTTAGCTTGGTTTGGATTGGTTTGAGATGAGAAGGGTTTTATATAAAAGCCAACTCCTCTCTCTCTCTCTCTCTCTCTCTCTCTCTCTCTCTCTCTTCCATTATTTCATTTCTCTTCATCTTCATCCTCTTCATCTTCTTCCTCCAACCTAAGGCAAGTACATCTTGCCAAATGTTGGACAAATATTATTTTGTTTGTTCTAAACTCTTTCTTACATGAATCTAAGTATCTTTAGAACTTGGTATTTTTTATTTTGGTGGATAAATTTTGTAGATCTAAGTTTATCGTCTTTTCGGGTTTTTTTGGGTTTTGATCTACTAAACTTCATTATTTTCAAGTTTTGATTGTTTTATGTTGTAGAGAATTTGATTTTACCCAAAATGGACCTTTGAAAAGTTAGATTTCGACTTGTTTTGAGGAAATTATGGCCAAAATAAGATTTGGACATTTTCTAGTTCATCTGTCCTGAATTTGGCAGGGACGATGAATAGTGCCGCATGGATGAATAGTGCCGCATGGATGAATAGTGTCGTATGGCTTGCATAGTTGTTTGCAAAAACAAAAAGTTGTTCTATTACAAACTTTTAAAAAGAGTACAAGAGTACAATTTGAATTCTGGAAAAGTACAACTGTAGAAATCTGATCAGAAGATGATCACTTTATCCCTTGGACTATGTGAACTTGAAGACTAGAGCCTCTAGAGAATGCAACAGCAATTTTACAAGAGTTCTTGATCTCTGTGATGCTTTAACAATGATTGGAAACTCTATTTATAGAGTTCTGGAAATAACTGTTTTAGCAGTTATTCTAATGTGCGCGAGGATGGATTGCGCCACATTGGGTTACGCCAACCTGATGTTGCGCCAACTTTCATTCAGTAAACAGTTGTGTACTAACTGTATTTAGACGCGTGGCATCATGTGATTGAGATGCGCGTGGTTGTGTACAGAATAGTAGACACGTCTTGAGAGATTAGTAGCATGTGCGCCACGTCATCCTGCTTTAGAAATAAAAATATCTCAACTTTATCAGGTTGCGGGAGCTTCAGTCAACGAGTTAAACTGCGCCTGATTGGGCTACGCCTAGACACGTGGCAGCTTTTGAGCAGAAGTTGTTCAGATTGCGCCTAGGTGCAACTAAGGAATTTGTTTAGATTGCACCTAGGCTCAACTCACAAGATGTGCAGGACAGATGTCAATTAAATCTCCTCGAGCGGCACAATTCGAGGGATTCGAAGAGATTTTCTTCGTTTACTGTGCTGTCAGTTGTCAGTGTTGTCAGTGTTGTCAGGCAATGATGGCAATTAAATGTCAGATGCCACGTGGACTTTGGCACAATATGATTGGACATAGTCTGATATATGGCACAACCTGATCAGTGGCGCAGTTTGATCTCTGAGCTTCATATCAGTGGCGTAGCTTGATTTTTGGGGAGTAACTTGATTGCTGAGTATTAAATACATAGCACAACTTGATTTTTAGGCCCTACAAGACTCCCTTCAAAATTTTTGAAACTTAGAATATTTCAAAGTTTTGAAATACTTTAAATTATGAAAGTTTTGACTGAGATTGCACCAGTCAATGCCCAGCCGTCATAATTAATTTTCTTTCTCGAAAACATTCGATCTCCTCTTCATCTTCCCGAGTTTCATTGATGATTTTCGGTTTCCCATAAGGAATATGAAGATTTAATTTGGTTATATATATATATATATATATATATATATATATATATATATAGGGGTTGGTCCTTGTACTTATTTTTCACTTTTGTACTTCGATGGCATCTAAGAAGAAGGAGATGGATACCAATACTGACATTAAAGTCAAGTCCCCTGAAACAGAACCTGATGTCATGCCTACAACTTATTTGTTGGAGGCTGACCCGTCACTGAGGGCGGTGAACTTTTTAGACTGTTTTGGTTTAAATCCAACAGTCTTCAATCACTCAAGTGGTGGGCCATCACTTTCTTCTGAAGAGCACGACGATTCGGAAGGATTCCTTAATCTGATGCGTCGCTCGGGGATCCGCAACATGCAAGAATTGGACGCTGCTCTTTGTCAGACCAATGAAGACGAGAAGAAGAAATAATGTTTAAGTGTGCCAGCTTTTTTGTTTTAATTTCTTTTCATGTGTCCTCTCCTTCTTGTCTGTAAGGGTCTACCCCTCTTTATGAAATGAAATTTATAATTTCTGACATCTTTATTGTGTGCCTGTAATTTCAAGTAGCGCATGTAAATATGCTCTTTTGACGAATTCAATGTTTATTGTTTCTTTGAGAGATACGTGGCAGCCATCATGTGGTTTTAAGTGCCTATTGTTTAGTTCTTTCCTGAAATAGACTCCTAGAACAACGTATTGTTCACATCTTCAACGCTTTTTAAAGGATAGCGAGAACGAAAAAAAGACATTCATACTTTCTCAAAAAGATGACTTCTCACAAGGTCCCACTATCCAGCAAAAATCTATCATCCACAAGTTCACTTGCGCCACTTCAACCTTATGCTATTCTTTTGCATGCCGTGCCTTCGGAAGTTGGTAAGTCACAACAAAGAACCAATGGTTTTCACACATGAGCGTTTTACTTTGCACTATTTTTTCTGTGAAGATAGGTGTTAATTTGTAGAAATAAAGCGCATGTTGTAGATGTGCGCTTGAAATTCTGAGAAGAAGCGCGTACTGCAATCAGTGTCTGACTTTGGTCAGAGGTGCGCATTATTGATATGCGCCTGTTTGATCGGCACACACTGTTGATATGTGCCTGTGCTTCTGAGAATAGGCACACATTGTTGGTATGTGCCTGTCGATCGGCGTACAGTTTTGATATGCGCATGTTGATCAGCGCATACTATTGATATGTGCCTGTTGATTGGTGCACGCTGTTGATATGCGTCTGTGCTTCTGAGAATAGGCGCACATTGTTGGTATGCGTCTGTTGATCGGCACACAGTTTTGATATGTGCCTATTGATCAGCATACATTGTTGATATGCGCCTATTGATCGGCGCGCAATTTTGATAGATTTTACTGACTTTTCTTTTCTTGTTAATATTTACAGAAGTTTGGTTGACAAGCTTCTTCAAAACTGGCATCGGCGACCTGGATACTTTGAAGAGCATTTTTCTGACACCCACATCAGACAGCTCATGTGATTCTGACACTCAAATCAGACAGCTCAGGACTCTTCATGTTCAAGAAGGGTCTTCCTCAGATGGTAGAAAGATCCTTTATACATGAGAGTTGGATGGTGGAGAGATAGAATTAGGAATCGTATCACAAGGGTGATCTCATTCCTAGTTTCCATGACGGGTCGTCTTTTCTCCACCAGTTGTATTGACAGCAGCTTATCTTTGAGCTGCTGTACTCTGTAGTTCTCCTCTCATCTTTTTGAGAGAGAAGACCAGAGTTGATTCCATTGTCTGGCTCGCTGCTTCTGGTCGAGACGAAAAGGAACTGGAATCAACAAGAAGATCCAAAGATGTAATAGACCTTCATTTGTTATATTTAGAATGAAAATCCGGGATGTAGTAGATTTCCATTAAGATGTATCTATATTTTTAAAGAAGGAATAAAGAATGATTTTCTCTCCTTTATGATTTGATTTTGATGTGATGATATGGAAAATAGAATCCAGGAGAAATGCGGATGTGATAAGTTGCTGATGTAAATAATCAGAATTCAGAGGTATGGAGAATGTGAACTCTCGTTATGAAAAGTGAACAGTCACTTCAATTTTCGAGGAAGAGACAATGAATGAACAGTCATTTCGACTCTCTAGGAAGAGAATAAATAAATGAACAATCACGTCGGTTTTTGAATAAAGGACAATGAACGAACAGTTGTAAATGAACGAACAGTTATAAATGAACGAACAGTTGTAAATGAATGAACAGTTAGGCTTCTTTCAAAAAGTCGCATCAGTTCTCGAGGTTGACTATCTAGTTGTTCTGTCTATAAATAGAATAAAACTTTCATAGATATTGTCAATTTCTTTCCTTTCTGTACAAAATGTCTTCCAAAGATTTGCTCACTCCGAAGATTGAAGGAAAGATCGAGCCTCCCCTTGCTAAGCCTCCAGTGCCTCCTCAGAAAGAAAGGGGTGAAGGCTCAACTGCTCCTGCACCAGGACAGAATTGATTACCATGCTAGTAGAGCCTGGGAAGACTGCCAAAGAAGAGGCATTGAGGATGGCTGCTTGTAAGTTTTTTGTGAGTTCAGACAATGAGATGTTTGAACTGTTGGCAAACTATGTATTTAAGCATGAAGGATCGGAGCCTCCTCCCCATCCTTAATATTATGTAACTCCATTCTATTTTTGAATAAAATAAACTTTTATTTACATCATCTCTGAAATAAAGTACATTTTGCTTTTATACATAATATTTCTTGAGAAATTTTCCATTGATAGGTATCATAGCAACTCTGCCATCCATATTTGTTAATTGATAGGCTCCATTTGAGAAAACTTTATTTACTATATACGGCCCTTCCTATTTTGCCTCGAACTTGCCTTTGCTCATATGTGTCATAGTCATAGGACGTCTGACTATAAGAACTAACTCGCCTTCCTGAAATGTTCGTACTCTAACTTTGCGATTGAAAGCTTTTGAAATTTGGGCTTGATAAAGTTCGATGTGCTGTTGAGCTAATAGCATTTTCTCGTCGAGCGCCTCCAATTCTTGAAGCCGAAGACGATCATTATTTTCTGTAGTAAGCTCGTTAGCAATGGTGATTCTCAATGATGGAATTTGAATTTCCAAAGGTAAGACAGCTTCACATCCATATACTAGAGAAAAAGGTGTGCAACCTGTGGGGTTACGGACAGTAGTGCGATATGCCCATAGACATTCCCCAAGTTTATCACTCCAATTACGTTCGTTAATAGAGACAAACTGTTTAAGGAGTTTAATAACGGTCTTGTTGAATGCTTCAGCTAATCCGTTAGCTGCAGGATTATAGGCCGTAGAGGCAACATTATTGATTCTGTTGTCATCACAGAACCTATTAAACTTCTGGCTGACAAATTGTTGCCCATTATCATGGATGATTCGGCGAGGGACACCAAATCTATATATCACATAATGTTTGATGAAGTTGATGACACTACTAGTCGTTACTTCAGCTAAAGGTATAGCTTCTGTCCACTTGGAGAAATAATCGGTCATAGCCAAGATGAACCGATGTCCTTTAGATGAAGGATGATTGATAGGGCCAATTATATCCATGTCCCAAGCTTCGAAGGGCCATAAGGCAGCAGTCGGATGAAAAAATTCCGACGGTTGGTGAATAAAATCTGCATGAATCTGACATGCTCGAAATTTTCTTGCATAGTCAATGGCATCCGATACCATAGAGGGCCAGTAATAGTCCATACGTCGAATACGATCCTGTAATTTAGGACCAGGCTCATGTGCTCCACAAATGCCATCATGAGCTTCGCGTAATATCTGTTTTGCTTCATCACCAGCGAGACATCTCAAAAGTAACCCATCAAAAGTTCTTCGATAGAGAGTTTTAGTAGTATGATTATAATAGAATCGAAGTGATCGGCGACGAATACTTGTAGCTTCCTTAGGATCTTCTGGTAATATGTCATGTACTGCAAAATCAATGAAAGGTGCTCTCCAGTCCTCGCTAATGACATTGACTTCAGTTAGATTGCTAAATTCAATATTGTGGTTGTTTTCAACACAAAATAGTTCTCTATTAGAGATAACAACCATTTGTTGTCTTTTGACTGGAACTGCCAATACCGCAGCTAGGTTAGCTAAGGCATCTGCTTTTGTATTGCATGCACGACGTACATGTTCGATGAAGAACTTTTTGAACGAAGAAGCTATCCTGGTTGCTGCTTCATGGTATGGTACCAAATCTTGATGTCGAACTTCATATATGCCTCTAACCTGATTAACAATCAACTTAGAGTCACCATATACTTCGAGATATTCAATATCCAATTGTTTGGCTAATTGGAGTCCAATGAGCAAGGCATTGTATTCTGCTACATTGTTAGAGCATGATTCGTCTAAAGAATAAGCCCTTTGAATAGCTAATCCATCTGGTGAAACGAGAACAATTCCCACTCCAGCAACAAGAGTACCTCCAGGTCCAATTCTAGAAGCTCCATCAAAGAACAACCGCCAAGCAAGAAATTCTTCTGAGATCATATTTGATTCCAATATTTCGTCTGGAATCTCGTCATAGAGTCTAGATGTTTCAGAGATAGGATAAGCTCCTAAGGAGTCGACAAGTGCTTGACCTTTTATAGACTTTTGAGGAACATAAACCATATCATATTGTGCTAATAATATAGCCCATGTAGCAAGCCTGGAATTGAGTGTACTTGGCTTTTTCATTAAGTCCCGAAGAGCATTGACTCGGAATATGACATGAATAGTTTGGCCTATGATGTAATATCTTGTCTTCTGAACAGCAAACATTAAGGCTAAACATTCCTTCTCCACCGGACTATAACGATGTTCAGCTCCAATCATCATTCGGCTAAGATAGTAGATGGCTTGTTCATGACCTTCCTTGTTCTTCTGAGCTAGCAAAGCTCCCAATGAATGATCCATTGCCCGGACATACATTAAGAAAGGTATTCCTGAGATCGGTGATACAAGAACCGGTGGACTCATTAAATACCGCTTTATGTTATCAAATGCTCGTTGACATTCTTCCGTCCAAACGAAAGACACACCTTTCTTCATTAATTGAGTGAATGGTCTACAATGTCCAGATAAATTCGAAATGAACCGTCTGATGTACGCAAGTCGACCTTGGAGTCCTCGTAGCTCTTTTAGGTTGCGTGGAGGACGCATCTCTTGGATGGATTTGATCTTTTCGGGATCAACATGTATACCCTTAGAGGTAATGACGAAGCCGAAAAATTTGCCTCTAGAGACACCCAAGAAAGACTTGTTGGGGTTCATTTTGAGTTGATGCTGGCATATTATATTGAAAATAGTTCTTAAATCTTGAATGTGATCTTCCTTTAGACGACTTTTGACAGCAATATCGTCAACATAGCATTCGACAGTCTTTCGCAAATAATTTCGAAAGATAGTACTCATAGTCTGCTGGTAAGTTGCACCTGCGTTCTTAAGACCAAACGGCATGACTGTATAACAGTATACTCCACGAGGAGTATGAAACGAAGTATGTTTTTCTTCTTCAGGATTCATCCGGATTTGATTATATCCAGAAAACCCATCCATTAAAGAAATTTGTTCGAATCCACATGTATTATCGATCATGACATCAGTAATTGGGAGAGGGAATTCATCTTTAGGGCAAGCATCATTGAGATTCCGAAAGTCTATGCAAACTCGAACCTTTTCGGTCTTCTTCAAAACTGGTACAACATTGGCTACCCAGTCAGGATGCTGTTCTTCTCTAATAAAATCACAAGCTATAAGCTTTTTGACTTCATCATCAATTGTATCCATCATTTTAGCTTGAATTACCGTTGTCGTTGTTTGACCGACTTGCTTTCGGCAAGATATTAAGTTTGTGAGTTGCGACTTGAGGATCTAATCCTGACGTATCTTCGTAACTCCAAGCGAAGACATCAATATATTCACTAATAAGGTGAATTAATTCTTGTTTATCATCCTCTGAAAGATTTTTGCTAATGAAGATTGGTCGTGATACGCCATTCTCTAATATCGATTTGGACTAGTTGATCCTCAGTAGGTGGCTCTCGTTGTTTAAAACAAAGTTCCCACTGATTGTCCATCCTTTGTGCCCAAGGATCCACTTCATGAGCTTCTTCAATGTCATCTTCATCATCTTCCGAAAATTCGGCAGATACCATGTTAGAGGATACTATCACCCTATGAACATGACCAATGCTGGTATCAGAATCCCATGAGATAGAATTAGAAGAATTAGATCGCTCTTCTTCATCAGATTCGGAAGGTTCTGGAGTTGGAAGTGGTGAAGAATAACCTAATTCCTACTTCGTTTTACTGTGGTATTGTTGTGATTTTTCTTTTGGAAAAGAAATACGAATAGGAGTTTGTCTTCCTTTACCGTTGTTGAGGCCTGTTCTGAAATCATAGCCCATTTTACGGATGATTGCTTTGGATTGTAGACTATTGCGATGTAGTCGTAGCCTTCTTGTATCATCTCTATTATCATTATAGAGCATGATTTTTTGTTCCTCTCTTTTATTGAAGAATATAGGCCTTTCATCTTTCTTTCGAGACGATACTAAGAAGTACGACTCTTGTATTGAATCCAATAATACTACATTTCGTAGAGATGATACAACTCCTATTGTAAGTGGTTTAAAGCTATTTAGCATATCCAAATAACATTGAGACATCAGTATACTGCAAAGGAGATGCTTTATTGATTTTTACACCATCATTTACAACAGAAACTTTAGCCTTAGCAGGCTTAGTCAGATTGATGACAAGAGGGGGAGAAGAAGAACGAGAAGGAGGAGGAGGCTTCTTACGACGAAGGTCGATTACAAGAGGCTCAGAAGAGGTGAGATCCCTTTGTTCCTGACTATCACCAATAGGCTGCTTCTCGTGAGAAGGAAGATAGATAGTCAATGGTTTGGAAGACTGAGGACAGGAAGTACGTCCTTCGACAGGGATCACTAGAGTATCATTTGGTATACCTTTCTGTTCTTCATATGTGTCCATTGCCAGTACTACCTTCATGAATTCCTTCTTGTACATGTGAGAATCATTGCAGTATGCTTCAACTCCTTTAAAAGGATTCAAATTTGCAACCTCTTTTTGGACTTCTCCATTACCATCCACATATTTGAAACATTGGTGGAGAGTAGAAGGTACAATATTGTGTTCATGGAGGAATGGTCTTCCTAACAAAGCATTGTATGAGCCATGATTTTCAATTACATAAAAAGTCACCTTTGTATGAAGATTGCCAATTTGAAGTTTTTAAGCGTATCTTCCCCAAAGGTTCATTTCTTCCTTGATTGAACCCCAAGATGGTAGTGATAGTTGTAGAAAGTTTATGCACTGGGATCTTCAAAGCATCTAGCAAAGACTTCGGCATGATACTAAGAGCAGACCCTGGATCAATCAGAATACGATCAACTTTCATAGTGTCCACATACCCCGTGAAATAGAGAGGACGATCATGACGATTGTCTTCTAACAACATGTCATCTTGTGTAAAAGTAATATTGGGCATTAGTTCAAATATACTATGACAATGTGCACAGCTGACTGGCTCCTTTTCAGGTTTCTTGAGAAGAGTAAGATAAGCATCAGCCTGCATTAAAGCTTCACTTAACGTCTCTCGAGTTTCTTTTAAGAGACGTAAGAGTTCAAGGATTGACAATCTTGCTGGAGTATTGGCCAATTGAGCCAATATGTCAAAATTATATGGCTTTTTAAGTCCAAGAGACGAGGACTTCTTCAGTGCTTTGTCAAAGCGAACAGGTTATTTTCCTTTGTCTGCTGATGTCGGTTTAGGAGGAGTTGGTTCAACCACCGGCATGGATGTAAATGGTATATTCTCAGCAGGAGAAGATGATGTAGGAGGAGAATCATGAGATGGGACAGAATTTTCTTGAGTTTCAGGATATTCTCGAAGATAGAGTTTCCCTGATCTAGTACCAATTAGAATTTCTTCTTCTGCTACTGGTTCAAAAGATACCATGTTGCAGTTCTTGGACTTAGTTTTGGAGTGATCATTTTGCTTAGAAGAGGAAGGCGTCTCAAAATCAGCTACCATATCTGGATGAATCCACATAATCTCTCCTCTGTCTGTTGATAGTGGAACAAGACCCTCATTTTGAGGAGGTGGGAGATTCACGATCTCGAGAGTAGTCCTTGGAATAGGGACAATACCATCTTACACAAGTTGTGGTGGAAAGTCACCAAACTGTACAGAGACGACATTAGCAGTCACCGTCTTCTCATCCTGCTGAAGAGTAATCACTCCAGAGTTGACCATCTCCTGGATTTTGCCTTTGAGCACGTAGCATGCTCTGGTTGGATGCCCTATAAATCTGTGATAAGCACAATATTTAGGGTGATCAGTTTTACCCACTTTTTTTGGCCGTTTTGTCTCTGGCAGTTGAAGCTTATTGCTTTTGATCAAACAATCGAAGATGCTTAAAGTATCATCTTCATCAAAAGAATACTCTTTTTTTGGACGAGGTATCTTCTGTGGTGGTGCTGATGGAGTGGATGCTGTCTGAGCAACATTGACAGCCAATGACTCTTTGTCCTTGAGATTGATGGCCAGTATTTCTTTATCCTTGCGGTTATTCTGGTGATTATTACCCCCGAGTGTAGAATGTTCATCTTGGTTAGGATGAGTCATCTGAACTCCTAACTGTTTGAACTTTTCGGCACTGACCTCTGTCGCCTTGGCATTCACAATGAAAGAAGGCCAATCATGAAATTGTGTAGATCCTATCCACATACTGATAATAGACAACAAGTTTGATTTACAGGTGTCTATTGTTACAGCAGATGGAGTTCCTAAAGGAATTTTAAGTGCCTCACGGCGGAATCTTTCAACAAAACTCTTCGTGGATTCATTGTGTCTTTGTTTGATCTTAATGAGGGCAGACATCGTCATGTCATTGACTCCCTCATAAAATCGTTCCAAGAACATTTGCTTGAAACCAGCAAAAGAAGTTATGCAGCCATCTAGCAAACTATGATACCAATCGTATGCTGCACCGGCTAAACAACAGACGAACACTCTGGTAAGGAGAGCATCATTTGGCTGTAATTGGTCAGTCATTACTTCAAAGTGATTGATGTATTGACTTGGAGAAGTGCTGCCATCAAACAGCATAATGGTTGGAAGCTTGTATTTAGGAGGGAATGGAACTTCCTTCCATTCTGTAGGATACGGTCGCTTTATGACAAGTCTTTGTAGGACATCCTTCTGCTTGAAGCCTCAAACTGAGTGTGTAAGAGTTTCACAGCCTCATTAGCATCTCCTGATGTTTGGAAATTAGTGGGACAGTTAGAATTGTTGGGAGGAGGAACAATGTGATAATTACCACCCCCAACACCAGACTGACTGGGATCAGCTTGAATTGGTACATAAGCAACCTGAGGAGGTGGTACCCCCAGACTAACATTAACAGGTACAGAAGATGCTATAAGCTCTGGATTTGTAGCAGGGTTTATAACCGGTGGCACTGTATGTTGAGCCATGATTATAGTGTGCATACTTGCGACCATCTCAGCCATGAACTTCAGTTTGTCCTTTAGTGCAACAATTCGTTGCTCCTGACTGGCTGAAGTAGAGGCATCTTGATCTTTTGTAACAGTATATATCGTCACCTCTCTTGTTGCTATTGACGAGATAGTTTGTTCAGAACTTTCACTATCTGTATCAAACTCTGATAAAGAGTCCTCTCCCATATGAGTGATGGGGAGATCTTCTTGACTAAAGACACCTTAGTTCAAATTTCGATTTCTTGATCTGGTGTATTGAAAGACCCCTTCACTGGATGCATAAATCCGATCTAGGTATTGCTGACTGGGATTACGGGACGCATTACGTCTTGGACGTTTCCTACCCCCAGTGCCATGAGAAGTCATGTTGACAGAAGCATATAACGGCTCGTCTTCATCTTCCATTATAGGTTCGGGAGTTGAAACATAGTTCAGACGATCGAAGACAGATCGTTTAGCTGATTGGAAACTGTCACGCCCTAGAACCAAAATACTGGAGAGCGGGGGATAGACACAGCCAGCTACGTACATTGAAGTGAATCCCACCTCGCAATACGGTCACGACTGTCTAGATGCATGAGGGTTTACTATAAGCCATTAGTCTCTTAGGGTCAAGAACAAGCCTAGTGTCTCAATCTCAAGCAAACAAGTAAATGTAACAAGATGGTAGATCATCAGACATATAAAGTAAGGCGTCCCATATATTTCATATATAGATGATCATGAAGCTAGTCGTACAAAATGCGAGAACTAGCAAGAGTTTCAGTCATACATGATCAACCCTAGGATTTGTTAATCATGTCACAGCCCTTAGGCAGACAAAAAATATAAGTATTCAATACGAGCTAACACTTGCTCGGCGGCTAAACGCCTCAAAAGAATAATTTTACAATAGAACGGGAGAGCAAAATAAAATCCACTCGTTGCCAGGATTTCTTCTAGTGGTCACCATCTGGCTGGAATGCAAGTAGAACATCGGGTGCTGCTCCAAAATCTGGCCATACAAAACCAGCTGGGTCAGACCCCAAAAAGAGCAAGTGCCACAAGAGAGGCTTCACTTAAGAACTAAAACCAGCATATTAGCATATAAAAGCACATAAGGACATAAATGGAATGACAAAAGACACGAGTTAGAGAAAACAGGGTGATAAACGATAAGATAACTAAAGGACTATTCCGGTAACCAAGTTACAACCCGTAAACCAAACAAGGACCAGGGTTGTAACCCTTCACCTGAACAGAACTTAGTCTCTAAATAATTATCGATAAAGTAAAGCATAAGCAAGCATGTCCTGAGATAGCCATGTACTGGATCTAGGCAAGACTAGACAAGATAGGACTCCATCAATCATTTACGGCCAAGCAAAGAGTATGCTTGATACTTTAACTAACTAGGTTTATCACAAGCCTAGTTACTAGCAAGATGCATTGAGATATTCCTACGGCCACAAGTCCTGCAGACTATCCAGGTTATCCAGACGCAAGGTTCATGCCAAGAGTTATCATGACTTGTTAGGTGACTTGAGTGCAACACATAACACTGTGCATAGTAATCGTTTCATGAAGTGCCCCATATGACAGTGAGCTGAAAATGTGCCCTACTCATCGGCAGGCTACAAGTCCATCAGAGAAGGCGCCCAGACAACGAGATTGCTTGTAGCCGAAATACCTCTATATATGAACTACTTGATCAATCCAGTCATTAACCTAGTCTAATTCAGTATGAATCCCTGACCGTGGTAACCAAGGATACAAGTCCTAGACATGATGTGAGACAAGACTGGTAGCTTATACAAGCACAATCAATACAATCACCCATGGTGTCATGATAAGAATTTACTAGCAAGTCGAGATAGCCGTCGCAACAGCATTCAAGAATACATGTTAGACTTACTTATCAAGATTACTTGTCAAGAGTGCGCCACGACGGGCCACTGTCAAGATTACTTATCATGTCAAGAGTGCATCACGATGGACCACCATTCAAGAATTATCATGTCAAGGTTTCTTGTCAAGAGTACACCACAACGGGTCACTATTTAAGAGTTATTATGTCAAGTTACTTATTAAGAGTGCGCCTTAACAGGCCATTATCGTGTCATGTTACTTGTTACTTGTTAAGAGTGCGCCTTAACAGGCCACTATCAAGATTGAGAGAAACATGTATAAAAATAGCTAGTAACATATTCTTGAAGCCAAGGAAAAGATCTACAACTTCTATGTTGGAAGTTGGGAGAGATTTTGACCACAAATCATCCAAATAGGATAAGAAAACAACCAAAATAGGCATTATGCGGCCAAGGGTGGATGGGGTCTCATACGGCAGTGGATGGGTACCCATCCATGCGGCAGGGTCGATGGGGAGCCATCCATGCGGCAGGGTCGATGGGAGCCATCGCTTGGTCGATGGGGACCCATCCATGCGGCATGGTCGATGGGGTGCCATCTATGCGGCTGGGTCGATGGGGACCCATCCATGCGGCAAGGTCGATGGGGAGCCATCCATGCGGCAGGGTTGATGGGGAGCCATCTATGCGACTGGGTCGATGGAGACCCATCCATGCGGCAGGGTCGATGGGGTACCATCTATGCGGCTGGGTCGATGGGGACCCATCCATGCGGCAGGGTTGATGGGGTGCCATCTATGCGACTGGGTCGATAGGGACCCATCCATACGGCAGGATCGATGGGGAGCCATCCATACGGCAGGGTCGATGGGGAGCCATCTATGCGGCTGGGTCGATAGAGACCCATCCATGCGGCAGGGTCGATGGGTGCCATCTATGCGGCTGGGTCGATAGGGAGCCATCTATGCGGTTGGGTCGATGGGGACCCATCCATGCGGCTGGGTCGATGGGTACCCATCCATCTCTGAAAATCTAAGAAGGATGGCCATGGAATCCATAGCTTCCAAGCTCCATAAAACCTTCACCGTAAGTCCAAAATTTGGACTTCCATAGGTCAAAATGGGACAGAATAAAATTCTCTACAACATGAAACAATCAAAACTTGAAAATAATAAAGTTTGATAGATCAAAACCCAAAAAATCCAAAAATGTAACAAACTTAGATACTACAAGAAATAAACCATGGAAATTAAAAATGCTAAGTACTAAAGTGTCTTAGAATCTCATGAGGAAGAAAATAGAACAACAAAAATAGAGTTCCTCCATGAAGCAAGTTGCACTTGCCTAAGCTCTTGGTAGGTGGAGAGAGTTATGAGGAAGAAGAAGGAGTAAATAAAAAAGTAAGAAAGTAATTAAGAGAGAGAAAGGGTTGGTGGGTTTATAAAGGGGGAGGGTTCTCTCATAATGAACCAAAAGCCCAATCAAAACAAGCCAAACCAAAATAAAACAAACCAAGCTAATACCAAGACCAAACCAAGTCAAGACCAACCTAGACTAGGCTAGCAAGTCAAGTCCAACTACGGGTCACCTGAAAAATGTCAGAATTCTCGTATATGTATACGAAAATACGTATAACGGAAAACGGTAGTGACAGAAACAACACTTGATGACCACTTCATGAAGGCAATGGCGATTTGAAGAGTAATTTAGAGGTGAAGGAGACATCCCTGTGATCTTCCATCTTCGTATAAGACGTTCCTGAAGATCAGTTACCACTATAGGACGAGAAGAAGTCGAAGGAACATATTCCTTAATGATGTTCGGAACATGCCTCCTATTCTTCAAATGTTTAGTTCATTGAGTGTACAAAGCGGTACTTAACTCATTAGCATAAGTGGTTGGGTCTTTCTTTTCAAACTTTGGTTTTTGGTACAGATTGGCCTTTGGCATAGGATTCTTACGTTTCACCAAAGTTGATACTGATTGACGCATATTGAGATAAGCGCATAAATCAGAAAATTCTGCTCCAGGTGTCTTTGTTTGTGATATCATCAATTTTTCTTGCTTAGATCTTAAAATTTGCAAGGTTGGAAGATCTTGACCAGACCCTATAGGGATAGGCAAGAAGCCTCTTTGATTAGCATTCTTTTCCATAGCAGAGATCTGAACACCTCTGTTTAAAGGAATGGAATCTGATATATCTTCCTCTGAGTCATAGACTAGGAAAGTTTAAGAAAAGACCAAATGGTACTTTCCTTTATTTTATAGAAGGTTAGCTAAGAAGCGTTTCCCTCTGTTTTGTTGTGGGATCACTTTAGGCACAGGTTACGCCAGTTGAGGAAGTGTAACCGGGCCTTTCCCTTTGTTCTGTTTAGTTTTGGCATTAGCACATTGTTTCTCCAAGTTCATAACTGGAGAATTGGAAGAGGAAATAGCCAAAAGACTAGTTCTTTTGGGTTATGCTAGAGCAGCATGGTGTGCAAACTGTGCCTGGGCAGCAGGATACATAGGTTGTGCCATAGCAGAATGGGCTACTGGTTACGCCTTGGCAGTAAGATGAGTAAGTTGCGTTCGGGCAATAGGGTGAATAGACTGTGCCTTAGTAGCAAGCTGAGTGGACTGTGCCTTGGCAGTAAGGTAAGTAGACTGCACCTTAGCAGTAAGATGAGTGGGTTGCGCGCTGGCAGCAGAACAAATAAATTGTGCCTTGGTAGCAGAATGAATGAGTTGCGTACGGGCAACAGAAGCAAGCTGCGCCTAGGCCACTGAGACGGATTGTGCCTTGGCCACTGAGCGCTCAGGTTACGCCTGGGCAACGGCAACTGTGGGAGACTTAGGAGCCCACACAGTTCTGTTCTTGGTGATAGCCACAGTGCGCTTGTTGCTCTTGGTGTTAATCATATCCTCGTAGGCTGTCTGGTAGACTTGAACAACCAGAGTCTTCTGCGTCTTGCCGATCGACACAGTATCACATTGAGTTGTCACCTTCTCGTCGGAGGAGAAAGTCGTCCCCAGCAGAGTCGTCATTTTGTTTGTAAAAACAAAAAGTTATTCTATTATAAACTTTTGAAAAGAGTATAAAAGTATAATTTGAATTCTGGGGAAGTACAACTGTAGAAATCTGATCAGAAGACGATCACTTTATCCCTTGGACTATGTGAACTTGTGTAACGCCCAGTCCCAAAATACGTAGGACTAGGAACGTAGACATGCCAGCTGTATACATACGAAGTACATGGGCCTCGTATGAATACATAAGCCGTAGAATGCAGTAAACCACAACTAACTAATCTCATCCACAAAATATAAGAATAAAAGATATCATATAATCAACTATGAATTGTCATTGGTACATGTAGCTGGGCGAGACAAATCCACTACCAACTATAAAAAGAATACATAATAAAAGAAAGAGTTTGGCGAGCAAAGCGAAGACGATCAAAGTGTAATCATCCTCGAAGACATAGAGATGATCGTGGCCACGGCTAGAACACCTGCGAAAGACAAGAGCACACACCTGGCGAGATAACCAGGTCCTCAGGGGGACGTAACAAGATACATAAAGAACATGCCACATAACTGAATATATATACTATGTCATAAATAACAAGTAAAGTAAATAGTCCCACTCGTAACAAGATCCAATACCTAATTACCGAAATAGTGGACTACCCCTGCAACCAAACAAGGACAAGGGATCGTACACTATACCGAGATGCGATATTGTCCCAAGCTACTAATGGAACAGGGTGATATGACATTGACGAGGGTTACCTAACCATCTAATGTGTTTATACAGTAAGAACAAACCTTCGACGCATGAGCCCTGGATGTAAATAGGATCAGCATAGTCTCCATATAGGGCACTAGGGGCCTACGTCCGTAACGTTCGAAGATCGTCAGAGGGTATCATGTGCAAGGGGCTACGTCCATAACGCTCTGGAAAACGTCAGAGGGCATCTGGAGCCTGCGTCTCCGACGGAGCGCACAGGTAAGCAGGGAAGTGCAAAGAAGCCCATACGTCAGGTATTGTTCTCCCCACCCAATGTACATGTCAAGTCGCATCTACGACCATGTACCTCTACTAACTGCTAAGTCTCCTAACATGCCTCTGTTAGCAGTTGGCCCTAACGCATGCGCATGGGGGATCAGCCTACACGCAAGGACCTCTACGTGCTACTCATCTCACACACCCTCATGGTATAACTGTGTCAAGGGATATGCAATACTCTACAGACGGTAGTCCCTTAACTCTAGGTCCACATGCAATCAAAGGATAATAACAAATAAGCTAATATCACTGAACATGTAGTAAATCTAGAACTGTAAGAACTAGAAATAAAAGAACAGTGATATGCAATAAATAAATGCAGACTAATTTATAAACAGTAAATTATGGCAAGGTATCTTGTCTGGTGGATCGCTTGATGTTGGTGCAATGTTTCGACAAGTTCTGAGGTGTCCAATAGCCACGGCTGATATGGAGAGTCTGGTTCCCCAAGGAGATATGAGTATCGGATTAGTCATGGTTAATGGTGATAATTGGGAAGTTTGGAGTATGCGAATACTTACACTACTTTTTAGAAAATATTTCATAATATTTTAAAGACTAAATTTTATTAGTAAAAATATTTCACACATACATGAAATTCAATAAAACATCTTTAAGCAAACTCTGAGTTTATAAAAAATGGTTTTTTAGGTAAACTATATTTAAAAAAAAAATTTAGATAAATATTCTAGAAATATCATTTCAAAATTTAAATTTTTATTAGGCCAAGATACTGTCATAGTAGCATTATAGTCATATACTTTACTATGGTAATTAATAACATATACTAACTTATCTGAATATATACTGTTATACAAAAAAAATAATATACTAGTGAAATTAATAGGAATTTATATTAGGTCATACCTATATACTCTCATAAGTAAAATATTAATAATATTACTACTGTTAATAATAATAATAAACATAATGATAATGATAATAATAATAATAATAATAATAATAATAATAATATACATAAATAACAGCATATGTGCTGTTCTTCCTTTTTTTAGAAAGTAAAGTAAAGGGGGTGGAGAGAGAGAGATGGGAAGAGTGAGGAGAGGGGAGTTTACCGGCGGCAGGCAGATGGGCGCCGGTGGACGGCTGGCAGGGTGCGGTGCTCAGGCGCCGGCACGCGGAGCGGATGGGCGCGCCTAGCGCGGAGGCGATGGCCGACCATCTGAAAAGAAGACGACGACGGATGAAGCTCGGTGGAGGCAGGCCACTGGGAAGCACGGTCGGCAGAGTTTGGTGGAGGCGAAGAGACGCGGAGGAGATGAAGCGGGAGGCTAGGTTCAGCGTCGACACGATCGGTGCTGCCGGGAGTGGCGCGACCGCTAAGGCGGAGGACACTGCGGATCGGAGGGTGCAGCGCTGGGCGGTGCTCGCCGCGGGCGGAGAGGCGGCGGTGGATCAGGGCCACCGCGAGTTCGGCGAAGGCTCAGGTGAGGTCTTCCCCCTCCTTCTTCTTTTCATTGATGGTGGTGGTAGGGTTACGGATTGGGCGGTAGCTGTGGCCGGGGATGGCCGTGGCAGGGGCGTGGTGTCGTTGGTGTTCTGCAGTTTTGGTGATTGTGGTGGTATTGGGAGTTGGCAAGGGGTTGGTGGAAGTGCGGGCGGTGGTTGCATCGGAAAGGGATGGTGGTGACAGCGGCGATGGTGGTGTGGGGGTGTTGTTGGAACGGGGTCGACTGGCGTAGAGGTGTTGGGAGTTGACAGCGGAGGTGGCGACGATGATGGGGGTGGTGGTGTTGGCTGCCGCGGTGACTGCGTAGGAGTCGAGGTACTGATGACAGCGAGGGTGGTGCAGTGGCGATGACAAATGATGATGACGTCGGACGATGGCCGGATGTTGGGGACACTGAAGTCGGATTAGGGATAGGATCGTCGGGTGTGATGTATCGTGCCGGGGTTGTGTCCCGACACGAGGTGGACGTCCGGTTTGTCGGACGAGAAAATTTATATTTATAGAGAAAATAACGTAGTGGATGGGAAGCACAGACACGATGCACAATCTGTGGATGGTGGAAGTTTATGGATGAGTACCTCTCCTTATATAGGAGGTGGGAATTCCCAGTTGGATAGGGATTGGAAGAATTTAAATTCTCCATAGATAATATCATATCAAATTAAATTCAATTTAAACTTTAAATCGTTCAAATCCAAATCAAACATAAAACATCCACTTATTTAATTCGAATTCAAATAAAATCTTTTCTAATTTAAATTAGCATATTTAATCAAATATTAAAATCAACAAAATCTCAAGTATCATTTTCATAATTAAATAAATATAGAAATAATTAATTTCAAAAATCACGATAAATATTTAAATATTAGATCATAAAATAGCTTTTATAAATAATAAAATATTTTAAATAACAACTTTCAAAATTTGCGAATATTTGGAATACATTTCATATAAACCACAAATTTTCAAATCACTACTTATTTTTAAACGACAAACAAAATAACTTTTTTTAAAATAAAAATATTTATCACATATTATTTTGAAACTATATTCTTCTATATATATAAAATCTCTAATAAAATATTTTACAAAAATATGTACCTCGCACATATTCGCACTCAACGAGCAGTTACGAAACGCAAATCTCGCATGCTACGCAAATACAACAATGCGAATTCGTATGCGACGTGCAGATACGAAGTACAAAATAATTACAATAATATTTTTTTAAAAAATCCTAGTAGAAATTTAGGGGGGTTTACAACTTGAAGACTAGAGCTCTGGAGAATGCAACAACAATTTTACAAGAGTTCTTGATCTCTGTAATGCTTTAACAATGATTGGAAACTCTATTTATAGAGTTCTGGAAATAACTGTTTTAGTAGTTATTCTGATGTGTGTGAGGCTGGATTGCGCCACATTGGGTTACACCAACATGATGTTGCGCCAACTTTCATTCAGTTAACAATCGTGTACTAACTGTATTTAGACGCGTGGCATCATGTGATTGAGATGCGCGTGGTCTTGTATAGAATAGTAGATACGTCTTAAGATATTAGTGGCATGTGCGTCACGTCATCCTGCTTTAGAAATAAAAATTATCTCAACTTTATCAGGTTGCACGAGCTTCAGTCAACGAGTTAAACTGCGCCTGATTGGGCTGCGCCTAGACACATGGCAGCTTTTGAGCAGAAGTTGTTCAGATTGCGCCTAGGTGCAACTAAAAAATTTGTTTAGATTGTGCCTAGGTGCAACTCACAAGATGTGCAGGACAACTGTCAATTAAATCTCCTCGAGCGGCACAATTCGAGAGATTCGAAGAGATTTTCTTTGTTTACTTTGCTGTCAGTTGTCAGTACTGTCAGGCAATAATGGCAATTAAATGTCAGATGCCACGTGGACTTTGGCACAATATGACTGGGTGCAGTCTAATATATGGCGCAACCTGATCAGTGGCACAGTTTGATCTCTGAGCTTTATATCAGTGGCACAGCTTAATATTTGGGGCGCAACTTAATTGCTGAGTAGTAAATACATGGTGCAACTTGATTTTTAGGCCCAACAATAGTGCCGCAGGAATGAATAGTGCCGCATGGATGCATAGTGCCGTATGGCTTATATAGTACCGCAGGCTTGCATAGTGTCGTATAGATGAATAGTGCCACAGGAATGAATAGTGCCGCATGGATGCATAGTGCCGCATGGCTTGTATAGTGCCACATGGATAAATAGTGCCACATTACTTGCATAGTACCGTATAGAGCCTATTTTGGCTGTTTTTGACTGTTTTATGTCCTATTTGGCTGATTTATGGCCAGAATTTCTTCCAACTCCCAAAATGAAAGTTGTAGATCTTTTCCTTGGCTTCAAGAATATGTTACCAACTATTTTATGCAAGATTCTTTCATTTTTTATATGGAGCTTATGATTGTATTGCATATTTTCTATCTTGGCCAAAATTGCGACGACCCTACATAATAGCTTGATATTTCTTGGATAAATAAATTTCTTAACAAGATTTGATAATATTATATAGTTAGAGAATGATTGTACCCCTTTCATACTCTTAACACTAGCACAGATTCAATTGGTGTTTTAGGCCAAGTAGTTACCTCATTTATTCCTTCTCATATGTTATGATACACCTTTTATCAAGATCTATCTACAAGCTTTCTTACGTCTATGATTGCTTAACATGATAGTGACCCATGGTGGGGCACTCATGATTTATGTTTTCCTTCTTTTGCTTAGCATGATAGTGACCCGTTGCGGTGCACTCATGATATATGCCTTTCTTCTTTGCTTAACACGATAGTGACCCGTTGCGGTGCACTCAAGTCACATGTCACTTCTTTGCTTAACATGATTGTGGCCTGTCGTGGCGCACTCCTAACAAGTACTCTTAACATGATAGTGACCCATCGTGGTGCACTCCAGACAAGTAATATGACATGACATGAACCATGAATGCTGTTGCGACGGCTTTATTGGCTTACAAGTAATGAATGATTTGGACACCGTGGGTGTTTCTCTTGAGTGTGTTTGTACAAGCTACATGTTCTGTATTGCATCATGTCTAGGACATGAATTTCTGATTTTCTACAGTCAGGGATTCATACTAAATCTGGCTAGGATTAATGACTAGTTTGATCAAGTAGTTCATATAGAGAGGTATTCCGGCTACATGCAATCCCGTTATCTGGGCGCCTTCTCTGATGGACTTATAGCCTGCCGACGAGTAGGGCACATTTCCAACCCACTGTCATGTGGGGCACTTTATGAAACAAGTAATATGCACACTGTCATGTGTTGCACCCCCAAGTCACTTAATAACTCTCTTATGGTACATTTGTCTCCTAGGCGATGTACCCACTATTATATGTACATGGGATACATTTGTCTCCTGGACGATGTATCCGCTATAATTCTTGTAATTTACGTCTTGATAACCTGGATAGTCTGTAGGGTTTGTGGCCGTAGGGATACCTCGTTGCATCTCGCTAGTAACTAGGCTTGTGATAACCCTAGTTAGTTAAAGTATCAAATCGTACTCATTGCTTGGCCGTGAATGATGGATGGAGTCAGTCCAGTCCAGTCTAGTTTCATCTAGGCAGTGTCCGTATGTTTATTTCAGTACACTATGGTTTATGCTTTACTTTCATCGATAAATGATTAGAGACTAAGTTCTATTCAGGAGAAGGATTACAACTCTGGTCCTTGTTTGGTTTATGGGTTGTAACTTGGCTTCCGGAATGGTTCCTAAGTTATCCTATCATTTGTCGTTCTAATTAGTACTACATGTTCTACATGATCCTACATAGTTCCTAATTAGTACTCACATGTTCCTAAGTCCACATATCATTGTCTTTCTATATAATTCTTACATGCTCACATGTTCAATTATCTCACAAGCTATACATGACTCCCTATGTCGGGTCGCCATGCTCTCATGACCCGACTATCTCACAAGTTCACATTTTAAATTGCTTTTACATATTCTCAAGCTTCTGTTTACTTAACATGTCTATACTTTACATTATGTTGCACAATAATTACTTTATGCTCCAAGATCCTATGTTCGGGATAAGTACATTGGTAGTACACGAGTCTCGATCTGCTCTTACTTATTTGTATCTCTAATTGTTGATGTTAGTGATTGCTGGTTTTTAGTTCATAGTTTGACTTTCTTTGTGATACTTACTATTGGAGGTCTGACCCCACTGATTTTGTTTGGCCAGATCCGATAGAGAAGCCCAGAGGATCTTCCGTACCATCTACTCGGCGGTGACTATCCAGAGCACCAGAGTACCTAAGTGGATTTCTTATTTTATTCTCCCACTGATTATGTACATTATTCTTTTGTGGCATTTATCCTCCGAGTACGTGTTTAGCTCGTATTTTGGTCCTTGACATTTAGCCTACGGGCATAAACATGATGTGCGTATTCTATACTGCAGCTAGAGCTATCATGTATGACTAATACTCTTGTTAGTTTCACCATTTTGTATTACTAACTTCATGATCATCCATGTATATATGGTTTGGGATGCTTTACTATTGTATGTCTGATGGTCATACTTCTTGTACCTTGTATAATTGCCTATGATTGAGATACCTAGGATTATTTTAACCTAGGATTGACTGTTGGCTTGTAGAAGTAACCCCCATGTCTTGACAGCTTATACGTGATTTCAGAGTACTGGTTTACTTTGGTATTGCGTAGCTGTCCATGTCCGTCCTCACTTGCCAGTATTCTGGTTCTGGGGCGTGACAATCATGCCATGAGACTTATAACTTAAAAACGAATACAATAGGTGATGTCCATATATTACATCCCTTATACGAATGAATACTTCAATACTGACGTACGCCTCAAACCGCCAAGCAACTCCACGCCTTGGCGACGTCCAAGCGAGCTTCGTACTGAACAAGTTACTCCATGCACCCTACAAACAATCTGCTCAGGTATCGGTACATAGAATGCACTTGTAGGGAGGCCTCTCGCCCACACTTAACAAAACTAACACATTCATTATGTGATTGCACACTATGTGGTCTTTCTAATCTTGCCTTAGGATCAGTTTCATGGCATATACTCGCAAAGTCTACTCGTGTCACAAAATTATAACCGTATCATGTAACAGAATAAAACTTACCCATGCTTATTGTTTGTCCTTCCATGTTCCATAAAACCAACATGATAACGACACATAATGGATCCATAAAATATATACTCAAGTGTCACAAGCTTATCTCTGCAAAAGACAATTGTTAGGTTCAATAAATATGTCATGCACTAGCATGATGACTTAACTTATATAAGAGTCACTGGCATGCAAGCCTCATGTGGACAATAGCTTGGTGAAGACGGAGATTATTTCAGTGTGGATAGCGAGCCCCATTAAAGTTTCCGAATCACTAGGTGCTTTATCCAGCTCAGCTATATCGTGTTTCCTCCTAGGCCGAATTGGTCTTGTAGCCTTAGGATATAGTTCGAGAAAATAAACTCCCTTGTGCACAAGTTGTCCAATGACCATGCAAGTCTCTACTCGAACTTGCCATACTACTCAAGTCGTTTCTCATCTCAAACCTTCCAACTCTATGTAGCTCCTAGTCCAGAGACTGCCTCGGCGACCCAAAGGTCCCAAAATCTTTCCATGTTTCCTTCGAACTTAGTAACGATTATTTGATAGCCTTCTTGCTAAACTGAACAAACCATATTCAACAAGTAGTACTCCAAACAGTGTCATACTCTACATGACAAGCATTGCAACTGTATGCACGAATATACCATAGCAACAAAACGATAATCTAAGTGACAACATAAGAAACTCTAGTTTATGCAAGGCATGAACAACATAGGGCGAGTGCCAATTTGAAAACACGGTGTGGAGTACTATCTAACAATCAATGATATTTTCATGTTCTATATAATGTGATACAAGATGGGATTATTTTCTTAGCTACGTGGGTTCAACTCTTTTATTACCATGCATCAATTATTGATTAACGAAACAAGCACGACATCCACTTTATTAAGTGTGAAGGCAATACAGAGACGAGTTCATCGAAGCCACCTACCTGAACGAGAAATTGTCTCGAATTAGCGGGACTCCGAGCAAGTCACTGCATAGCCAAGTCTGAACGTCATTTTATCAATGATTCATCATATTGAACAGAGCGAAACGGAATACTACATCATACATAGAAAAAGTTCATGCATGACAAATATTTATTATAAAGCATGTATATGCATAACATGAATGCATTCATTTAAATATTTGACATATAAATTTCTTTTATAACTTGGAGTTCGTAATTTTCTTTTGGTGATGATGGACAATGACTTCAATTAGCTCAAATAGTAAGAAATTTGGGGTCATTCGGGTTTTAAATTATTGTTGTAATTAAATGGTGTGTGTGTACTCATTTGATTATAGTTGTCCATGATGCTAGATTTAAATGAATCAAGTAATAATACGGAAGGAAACAATATTTGCTTTTAAGTGTAAGCAATTAAGGTCATTACAATTATAGATTTCTAATTGAGTCTCTCTTTTATCACCTATTAACATTGTGAAAGTGATTATTAAGTACTATAATAAAGTAGTAAAGTGTTGATTCTATGCTTCTAGTTTTGGCAACATTCCTTCCCACCACCTGACAAAAATTTAAATTGCAAATTTAATCTTTCCTATAACTGGTATAAACCTATATTTTTCAATTCTTACAAATCGTAATATTATTCTTACGGTTTTTTTTTATTATTTCGTCATTTTAAATAATTTTAGCACAAAAAGAATTAGACTACTACCAAACGTCTTATTGCAATAAGTATATAGGCTTAATTGCACTTTGCTACCCTCAACTATTCCGCTTTTTCAACTTGATACCCTAAACTTTTTTTTTGTAACAAGTTGATACCTCAACTACTATTTTTTTTTTTCAACTTGATACCTAATTTTTCAAAAAAAATCCCAAAATGCCCTTATCCCTTCCCTCTTCCCTTCTTCCCTCCCCCCCCCCCCCCCCACTCCGGCCACCCCCACCCTCCCGCTCCGCCTCCCCTCCGGCCACCCCCCTCTCCCACGTCGGCCAACCCCCCCTCCCGCTTCAGGCGCCACCGTCGCGGCGGCGGCTGCTGCTGCTACGGTGGTTGCTGCGGCGGCTACTGCTGCTGCGACGACGGCTGCTGCTGCCGCGGTGGCCGGCGGCGGTGGGGGTAGGGGGGTTGGCCGGGCGCGGGAGAGGGGGGTGGCCGGAGGGGAGGCGGAGCGGGAGGGAGGGGGTAGCCGGAGTGGGGGAGGGGGGGTTGGGGGAGGAGTAATTTTAAGGTTTGAGCAGGGGTATTTTCGTCCCAAAATTTTTTTGGGTATCAACTTGTTACAAAAAAAAGTTTAGGGTTTCAAGTTGAAAAAACGGAATAGTTGAGGGTAGCAAAGTGCAATTAAGCCAAGTATAGTATATTTACCAAACAAGTTCACCCACCAGCTCATGACAGTAAACTTCCAGCAAATTAGGCATTTAGCTCGTTGACATGTGGGCCACGGGTTATTACTATTTATTTGATGAATTTATGCTATAAAATGGTCCGTAACCAATAAATAAATTATCTTAACGTTGTGACTAATATAATCAGCCACGTGGCTCCCATCTGGTAATTTTGCACACTATTTTTTCACTAGAAATAAGAACAAAAAATTGTTTCAAATGAAGAACACGAGCAAGCGAGCTCCAGAATAAAAATCTCTCCTTTTCTTTTCCTCTGCTTCTCTCGTCGATCTGTCAGGGAAATTTGTATCGAGGTTTTCTCTCTCTCTGTTCCTCTTTTCCTTCCTTTTCTTCGTCTCTGCTGAACTCGCCGCTCGAAGAGCTCTCGATCGAGCCTCTTCGTGCACGAAACGGCTGCCAGCTCGAGAGATTTCTAGGTCAAAATAGATTCCTTTCTTGTGATCCGTTATTATGATTGTTTCTGTTTTCTTAATGGAGATTGTTGTGAAATATCGGAAAGAGCTGTACTTGGAACTATTGTTCAATGGGAATTAGTAAGACTGCTCTAAGAGGATTCTAGGGTTTCGTAGTAATGGGAGTGGATACGAAGTTTCCACATTGGATTGAAATTTATGTATCTGGGTCTTGTACACACTCGGTGACACAGACACGGCACATGTTTTGGCGTGTCCTAGTGTTTTTATGAGTGCCTGTGTCGTGTCGGACACGTCACCGATTTTTTTTACAGTGTCCGTGCTTCCTAGGGCTAGATTGGCATCGTCGGAGAAATGTGGTTTTTCATTCTAGGTGAATGATTCTTGCTCGTACTGGTTGTTGAAATTTGGGTGTTAGGGTTTTTCTTCTTCTTCCATTGTATCTGCTATTAGTTTTTTGGTGATACTACGAGCATGCAATGTGTAGCATATATCCATAACTAAATTAATTTTGCTCGTCGATGGTGAAGTTTGCGTCCAGTCCACCACTTTGATGGTTTCTAGTTGCGGGAAGCTTGCGACTCAGCGAAGCTACCCGTTCTCATCTTATTTGAGTCATTATGCTTGTTTTTTGCTCCATCTTGTTAGCGGAGTAATGTCCACTTTTACTTCGGACCTGTTTCAATAGTTATCTTCAGTGAAACACAAGGAGGATTCCTATCTCAAAAAAGGAGAATGTGCTAGTTGTAAATTAAGGAGAATGAGAGAAATGGATTACAATTTCCTTATTCTCTGCTGCACTGTTTCTACCTTCTCTCCCTAACAAATTCATCTTTGTAAATATGAACTTGTGAAGTGATAATTTAGCGGAGAGTATTGAAGTTTTCGCATCTACATGAAATTAATATCCAGGTTTCCCTTTTATGGTTGCCGTTTGTTTATTTTGTTTGTTTAAATTGCTACTTTTTATTTTCTGAGAAGTCTTGGGCACCATCGATGTTTTGGCATCTGCCTGTTGTACTTTCAATATAAATAAATGATCATTAGTTAATTTTCTGGTTATTGAAATCGGATATTAGGCTTCTTCTTTTCCTTGCATTTGGTTTAATTCTGTGGTGATGCTACGATTGTGCATTTTGGAGCAAGTATTCAACGGTTTTGTTGTTGCTAGTTTGTAAATTAACAAGAATGGGGGAAATGAACGAGGGCTTATGTTAGTTTTCGAGCTGTAATGGCATGCCCACTGAAGTTTATATTATTTGGATCAATATGTGGAAGTTTAAGGTGGTGTTTATCGAGGACAAGGAAGAAGAGAGAAAATCATTTGAGATGACTTGGACATGTACCAATTGATGCACTCTAAGAAGTCATAAGATATTAGTTAAAAGAGCCACTAGAAGATTGGATTTAGGCTGTAGTAAAAGTATAACATTGTTTAATGCTAGAGAGGACCCCAAAAATTTGGGATAAAGGCTTTGTTGTTGTTGTGTTGTCGTCATCGTCGTTGTTGTTTATGTTAGAAAGGAGATGGCACTTAGTAGAGCCGAATCGAAGATAAGGATTCATATAATCAAGCCCAAAAATCGGAATAAAGACTTTAGTGTTGTTGTTGTGTATTATTTGAATCAACTTGTGAGTGTATTTGGTTTTTGTCACAGGTAGTTGATAATTTCGTCTTTCCTCATGCCTCTTTATAAGAAAAAACCTTTTCCCCTGGCGGATCCACCACAGGATTTGGACCCTAATGAGCTTGTTTATCAAATTCGGTTCACAATGGAGATATTTCGGAATTACCAGTATCCTTCACTTTTAGTTGTTATTATAAGCAATACTCAATTTGGTTTTACCATTGGCTGATGATTACTAATGCCCATTGAGAAATTCCTTAAATCAGTTAAGAGAATATCTGAACAGATTGAATTTTTATCGACAAAGGGTTTGGATGTGCAAACTGACTGGAAAAACTAATTTGACGTATGAAGAAGCTTTGGTCTCGGAGCAACGTGCAACGGAGAAGGTCCAACAGTTCCCTGAAGAATTGGTGGCTCCTATGCTTCGTATTATTCAATATAGTAAGAATAAGGAAACTCAACGAACTGGCACATGTCTTTGTATTACTTTCAATTGCAGATCCATGTCACTTCGTTAAATCAAACAATATGTCATGTGTCGTTTCCTTTACATTTATTCTGGTTTATAATTATTCCTGCATTTAGCTTAGCTTATGGTCATGTCAACATCCCCATGCATATTATGTTGTTCTGCTCCTCTGTCATGGGCCCATTGGAATTTAGACATTCAGACATGACATGAGCTACCGGATACAATATCTGATGAGGTTTTTAAAGAATATTAATAACGTTTTCATTTTTCTTTCTTCCTTTTTTATTTTATCCATATTTCAATTGATTAATATGAATAACAAATCTGAATTGCAGCTAGAAGAAGTCAAGAGTAACGTGATGGGTTCCTTGATCAGCAGTTGTACTATCATCAAGATTGTACATATTCTGATAAGTTCTTCGCCAAATCTGCCCCCACCCACCCACCCACCCACCCACCCACCCACAAGATATCAATGGCTGGAGACGGTCGAGCACTAAAATAATACTTGCGGAATAACCAGCATAATCCCGATAGGGGATCTCTCTTTTTTGTTTATCATGTGTAGTAGAAGAGATGGTGGATAATCCTAATTTCATAGAGAAAATAATACTTGCGGAATAACCAACATACTCCCAATAGGGGATAATTCTTATTTATTTATAATGTGCAGTAGATATAGGAGACGGGAGAGAAAAAGAGATGTTGGATAACCCTAATTTGATAGAGAAAATAATACTTGTGGAATGACCATCATACTCCTAGTAGGGGATCTCTCTTATTTATAGTAAACCCAAAGTAAATCCTAATAGACTTAAATCCTAAAAGATAACTAAAATCATCCATATATTATGGATTGCTATGAAACCTCCTATTTTGCAATAGTTAGAAGCACTAATGGTCAGGGACAGAACCTAAACATATATAGTCACAAAAGTCTGTGGATGGGTGGGGGGGGGGGGGGGGGGGGCATGGCCCCCTCAGACCCTATAGTAGGTCTGGCCCTGTTAATGGTGGACTTCTCCATGGAACCCTCAAATTAAAGTATAACCAAATTATTCATAATTTTGAAGTGGTTATTTTCCTCTGAAAACGAAAGTATAATTTCTATCTTATGTTCAAGATTCATCCAATTTATAATTAGTTAAATCCATGCAAATGAAAATATTTAGCTGGTCACCAGCAGTTCATGAACAGCTCATTTGTTGATGCTCTTGTATAAATATTAGGTGGCTCTGAAGGAGTTACCTCAATTATAGCTGCCATGTTCTTTTTAGATGCTGTTGTTTGAATCTTCTTGCTTCACATTTAGCTCTATTTCTTGACCTCTTTTTATTTGTAACATGCTTACACATCAATAAAACCAATAAAATGGGTTGATCAATACCTGCTGGACTTAAACTTGATCCTATGCTGCACTATTAAGTATTAACTCAGCATGATGCAACAAGATATAAAAATGGTCTTTATGATGCTATGCTGATGTAAAATGTACTGTATCCAATCCATGTAGCTTTTCTAAGATCTGGGTCCTATATTGAAGTTAAATAGAATATAATAGTGAACTAAGTAGACCTGCTATGATCTGTGTCCGCTGTATATTCAACTGGATATTTCAATTCATTATAAATTCAAACCACATCTATTCATAGTTATCTTTTGAAAAACTATTTATGTGATGGTTATTAGAGGCGACACCGATATATTTAGGTCTTTGTGATAGATTCGCTCCAAATGTAAAGATATATTGTTACTGATCTGACTCAGTGAGTAACAACTGGAACATTAATGACATTTAAGTTAATATATTGGTGTCTCCATTGGTGTGCATGTAAAATCACAATAACTCATTATCATGGTCACTGAAAATTTCTTTGTTTTACCCTTTTACAACTTCCTTCTACATATCATGTAAACTTTGTTTACCTTATATAACCATTGTTTGCATTTTCTTTGCAGGCACTCTTACATTGAAAGATCTTGTCGATGCAATAAATGCCAACTTGCAGGAAAATCCATGCGAAGGCTTAGAATTGCATGGAAGGAACGAGCAGTCTGTTTGTGCATGCAAAATAGTAAATGTTCTTAAAGATGGAATTGCTATTCAATATCAAGTTGGTTGGTTAGACAAAGATAGGAAAATAACTGGCACTTCCATAGTCAATTTAGATGATCTTATACACAAGAAGACACCATTTAGTAGGGCTGTATTAAAAGCTTTTGTTAGGGAGTCAACTTCTAGAAGTGCTCCATGGGTGGTTCATGAAAAACTTGCTAAGAAACATGGAATATTGACTGAACCTCCTGAAGAGTTGAGGGACAAGTTTACTATTCAGAACGGACTACTTAAAATAAGCAAGAAAAGTGCTGCAGTAATTTTCTATCCTAATCCTCTTGCAGTTTGCCCAAGATAAATAAGTGTATAATACTTCAGCCATTTTCAGGGCAATCAGAATTTTGAAATAATTCGCAAGAGGAAAAGGACTGAGATTGATGAAAGGACAGACACAGATTTGTCCAGAAAAAGTAAAATGAAAAAAGGTACTTGGAAGAGACTCTTTTTATGTTACTAATCTTAATATCATGCTTTTGAGTTCACATTTGGGTCATCTGACGAGTAGGTGGTCTTAATAAGATATCTCTGACTTGCTTATTAACAGTCCTTATATTTACGGTTCATGAGTTTCCAGAGGAAGAAGTGGGGATTGAAGAACCAGTTCGTTACCCAATTGATGACCTTTTAGTGAGACCTGCTGCAGATGATCCCATCTTTACGGATCGTCCTTCATTGTCTACCAACTTTAAGGTGCCTATGGATTGTGTTGGGGACTTTCTCATGGTCTGGAACTTCTTTTCCTCTTTTAGCCGCTTGTTGAATTTGTGGCCATTTTCTCTCGACGATTTTGAAAATGCTCTCTGTCACAAGGACAGTAATGTTCTTCTCATTGTGGAATCTCATTCAGCAATTCTTCGCTTGCTTATTAAAGATGAAGGCAACTATTTCTTTGCTATTCAGAACAAAAAACGAAAATTAAAGGTTGAACTATTATATATTATTTTTAAACGAAATGTTTTTCAATGTAGTAACCATCTAACTACATCCCGTAGTTTGCTTTCTCTAATGCTTCTTCATTTCATTTCAGATCAAATTGACAAACTGGAACGAATTTCTATGTGATTTTCTGGACATGGAAAATAGAGTGCTAGAATTATTGCAATATGTGGCGATTGTAAAGCGTGGACATTATGGTCTCCTAGACACTCATGTAAAGCTTAGTATTTTTCGAGAACTAGTTGTTGAGGCTCTCAAAACTACTGCTGTTAGAGCTAGGTTAGATGAGTGCATTGAACAACAGCAAGCACTTGCAGCGAAGAAAAGAGAAGAGACCAAAATGAAGAAAGAAGAACAAATTCTAAGAAAGGAAGAGTCTGAAACCAAGAAAAAGTGTCAGGGACACAATTCAGAGAACAGAAAGAAGAATATGCATGCATCTGATGTTGACCCTATCTCAACTCACCTTAAAGATGTCCGCAAAGGAAGTCTGAAGGTTAAGTTATCTAAGAGAAACTCTATGCAAAAAAATGGGTACGCAGATTATTTTCTGTCAAGATTCCTTTATATTTGAAATTTTAGATAGTGGATGAGTGAATTTTACGTTCATATTTTGATGGCCCTTAACAGAAAGAAACTATATACTGGAAGTTTGGAAGGACAACGGAGAAGGAAGTACAAAGAAAAAGATCCTCAGGAAAAGCAACCTGAAGATCTGGTAGCTCTCTTGCTCCCTCCATTATGCATATATATATTGATACATACACACGCACACACATGCACTCAGAGGGAAAAAAAAGGGAGGAGGGTTGAGGGAGTGTACAATTCACTCATTTTCCAACTACTAAATGACAGAATTTCTATTCCGCAGAGTGGACATCTTGAGAGGCAGATAGAAAAACTATCTATACGTACCAGTTCTTTAGGGAAAGATAGAAACTACAGTAGATATTGGTTCTTCCGGCGTGAGGGAAGACTTTTTGTTGAGAGTTCAGACTCTAAGCACTGGGGCTACTATACTACCAGGGAAGAGGTGAGTAATTACATTTTTCAGAAAATTTTCTTGGCCGAAAGAAACTTATACATAAATAGGCAGAGGGGAAAGAAGTTTCCCCAAATTTTATGCCCAATACATTCGCTAATCGGTCTGTGGCTGAATTCAAGCATGTTCATATTCCGCCAGACCGTTTGGCAGAAATCAAGCAGTCCCACAGTTGAACGTAGCCGTTATAAACAAATTAGCCGTTGGGACTAGCCATTAGGGCGACCGTGGGATTGCTTGAAATCCGTGAGACGGTGTGGCGGAAGATGAACATGCTTAAATTCCACCAGACCTACTGGCAAAATGTATTGGGCATACAATTTTGGGAAACTTCTTTCCCCTCTGCCTATTTATGGGAAGTTTTTTTCAGCCAAGAAAATTTTAAGTTACTTTTTATACTTAAATGTTTTTTTTTATTACTTTAACTTATGCTGGCCTTCCCAATTTTTGTAATCAGCTTGATGCACTTATGGGTTCGTTAAATCCAAAAGGTGAGAGGGAGAGAGCCCTTCAAAGGCAGCTGGAGAAGCACTATTTGAGGATAAGGTATACTTAATATCTACTATATCATTCCCTAATTTTGTTACTAGTATTTACTATTTACTTGTATGTTCGAGGTCCTCCAATAACACAAGCTATGATTGAGAACTTGTTCCCAGTTTAGTAGTGTCAGGTCAATGTGTTGGCTCCACACTGTTTAATGGCAGACCCTTTGTCGGATGCATCATGGTAGCATAAAACATACTTCTTCCCTGCAACCAGACATTCTTTCTGCAGATTATTTACTGTCAGAATTCTATAATGCAAACATAAAAAGTACTTTTAAAGAAGCAGCATTCTTCCTCAAGTTCTTGGAAAGAACATAACAACCACAATATTTGGAACTCTATAAATGTTTAACTGTAAAGGCTATTTCCGATCCATTCACACTAAAAATCGTTGCTCTGCTGTATACTGCATGTGTACAAAAGGCTTATCAAATATGGCATTGAAGTAGCATTAGTGTACCTTATGACATTGGGAATCGGTGGGGTTATCATAAATCTGATTCTCGCGAGGTCTAGGACCCCAATACGGATGTCTCTGTGTCTCGTTGATCCGATGGTAGCGAGGTTGAGAACCCCACTAAGGATACCGATGGGACAAAGCAGTACCTTGGACAGTCAAGCCAAGGATACAACAACGGAGCAATTCCAGTTTCCACAAAAGCAATAGGTTTATTATAACTCTTCAATTCATTAATAGCTTTATTAACTTGATTACAAGAGAGGACCCAAGAGGCCGTATTTATATGGTAGAAAAGACTAAAATAGAAAGTCTTTGAGTCTTAAGACCTAGAAACTACTAGACTAGAGACTTCTTAAATACTAAATAAATTATATTACCAAATGTAGAAACTACTAGACTAGAGACTACTTAAATTGGACTAATTCATCGATCCCACTCCCGCGTCATACTCCCCTTGTTGGACTGAACTCGCCCTCGAGCTATTTGAAATTTGAACTCGGACGATCCACGTGAATAAATACTTTTAAACAAGATTTCTCAATTTGTATTGTTCAACTTGTAAGTCCATCTTACATGTCCACATGAATAAACACTTAGAATAAATATGGGTCTTGGGATGTCGACTCTTACTCTTTAAATATCCAAATCCACGTAGCAACTCAAGTTGGATGTCCGATCGTCTTGCAAGCTCATCAGGAAGTAAACTGACATAGCAACTCAAGTTGGATGTCCAACCGTCTCGCAAGCTCATTAGGAAGTAGACTGATGTAGGGATAATGATCAACAAGTAAATCTAACATACTCGATCCAAATGATTGTTCATCAATATAAGTGTGATAGTCGGTGCACATAAAGTAATGGTACGAGCAACCCATAATAGGTACATAACATGGAGCACATGATGGACGTGTACAATCCTCAATCAAATATGGGTCTCTACGCTTGTCAAGCAACTTCTCTTATAACAGTTGTAGTAGCACTTCCCTTGCTAAAAGCATAAATAAGTCTCCTCGAATCTTCGGGGACCGGTACTCTCACCAATTATAGGAGCAACGACTGTGGATTGGAAAAATTTCTAAAGAAATGTGTGAACAGTTTATCTTTGAAACATATGACACGAAAAAGAATTAAGCAGTATTATCTATATACTTCATGCAACAGTTCATTTTTCTCAAAGTTGTATGTTCCGATTTGGTGACTTATAAGCACCAAACACCCCGAGGCACCATGCCACAACCGACGTTTTGTTATACCGCTTCCTTTCAACAGTTCCGTGGTTTCGAACCACAATTGCTCGCTTCGCGTGCGAAACTTATCATTTTAGTCTTTAAACATAAATACACTAGATAGCTACATTTATCTCATGTTCTACTGTTAGTGGTACAACATGCATTCAATCGGTCTTCGTCAATTTGAACGTTTTTGAGGCAATAAGAATCCGTTGACGTAAAGGAGTAGAAAAGAAGGGCCGAACCACCTACCAAGTAGAGGATGTGCCGAGAGAAGAAGACCACTTTGCAAGGATCAAGCGTCACTTACACGCACTCCTGCAAATCGATGGAAAAATACAACCGACGTTTTGTTATACCGTTTCCTTCCAATAGTTCCGTGGTTTCGAACCACAATTGCTCGTTTCGCGTGCAAAACTTATCATTTTAGTCTTTAAACATAAATACACTAGATAGCTATATTTATCCCATGTTCTACTGTTAGTGGTACAACATGCATTCAATCGGTCTTTGTCAATTTGAACGTTTTTGAGGCAATAAGACCATCTCCAATGGGGGTTTCTATCTTCCCTATTTTTATGGAAGAAATCCATTTTAGAAAAAACTTCTCCCAATGGTGATTTCTATCACCATTTCTATCCTAGGTGGCAATGATGTAGGATAGAAACTTTCTAGGAGGGTTTCTACATGTAGAAACTCTCATAGAAATTCTTCTATCTCTCATGACAATTATTATTGGGCCCCACACCATTAAATTGATCTTTTTACTATGTGACACATAGGATAGAAATGGAGAACCATTGGAGAGCAATTTTGTATGTCTACAATTTCTATGTAGAAACTCTTCCAACTAGGATAGAAATCTCCTTAAAGTACAATGCCAAGTAGGATAAGAACTCAATTTTAGAAATCACCATTGGAGATGGTCTAAGAATCTGTTGATGTGAAGGAGTAGAAAAGAAGGGCCGAACCACCCACCAAGTAGAGAAGGAAAAACACATTTATCAAAACCAAGCAGCCAAAACATTCAAGAAAACTACAACGAATCGGTCCCGTTAAAGGACTCTTATATAGAGTTCACTCGCCGAGACGCGGTCCGCTGCATTTTGGACTTATTCCAACTGAAGCCGATTCATTAATTGGAAATGTTCTTATAGCATTCGTCCGAATCGATTTAGTGCCGAAAATATTTTCATACATTTAGCTTTCAACTGAGTCAGACTAGCCACAAGCCTATTACATAGTGCGCCGTCTAGCTGGGAGCCGACACTACATAGCTTCCCACATTTTTAAGTCTATCAGTACCTATCATCTGGGAGACCTAGACTTATCTCATCATAATGGCATTTCCTATGGAGCTTAAGAATGCTCCATACAAGAATTGGCAATTTCTTGTGACAAATTGTCGACAGGGGCGGCCCTGGCCTAGGACAGGCCGGGCGACGGCCCAATGCCCCAGGTGTCACGACCCGCACCCGATGTAAAGGCACAAGTGTAAGACAACGTGCAGCCTACGCCGCAACATCGACGGTAAAACGCTATCTAGGTCTACTATGCTAACTAACACAACACATGGATATGTATCAAAACCTGTCAATGATATCTCAACTCCAAAATGATGACAAATGATGATAATATTCATACTCAATCATAATGACTATAAGGAAGATAAATGGCACGATAATAATATAAAGACATAATATGAAATATCCAGAAGAAGTCTAACATCAATATAACACAAGTCCAAAAAGAATCTAAGAGTCAACTATCTCAATAATATAAGTTTCAATAAAATATACCGAGAGACATAAAGCTGGAGACAAATCCAGTACTAAACTAGTCTAACTGAGTCGCTACTAGAGCCTTCGTAGCTGGAGCTAAGTCCTCATGAATCAGTGTCTCCTGGTCTACTCCTACTACATCCTGTGGGCCGTAGCAGGGAGGACATCCATCATCTAAATCATCTGGAAAAAATATATCCCGTCTGGATTGGAGTGAAGTACACCTCTAATAACAGTTTCAGTAAATGATAAAAACTATGTAACAGTAAATAGAGAGAATTATACAAGATAATGTAACAGGTACATGAACGTAGCAAATATGAGAAAGCTGTAAATAACATAAGAGCAGGAAACATCGTGTACAATAATCAACAAATAACTATCTAAGTGAGTGAGCACTAGTTTCAACATGTGATTGGCTTAGGAACTTGCACATAAATTTATGGCTTTGTTAATCATACGTGCGGTATATGATTAACACTCATAGAGAACAATGACTTGCACAGGGAGGGTATGATCATATATCTACACTACTACTCCCCGCACCCAACTGGTACAGTGGATCCAACTATGGTACGTTACGACACGGTATTCACTGAAAAGGTAGCTAATCTTCTCATAAATCAGTGTCCATATAATGCACAAGAACAACAAGGCTTGCACAAGGTACACCAAGACATATAAGGAATAATATCTCATGACGGGATCATGAAATACCAATCAGTGTAATCAATATGTCAAGAGGTCAAGGATATCTGCACTAAATACAGGAAACATAGAAGATACCATAAACGAAAAATTATCAAAGAATGTAGTCGCCTAAAATCCGGTGTGAAGTATCAACAGTATCCGAAACAGTGCCTCGAAGACCTAAATATGGAATATCAATGTCAATTGATGTTTTGGAACCATAAACATGCTATACTAGTTTGATACTAGATCTCCAAGTCATTTCTAGGTCAAAACTAGGTCAACTAGGTCAATATCTTGCTAAACTTGGTCAAACTAGGTCATTCCTAGGTTTTTTAGGTACATACCTTGCCTTACCAAGGTATTCTAGTCTATACTAGATCATATCCCATATAATGTACATATATAGGCTCTAAAATGCAATAACCTAACCTTTACCTCATTACCTAATGCATTACCCTTATACCTTAACACAAAGGTAAAACCAAACCCAATACCCAATACCCTATCACATAACACATAGGTAATCCTATTACCTATACTTACCTACATACTCATATTAACTTATCATGATCTATCCCAACACCTCATAGGTAATTCTACTACCTATATGTCAAGCCTTACCTATTACATCTAATATATGGTTAATACTCATACTCCTACCCTTATGCCACATATATTATCTGTTGGAATTTTCTTCTCTTTTTCTTTTGAAATATGAATAATAATAATAATAATAATAAATTGTTACCGGCTTTCAGGGAAGTCGTACACGTAGTACTGTCCTAAGAGTTAATCTGGATCTATGTGTAGACTTTGTCTGAATGCTCCTAGTGGTAAAATCTTCGCTCCACCGGAATCTCCTTGTCGTACACAACGTAGAGAGAGCGACCCCTGACTTAGCTCTGTCCAGAGCAAAAAATGAAGAACAGACGAGAACTTGGAGATGACAAGAATTGGAGAGAGTTTTCGTATAGGAATTTTTCAGTGTGAAAGAGAAGGAGATGAAAGCTCAATATATAGGCATATTTGATCTTATGTAAGAGACATGAATTATTAGACATTAAATCAGACGTTACAAACGTTACACAGTAAAACACATGTGCAACATGTGGTTCATTGAACCTGGACAGAAATTAGTGTATCAAACGTTACAAAATTTATGGGTTGTAACGGTCAGAAAATTTAAAGAGGAGCAAAAAGGTTTTTAGGGTTTCAGCTCCGAACCCGAAGAGAAAATCGAATCGGCATTCGGCGTCCGCGGATATGGGCACGTACCTGCACCCGTTACACGCGCTCGTGTGGCCCATAGGGCTACCCATACAAGACTTCAATGAAGCAAGAGGAAACAAAGTAATATATGCACACCAAAACCTCCTAGTCTAGCCGATGTGGGACTAAAAAGTGAAGGGAAATTGGTTTTTGAGAAAGGATTATCAGCAGCACGTTATCTCTCTCTCTCTCTCTCTATATATATATATATATATATATATATATATATATATTTATATATATACCCATATAAAAACCTATACACTAGGCACTCACATACCTGTGTGCAGTGCATCAAAGCACCACACCCTACCACAAGCTGCTGCTCCTCTATTCTCTGCACAGAGTAGCAACTGCTACTGCTGCTACGTGCTTCAAATCCCCACCACAGCAGTACATATTGCTGCTAACTCCCCTTTTCCTAACTTGCATACACCTATTGCTACTGCTCTGTTGACAGTAAGCAGTATGCTGCTGTACTGCCGTTCTTATGTAACGGACATGAATTTTCAGTGTAAGAGGAGATGTAAGCTCAATATATAGACAAATTTGATCTTATGTAACGGACATGAATTATTAGACATTAAATCAGACGTTACAAACGTTACACAGTAAAACACATGTGCAACATGTGGTTCATTGAACCTGGACAGAAATTAGTGTATCAAAAGTTACAAAATTTAATGGATTGTAACAGTCAGAAAATTTAAAGAGGAAAAAGGTTTTTAGGGTCTCAACCTCGAACCCGAAGAGGAAATCGAATCGGCATTCGGTGCCCGCAGATGTGGGCACGTATTCGCACCCATTACGTGCACCGAACCGAGCCGGACCGGACGGCGGCGCGCGCGTGTGGCCCATAGGGCTACCCATACAAGACTTCAATGAAGCAAGAGGAAACAAAGTAATATATGCACACCAAAACCTCATAGTCTAGCCGATGTGGGACTAAAAAGTGAAGGGAAATTGGTTTTTGAGAAAGGAGCAGCAATAGCACCAACAATCCCCCAAAAACCAAGTTCCGAATAAGGAAAAATATTAGTAGAAAAGATCTGGACAGGTTTATACTATGCATAAATGAGAAGGACTACAGCCTTGAATCTCACGTAGTGACTATTGTCTTTGTCTGAATAAGTGCTTGATGGACTATGCCTTGAATCAGTCTTTTTGAATCAGATTCAGATAATAATACACAGTACGCTAGAGGTACCTAGGTCTATCGGGTGGCGCGTTTGATTGGTCATGCACACTTTTTCACATTCAAGAGAGTTGTCTAGGATCGCCATGTCCTATAGTCGCGGCCTTCACGACCTCTCATATAGGTAAGTCCTCAAGGGTTGGTTATAGGAATCAACCCTGTATATTATACTTGGACTTATTAAGAGTTAAAACTCATCCTAACCATATCACACAGAAACACTGTCACCATAGGGATGGGGTATCCATGTGCTCATGTACAGCCTCTTGGACATTTATTTTACGAGAATTTAATCTCAGGGTCAGTGTTCCGTAATAGTCACCTAGTCCAGCTTGTTCCTACCCATTGAACTGATTTCTTGGGATTTCTAGTTAGACTCGGTTGGGTTGCCATTGCTGGTGACTAAACTATGTGTTTAATCCTATCCCTCTCGATGATTCTAGGATCAATGTCCTAGACAGACCCTTCGTCAAGTGGTCTGCAAGGTTCTTTTCTGACTTTATATAGTCAAGAACCACATATTTGCCTAATAGGCTTTTTATCGATTTGAAGCGCAGCTGCAGGTGCCTGTTCATTTTAGCATTCACAGAATCATGCTTTAGTAGTTCTATAACAGATTTATTATTACAGTTTATAGAAATTACAGAAAAATAATGAATAAAAACAGGTATATGCATAATAAAATTTCTAAGCTATTTGGCTTATGTACAAGTAGTGTCCAAAGCTATCATTTCAGAGTCCATTGTATTCCTGACAATGATAGTTTGTTTACATGATCCCCAGGAGATTGCAACTCCTGCTAGGGTGAAAACATATCCAGTAGTGGATTTCACATCATGTGAATCAGTTACCAATTTGCGACGGAGTAACCTTCTATGATATCAGGGTGTCTAATATAATGAAGTTTATAATCTAGAGTACCCTTAAGATATCTAAATATTCTGTCCAATACAGTCCAATGCGACTGATTTGGGTTACTAGTATATCTACTTAGTCTTCTAATAGCAAATGCAATATCAGGTCTAGTCCTATTTGTTATGTACATGAGGGATCCTATCATCTGTGAATATCTATGTTGTTCTATAGGTGATCATTCATTCTTCTTGAGAACAACATTACTGTCATAAGAAGTAAGGACATATTTTTTGTCAAAGTACTCAAATTTTTTTAGCATTTTCTCATTTGAATGTGCTAAGGATAGAATATAGCCCTCTTTGCATTTGGACACTTGTATTCCTAAGATCAAGTTGGCTTCACCTAAATCTTTCATGTCAAACTGCTTAGATAAATAATTCTTAGTGTTATTTATCAATTCCAGTGATGATCCTAGAATAAGGATATTATCAACATACAAGCATAAGATGACACAACTTTCATTTGTACTTTTAGAATACAAACATTTGTCTTATTTATTTGGCACAGAACCAAATTCTAAGATAATTTTGTCAAATTTGTTGTGCCATTGCTTGGGAGCTTGGTTTAGGCCATAAAGTGATTTTACTAATCTACAAACTTTCTTTTCTTGACCTTTAGCAATGAAACCTTCAGGTTGCTCCATATATATTTCTTCTTCTAAATTTCCATTTAGAAATGATGTCTTTACATCCATTTGATGGATCAGGATATCATGAATGGAAGCTAACACTAGAAGGGTTCTAATAGAAGTGATCCTAGCTACAGGAGAGTAGCTATCAAAGTAGTCTAATTTCTTTTTTTTGGTAAAACCTTTGGCTACTAGTCTAGTCTTGTATTTCTCTATGGTACCATCGGTTCTAAGTTTCTTTTTGAAAATCCACTTACAACCTATGGATTTACTACATAAAGGTAGGTCTGCTAAAAACTAAGTACTATTCTCTATAATGAAATTGTACTCATTGTTAATAGCTTCTTTCCAGAAAGGGGCATCAGGAGAGGATATGGCTTCTTTATAAGTTGAGGGATCACCCTCTATCAAAAATGTGAAGAATCCTTCGCCTAAATTCTTTTCAATCCTTTCTCTTTTACTCCTTCTAGGTTCTATATTTTGTTCTGGTTGAGAACTTAATATTTGATCATGAGAACTATTAAATGGAGTAAGAGAATGGTTGGAGGATGATGAAGAAGTTCTATCCTTAAGGGAAAATATATTCTCAAAGTAAATGCATCTCTAGCTTCTATAATTGTATTATTAGAGATTTTATTTACTTCAGAATGAGTTACAAAAAATCTATTGGCATTATTATCTAGGGCATATCCTATGAACACAACATCAACAGTCTTAGGTCCTGTCTTTCTCTTTTTGGGTTCAGGAATTCCTATCTTAGCTAGACATTCCTAAACTTTGAGGTTATTAATCCTAGGGGTTTGGCTTTTTCATAACTCATATGGTGTCTTATCATTAGCCTTACTGGGTATCCTATTAAGGATATAACATGCTAACAATAAGGCTTCTTCCCACAGAATATCAAGGGCACCTCAACTGAGAAGCATTATATTTACCGATTATTTCTTTCAGCAACTCCGGTGGACTGTGGTGAATAAGGAGCAGTTCCCTCATTAATAATTCCATGTTCTTCACAGAAGTTTGTCATTTCATTTAAGGTATACTCTCCATCACGATCTGATCTAAGAATCTTAATCTTTCTATCTAACTGGTTCTCAGCTTCAGACTTATAGACCTTGAATCTGTCTAGAACTTCATCTTTGGTCTTAAGAAGGTATGTGTAACAATACTTTGAATGATCATTTATAAAAGTGGCAAAGTATTTCCTACAGTCTCGGGTCAAAACCCTTTTGGAATCACAAACGTTACTATGAATAAGTTCTAGAAGTTCAGAATCTCTTTGGACAGATTTGAAAGGTAATCTAGTGTGTTTGGCTTGAACACAAATCTCACATTTGTGTTTGTCATCAATAGGAGTCTTAGGAATAAGATCTAAGTTCATCATCCTTTTAAGAGATCCTAGATTCACATGACCTAGTCTGCCATGTCAAACATTGGAGGATTCAACATTAGTGACAACAAGAGAAGGATTTGAAATTTTATTTATAGTACTCAAAATAAAGAGTCCATATTTTACAAATCATTTTCCCACAAAAAGTTCATTCTTAGAAAAAACTACTTTATTAGCTTCCATTACAATCTTGTATCTTGAGGCTACAAGTAGAGACCCACTAACTAGATTACTCCTAACCGACGGCACATGAAGCACATCATGGAGAGGTAGAATTTTTCATGATGTCATCTTCAGATATATTCTTACTCTTCCTACAATCTGTACCGTTGAGCCATCTCCTAGGGTCGCGCCTCCTCCATCCGATTCCTGATAGTTTGAAAAACAGGAGCAGTAAACAAAATGTCAACATTAGCTCCGGAATTCAACCACCAATCATCAGAATGGTAAGAAATATTGACTATAGGTTGATAGCTTACAGACCTGAAGGAGCTAGAAGACCCATTCAGAATCGTGTTAGCTTCTGGCTTATTTGAGTCTTTTCCTTTGTAGGAGGTATTGACAGCGTCTTTCTTCCTATGGAAGCAGTTGATGGCTGTATGGTTTGTTTTACCACACACAAAACAAAATCTTCTTTGATCCTGGGTCTGACCAAAGTTTCTAGGTTTCTGAGATTGGCGATGAGGGTTTTGGTAATGAGGGATTTGGTGATGTGGTTGAAAACTCCGCTTCTTTTTTAAGGAGTTTTTCTTGGGTTTGAGATAGTGGTTAGACTTGGGTTTTCCATGGCTTTCTACAATGTTTACCCTAGCTTTAAATCAGACCTAGCTTTGGACTTTAACCTAAACTTTCTTCTGTTCTAAGTCTCTTTAGAGTTTGAGGGTATGTAAGAGTTCCTTATAGATGGGTAAGATCCTTTGCCACATTAGACCAAGAAGGAGGAAGTTTGTCTAGTAAGCATACTATTTTATGCTTAGTAGAAAAGAATGTACCTTTGGCTTGAACATGTCTAAGGTGTTCTTGGAATTCATGAATTTGGTCATTGATCTACCATGACATCTGTTGAATGTGGAGGAATTGAATCTTTCAATTTTAGCATCATCACAACCATATTCATCTTCCAAAGCATCACAGTGTTCTTTAGTGCTTTTATATTTAAAAAATATGTCATAGAGAGACTCAGATATAACGTTTAAGATTCTGTGGAAACAGTGGTAGTCTATTTCCTTAGGGGTCTTGGGTTTGGAGGACGAGGAGGACTTGGTTATTCCTATGTCAGACTCAGTATCGTCAGAATCATTTGTGATTGGCGTGCACCCATCAATAGCAGAAATCAGAACTAAAGTGGTAAGCCAAAACTTCATTTGGCTCTGCCACCTCTTGAAGTAGGTGCCATTGAACTTGAAATTAGGGGTCTTGGGTTTGGAGGATGAGGAGGACTTGGTTATTCCTATGTCATACTCAGTATCGTCAGAATCATTTGTGATTGGCGTGCACCCATCAATAGCAGAAATCAGACCTAAAGTGGCAAGCCAAAACTTCATTTGGCTCTACCACCTCTTGAAGTAGGTGCCATTGAACTTGAAAGGTTTGGCAATGAAGGTCGCTTCCTTGATAGTCATGATTTCTAAAGGTATGCAGAAATTTATATATTTATTCAATAAGATGGCTTTAAGTTAAAGTATAACCGTTTAAATGATCTTAGTAATTCACCTTTAAAATTTTAGGTTTTCAAGTTTTGATCATGTTGAGTTAGCTGTAGGGGTCGGATCTCAGCAAGCGGAGGTCCAGTAGAGACGCTTAAGTACCGATCGCATAGACTATTTACGTCTTGTTGACAGAAGGGCCCTTTCGACTTGTGCCCAAACAAATTTCTACTTTAGAATTTTAAAATTAAAGAAATTTACTAAATCAATAAACTGTTTGCTTTGGGTTAAAATTGAAATATTGAGTAAAAGAAACTAGTATTTGACAAAAGGTATTAACACAATAATGGTTTATCTAAGGTGTCAATTTATAAAATGACAATTGATGATAGCAGTCTTTAGTTCACTGAAATAGCAAATGTATATTTAACCCAATAACAAATATTTATTTGAATGGTAACAAGTAACTTGTTGGTAGTTAGCAAAAATATTAAATAAGTAACAAATATTTGGTAACAGTAATATGACAAGTTAAGCAATGAATAGCAAATTTTATGTTGTTATGAGTTGCAAACAATTTTCCTTTTAACAACAATATGACAAAATCTTCAGAGGGTTCAAAAGTTTGTTCAACAACTTAAGAACAATATTAAATAGGTAACAAAAGTAGTTTGATAACAGAATACAAGAAACAAACTTGTTAATCAGTACAATGAGAATTAACAAGTTTATTTGTTTAACAGAAGAACAAATGTTTATTTGTTAACAGAATAGGCAAACTTGTTAACAATTTACGAAACAAACTTGTTAACAGTTTACAATGAAAATTAACTAGTTTATTTGTTAACAGAAGAAAGCAAAACTTTATTTGTTAACAGAATACAAGAAGTTGCTAACACAATAGAAAATTTATTTTAGCAGAGTAGACAATTCGAATTAACAGAATAGACAATTCTAATTAACTCTTAGATTGTTGAAATTTTCTTCTCTTTTTTTTTTTTTGAAATCTGCAAAAAAAAAAAGTAATAATAAATTGTTACCGGCTTCCGGAGAAGTCGCGCACGTAGTATTGCCCTAGGAGTTAATCAGGATCTATGTGCAAACTTTGTCTGAATGCTCCTAGTGGTAAAATTTTCGCTCCACTGGAATTTTCTTGTCGCACACAACGTAGAGAGAGTGACCCCTGACTTGGCTCTGCCCAGAGCAAAAAATGAAGAGCAGACGAGAACTTGGAGGTGACCAAAATTGGAGAGTTTTTGTATAGGAATTTTTTAGTGTAAGAAGGAAATGAAAGCTCAATATATAGGCATATTTGATCTTATGTAACGGACATGAATTATTAGACATTAAATTAGACGTTACAAACGTTACATAGTAAAACATGTGCAACATGTGGTTCATTGAACCTGGACAGAAATTAGTGTATCAAACGTTGCAAAATTTAATGGGTTGTAACGGTCAGAAAATTTAAAGAGGAGCAAAAAGGTTTTTAGGGTCTCAGTCCCGAACCTGAAGAGGAAATCAAATCGGCATTCGGCGCCCGCAGATGTGGGCGCGTACCCGCACCCATTATGCGCGCGTGTGTGGCCCATAGGGCTACCCATGCAAGACTTCAATGAAGCAAGAGGAAACAAAGTAATATATGCACACCAAAACCTCCTAGTCTAGCCGATGTGGGACTAAAAAGTGAAGGGAAATTGTTTTTTTGAGAAAGGATTATCAGCAGCACCAACATTATCTAAACATATATATATATATACCCATATACAAACCTATACACTAGGCACTCACATACCTGTGTGCAGTGCATCAAAGCACCACACCCTAGCACAAGCTGCTGCTCCTTTATTCTCTCACAGAGTAGCAACTGCTACTGCTGCTACCTGCTTCAAATCCCCACCACTGCAGTACATATTGCTGCTAACTCCCCTTTTCCTAACCTGAATACACCTATTGCTACTGCTCTGTTGGCAGTAAGCAGTATGCTGCTGTACTGCTGTTCTTGCCCTGCTTTCAACCCTCAATTGCTACACAGGCAGCAATTACTGCTGTCCCTGCTGCTTCTAGATTCTTTGTTGTTACCAACAGCATATGGCCTCCTATACTGCCCACAGATGTTACTGCTATTACTGTGCTAGCTGTTCTTTCTACTCTGCACTTGATCTCCCCCCCCCCCCCCCCCCCCCCCCCCCCCCCCCTCTCCTCCCCCTCCTTCACTCCTGCACATCACACATCAGTACACACTGCTATTACTGCTACTGTTATTGCTGGAAGAGTAGCTAATGCTACTGCTTCCAAGCAGTCAAGTACTGCTGCAGTTGACTTCCTTCTTGATCCCCTGTGCACAGGTGCCCCCTCACCTTCCTGTCCTAACGGCAGGTAAGCCACTGCTGCTGTCAACAACAGAGCTCTCCCTCTTCTTCTCAACTGAACCCCTCTACTCCACTAACAGATCTCTCTCTTCAATGCCTACTACCCCCACACTACATACACAATCACATGTGAATGCACGCACACTCTATGATACAATAGCAATCAACCCCAATATCAACACATATATGTGCTTGGCACTTACATACTCATCTTATTCATCCAATTGGCTAACACACACCATCACACAAAGCACTATGACCTATGGCTCTACACACACCTACAAGACCCACACACCTACAAAGCACTATGACCTATGGCTCTACACACACCTACAAGACCCACATACACACACACACACACATACACATGTGTATCCTCAAGACACACATGCACAAATACAAACACTTGGTGAGCATTACCCCTGTTTTGCACTAATCTATGATACACTTGTGATACGTCCAAGATACATATACCAAACATTGTCTGAATTCTACCAAATCACACGAGCAAGTCTAAAATGCATATATGAACCTAATTAGAGCATAACAAGGCTAGTGTCAAGTGTCATGTGAAATTGGACATGTCTGCCACAAGTGTCGGAGGAAAAAACTCCCAAAATTACTCTGTGTCCTACCGTGTCATGATACGGCATACTTGTATCCAATTGTAAACACGGATCTAAACACGCACAAGCAATTCCAATCTAATTAGATCTAGATAACCAAATGACAAACACTTGGTGCACCAATTTCAGAATTCTTTCAAAATTGGCACAAAATTCCATATAACTTTCATATAGAGAGTCATTAGAGCCTAATTCTTCCTCCTATTGGTAGTCCTAGTCTATGGGTGAATTCATAATGGTCAAATTGAACAATTAGAGTCTAATTAGAGAGAAAAATGAGATGTATATCTATTGGGAGATGGATTCCAAACGAAAAGCCAAATGGATACGATCCGGACACGAAGCTCCTAGCAAATGGACTCCTTTTCTAGTGCTCCTAGCCTTCAAGCTCCTAGGCTCCTTCAAGTGATGAGAATGAAAGTAATAGAATAAAAATTGAGTAGATTTTGAGAGGAATTGGTGGAGGGATGGCTCAATTTGGAAAAGAACACCAAATTGAGATGATGGTACCAATTGAAATGAAGAGAGAGAGAGAAGGAGACCCCCCCCCCTCTCTCTCTCTCTCTCTTAATGGCCGGCCACTTAGGGCTAGGTTATGTCAATCCAGAAAATCTAATGTGCTCTCTAAACTTGTCATGTGAGCTAATTAATGCATGGAAGTCCTTAATCCTATTTTGGTAAATAGTCTAATCTCTATTTATTAAATGACATGACTAAATTGGTCTAGTTGGGTCTAGTCCAATTTGTTGGTCCATGTCATACTAATCATTGGGCTCTAGTGTCATGTCTAGTCTAGACTAATTGGTTTACTAACAAAAGCTAACAAATAGGCTAGCCACTAACCATAATAACTAACAAATAAGCTGCCACTAACCATAATAACTAACACAATATAAATAATTAAATATGCACAATATTATATAATATGAAATGACAAAATTTATTTCTATTTGAAAAAGTGGTAGTGACACCAGGCGAAAGGGGGCACCAACATGAATCTATCTAAAATATAACTAGTATGTATCATGTCTTATTTTTAACAAAATATATTGTGGTTTAGTGGTTATAATGTTAGATCTTTACTTTAGAGGTCCTTGGTTCAAATTATGTTGGCAATAAATATTGATCATATTTACATTTATATATATATATTATGTATGGAGGGCCCATTTTAGAAGTTTCACCTCGGGCCCCAATCAGTTCAGGACCTGCCCTGATTGTCGACATGAGGATAACCCTCTAGGTTGGTGCCATATTCCTAGCAAAAGGCAGTTATGAGCATGAGAGGGTCATGCCATAAAATCAAGACGACCATTTGGTAGGTAGACCTACATTTTGGCTATGCAATTTAAGCTCATGCAAACAACATTCCATGAGCTATAGAAAGAGTTTGGATGAAGTGGTCAAATGATAAAGTGTTTAGAGTATAGAGACCTAGACAAAGAACTAAGATGATGTAATTTGCCATTCATCTCTAAAACATTAAACTAAAGATTGAAGAGGAATGACATTCCCATATCTTAAATCCATAATTTATTTGGTGAATTAAACATATTTTTCATCGCTCTCATATGTAGTCACATCACCATATTTATTAATGTTGTTATGCCCCATCTTGCAGTAACGCGCTGCAGAAGAGATCAAGGGAGGTTGCTGACAAAGCTTTATTGGAGGAGGCTGTTCTTCGAAGATCTGTGCGTGTCCAATCCCAACCGAGAGATTCAGCCTTGGCATTCCTCAGATATGTCAACAAGTGGAGGGAGGATGGACCAACCAAAGTTTGTGAGACCAAATCCCCGTGCAAGAGCTGTGGATGAATCCCATATGCGTATTGAGATCACGGTTCTTTGAGGACTCCGGTGCAAAAGCTAAAAAGAAGGAGCCAGTACTAGGTATCTTGAAGAAAGATTTTTGCCTGTATCTGGAGAAGGGGCTGTAACATTCCTGGCTCAAATTTTGATTATTTTTCATGAGCCAGATTCATTTCGGCTTTGTGTACTAAACATGCAATATGAGTAACATGGTGCAATATATCACTCCAGAGACTAAAAAAAAAAAAAAAATTCTAGTAGTACCGGAGTCAGCTGGGCTTTATTATGTACTAAACATTCCATATGAGCTTACATTGGGGTTGTAGATCACTCCAGAGAAATCAATCATATTTTCTTTAGCATTTAATCAAATTTTGATTATTTTTCATGAGCCAGATTCATTTCGGCTTTATGTACTAAACCTGCAATATGAGTTGTGTGGTGCAATATATCACTCCAGAGACTAAAAAAAATTCAGAGTACCGGAGTCATCTGGGCTTTATTATGTACTATATATTCCATATAAGCTTACATTGGTGGGGTTATTTAAAATACCCCATATAGTTTGTACGTATTTTGGTAACTGTTTTCGTTATTTTAAAAACAAAGAACATCCTCTTGGGTGCTTAATTTTTCACTCGCTTTCTTCTATGCACCAGGAGGTACAACTAATTAACTCTATAAATCTGGTAGCTATTTCCGTTGTTTTAAAAACAAAGAATATCTTCCTGGATGCTTAATTTTTCACTCACTTTCTTCTATGCATCAAGGGGGGGTATAACTAATTAATTCTATAAATCGAGGGGGTGTTTTTTGTTTTTAAAACAACGAAACCATTTACCAAAATGTGTACAAACCATAGGGGGTTACAACTGATAACTTGGTGCGGTAGATCACTCCAGAGAAATCAATCATTGTTTTCTTTAGCATTTAATCAAAGGTCTCTGTATATGTTTGTGCTTCTGTGGTGAGTCACTTATGTTCTAGGAGTCGGTTCTGCCCTCTGGGTAAAAATATGATCTCCAGCTGCAGCTACAAATCAATGGGTTCCAGCTTTTAAAGGGGATATTAAAAACATATTAAAAAAGTTATTTAAAGGGGCATTCCGAGAATCGAACTCGGGACCTCTCGCACCCAAAGCGAGAATCATACCACTAGACCAAATGCCCAGTTGTTGTAGGTTCCTTGATAGTGAATAGAGATGTTTGACGTTTACTAGAAAGGGATTGACATGTAAAGTTCTAAAACAAACTAATAAATTGAATCTCCCTTGTTTGAGAAATACAAGTGAAAAATGGGTCATGTCCTCTTCAATGTGGAACAGTTCCATAATTTAAAATTCATACAGTTCTCCTCACATAAATTAAATATTGTGGTCCTTTGTTTCTTGACATTCTAAAGGTCCTTTAAAATATTTTTTTTTAAACATTTTAAAGACTATGTTATTATAATTTCTAAAAATAAATAGGACAGCCTAAATCTAAAAATAGAACTTTTGTTTAGTAATATATACGAAAGTTAAAAATTTACAATCTTTTAATTTTTGTGATGTATCGATCGCACCTTGCACATATGCTCTCCAATAGTGAAATTAATAGATAACCCAGTACTTTATTAGAACTTGTAAGTTTTTGTTGAAGCAAAGTTTTAGATAATTTCTAGCTTTCGTTTCACTTATTAATATAAATTTGTACTTACATTTTTTTTTTTTTGCATTTATTGGACTTATATTTTATTTTTTGTCACAAAAAATATTTATTTTGTTACAAAAAATTATATTCTTCGTAAAAAAAGGTTTTTTTTAGGGGCACCACAACTTCTACTAGGGGGCAGTCCTTACTTAGAGGGCAGCCCAAAAAGTGGAGATTTTACTAGGGGGCAGCCCACATTTTACTAAGGGGCAGTCCAACCCCCCAAACTCTCATTTCCTCCCCAAACCCCAATTTCCTCTCTCTCTCTCCTCCAAAAGAAAAAAAAAGAAGAGCTCTCTCTCCCTCTCCCAAAACCCTAGTCTCTTCTCCTCCACCACTCTAATCCTAATTCCTCCACCAAATTTCTTTCAAGAACACTCCTACATTCGACGAGATGACACGCAAGTCGAAGAAATCGGATTCTAGGTACGTTCTTCCCTAATTTCTTCTATAATTTTCTACATTCTATTCGAAACCCTAGAATAGTTTTAATTGTCTAAAAACTTTTGATAATTTAGGTTTAGAATGTTTTTAGGGTTTATGAATGACATTTTCGAACACGATAAACCCACAATTTTTCTTCAAACCATAACCCTAGAAAACGACAAACTAGCGAGTCGTTTGTCTGTTGGCCCTGAGTACAGTAGGACTGCCAAGCATGTGGCAGTCCACATGTAAACAAGGACTGCCAGAGTCCTGGCAGTCCTCTTTCAATAGAGGACTGCCAGGACTGTGGCAGTCCTTGTGTGCAATTGGACTGCCACATGTCTGGCAGTCTTACTGTACTCAGTTTTAGTTGTGGTTTGGGGGTGGGGGATGGGGGTAACAGTTCTATTTTAATTTGCATTTTTTATTAACTGTACGGTCGCACAATCCATTGTTCTATAGGGGTAACAGTCCTCCGGACGCACCAAAAAGAATACGTCCCACCGCGTCAAAGCGGAAGGAACGCGCGGAACGTCCTCTTGAGCGTCCGATTATAATTTTCGAACCGGCGTGCCAAGGTGGGTCTGGGACACGGAGACCGCCACCGGGACCACAAGCTCGGTCGAAGCAACGAGCTCGTACTCCTTCTCCTTCTTCCAGTGATGGCGACGACGTGCCAATTAGCCAACTCCTACCACCACGTCAAGATGGTTCTGCTCCATCTGAGGAGGGCGGTCCTTCTGAGCCGCATGTCCGTCCGCCAGGTTGCTCAATGTTGGCTTCTTTTGAGAATCATATTGCATATGCAATATGGAAGAACCCGGTATGTACATTACTTTTGTAAGCTACCAGTTTAGTATATGATATCTATATGTATTTCATATTTTTTATGTTTTTATATGTTGTTTGATATACAGAGGACATATCGTATCCTTAGGGCTTTGAGTCACGGGAAGAAAACCGTGTCTTGGCCGTTTAGAAGCTTATCGGAGGCCGTCCAGGTTAAAATCGTACCGAGCGGTTTGCATAATTTGGCAGATTATGCCTATAGGACAATGAATAGTGCCCTGATATCCGCCTTTGTGGAGAGATGGCACCCGACGACCAACACGTTTCATCTCCCATGCGGGGAGATGACCATTACACTTGACGACGTCTACCAGATACTGGAGCTACCAGTTACCGGTCGCATCATGACCAAAGAACATTACAGAAATAAAAAATCCACAAAATGGTACTCGAAGATCATCAAGTTTGTCTCAAGTAACCTTGGACTTGAGGAAACTAGTTTTACAACTCTCCCCGGCTTCAAGAAATCATATGGAATTTCTCTGTCATTTCTGGTGGAGCACTTCACGAATATGGAATTGGATGAGGATGATGATGAGTTGGTCGACACAGTGGCTCGTGCTTACATGCTGTTCGTCCTAGGAACGGTGGACATTTCGGACAAGTTCGGAACCTCGATACATGCGAGGTACATGCTCAATTTATTGTTCGTGGATGACTTTATTGATATATCGTGGGGTAGCGGTATTCTCGCCTATCTTTACCGCGAGCTCGGTATCACATCCCGTGTCGGGACTAAGACAATTGTCGGATGCCAGACTCTGCTACGGTTGGTAGTTGTCGTGCCGTAATGCTTCACCAAATTCGTCCATGCTAAGACGAAGTGTTCTTTGTGCGGTTCAAGCCATGTATCTTTGATGTATGAAATGCATGCCGGCTCCCTCGCCTTCCACTTTTCCTTGAACATGTACCATACGGTGTCGTAACTGTCACGCCCCGATCCCGTAGGAGCGATCGTCCTCGCTAAGGCGTGATGCCGCACGGGCCTAGGTTGCGCCCATGCAAGGCTAAGTCCAGAAACGGCCGATTTGAGCTAGGCCACAGAGTCGCACAGAGTGTCCCCATTTGCAGCGGAAAGTAAACGAACACAAAATTGAAGTGAACTCAAACTCTTTATTAATTTTCAAGAAGTTTACAAGCGGCGCTAGGCCGATATTACAAATCGCTCAAGCTCTCTCTCTCTGAAACATAAAAGGCGTGCCAAGTGGCTTACAACATGGAATGATTCATGGCGATGTTCCGATACATTATGTCCTGTATATGGTGCTCCAGCTCCTTGCAACGCTCCAAGGCTCCAGAGATAGCTCCGCGCCTTAGTACGTTCGAGGAAAGTTCCGCACCCGCCGGCGTCTCCTGCATCCTGCAAGTAGACTGTGGGGTAATCAGTACATTGTTATGCACTGGTGGGGAGGCTAGCTCGCCCACAACGCTATCATTACCAAACACGTTCCATTTACTTTTGTGCACCGTCTATCATTCATTGTCTTTCTAATCTTGCCTTAGGATCAGTTTCATGGCATATTTCAAGACCTATCTCGTGTTGCCGAGTTCAAGTGTGTGCATGGAAATGAATGCACGACTTACCCATACTTACCGTCCGGCCTTCCCTGTCCAAAGTAAACCAAGTTAGTCAACAATTCAATATTTCAACTTAACATGATTCACGTAAACATTTTAGTGCCAAGGGCGTGTTCCTGCCTTAGATTTTAACGCGTCGTAGGCACGTTTTCAAGTTCATTTACACAAAGTACTCCTTATCATTTGGTGCATTACATTTCAAGCCTATACATAAGGCGCTTCATTCAATTAACTTTAGACTACTTTGATTTCTATGCAAGGACTTGCACGTGGATCGCCACCAGCAAAGCCCACTTAACTCTATATGCACCGGTCGCTGGCACCATAAGCCATTTTGGACATCCAAGCCGTGGTATTTCTCAACTAGCATAGGGTGAGGACTGGCACACACCCCGATAGTCTATTGAAATACTCCTGCACTTACGTCCCCCGGGTGGCCGAGTCCGCACCCAGGCAGCCCGTAAGCCATGACTTTGATCCCGCCTAGGCCGGCATATCCCCCCTTTGATCATGCCGCGGAATTCCTTTTTTCTTTACGGACACAGCATTCGCCACCCCTCGCTCGTGCCATTTGTCCACGACCATTTCGTATTATTATCATTATAGGCTAACCCTTAGCCGCAATGCATTATCGACCAGGTTGGCGTCCGTACAGCGCGGGTAGCGAGCCCCGTTGCACGTGTCCGTCACACATGTCGCTAACCATTTCTTTCTTTCTTTTATCTTTCATTCATTCTTTCTTTTCTTTGTTTCACTTGTCCTTTTGTTCATCAATTCATTCACGTATTCATTCTTTCATTCGTTGATTCATTCATTCACTTATTCGTTCATTCATTCATTTATACATTTTGTAACTCCCCGTACGGGAGTTGCCTTGGCGACCCATCGGTCCCATAGCCTTTCAATGTTGCTAAGCTCTACTCGGAACGACTATGTTGATAGTCTTTCTGTTTCATTGTTGTAAACCATTCATTGTTTCATTGTTGAACGCATCAGAGACGTAAACGTAAGCTTGTGCCTTAGCACGAGCGTGGAGCGCGGTACGAGAGTTCTCACAATTTCCATGTTCTTTTCCATATTCTATACAAGCATACAAGATGGGATTAATCCCTTAGCTAGGTGCGTTGGGTCATTTATTAGCATGTGCGGTGTTATCGCCTAGCGATTTCAGTGATAGCGTCCGTATTATTATGTGTCTAGGCTAAGCAAAGACGGGTTCATCGGAGCCACCCACCTTAGCGATGTTCGCATCGGCCGAGCGATACTCCGAGCGTGCCTTGGAAAGTCTCAGTCTGGATTCATCTTGACGGGCCAATGTAAGCCTTGCATCGATTCTTCATCAGGTCGATGCCAACTCTTCGGGTCGACGGCTCGTTTGAGTCGTTGCACTTGCCGTTTGAATCGGCATTCCGCTAGGGCAGAGCGGGTCACTACATAATACACTACTCAAAACAAGTCTCGTCCTCGAGACTTCCTGAGTGCAGGTCATCCTACCATTCCTTAACTCGCGTCATCGTGTTTCTTAGGCAATCCCTATCGAACGGCTCTATCGTTCTATGGCACCGAACTATACTCGATACCTTTCCAAGTTTCGCGTCGCATACGTTTGGTCGATTTTATTGAATAGCTCTTCATTCATTTCAGAGTTGTTGGTTCTTGTTCAATTCATGCGTTTCTTCGACTCGGATGCTATTTTGACGTATCATGGGACTGAAACGGTCGCACGAGGTGCATTGAAATTCGTCAAATACGAGTGTCGTAGGCTGAAGCAAACTCACTTTTCGTCGGCGGGAGCAAACTCACTTTCGTTTATGCGCATCGCAACACCCACTTGCAGCTGCATTCGAGTTCATCATATCGCTGAGTTTGGATCGTGCACGCATCCAAGGCGTCCCCCGAATACGTACATTTCAACCAAGCTTAGCGACTAGCGAAGTCGGACAAGCTACTCGTGATAGTTTTGATTTGCCGATCGTTTTGCTAACTTCGATTTAAAACCGAACTCATATGTGTATCACATATCGTTTATCTCGGTCCTCGAGATGATTTTGATTCGCTTCTCAAGCGCTCTTGCCAACAAAATCAATATGATTTCTTCTTAGCGGAGTCGATCAAGTCTAAGTAATTCCCGTCCGATTCGAGACCAAGTATTGTACTATCATCGAGTACGTCTTCCGACCAATGATTCAATTTGTTATCCCAACTTTACTTGCGCATCATCCATCCCTATCATTCCCTTCATTTGGAGCTAATTTCGTCGTCGTTCACGCACACTCCTAGTTTCCCGTCCTACTCTAAGTCTCGTTTTCCCAAGTCTATCGTCCGTCCAGACGATACTGTAAATGCTATCGCACAGGTTCAATCACTCGGCATAGGGTCGTCCGCCTATCAGCTAGGTCAGCTCACCAGGTCATAGTTACATGATAGGTCCGTGGATCGTCGCACAAGGTCGTTGCACGACGCTCGCCCCAACTCCTATGGTCAAACCATTTGTTCGCTTGTACGGGAGTTTCTACCCAAGTTCGTTTCACTCAATTTTCTAAACATCGAGCATGATCACCTAATCTGCATCAAGACTTATGTTGCACATATTCAATTCAGTTCAATCACCAGTTCTAACCAATTCATGTATTCGATCACGAGGTCATCCAGCTCGACAATACGTTGCGCCCCAATCTCACGCGTGTCCGATTATCCATGGCGGTTCATGAATCACCATGCAACGCTCTCGCGGAATAATCATTCTCATCGGGACGTAACTCTTGTTTGAGTTTTAGACTAACCCATTCTCGATACGCGGATTGGACCTACACAATTCTCAATTTCAATCGTCAAGCACACAAATTCATTTCCGAGTCCACCTTCGCGTCAAACCACAAGTCGAAGCAATCAAATTGCCACGCCATCCAAGTTCAATCACTCCCACCGTATGAATCACCATATCGGCGCTCACGCGGAGTGATCGTCCTAATCCGACGCGACGCATGTGCGAGGCTGGAGTTGCGCTCGCATAAGACAAGAACGTCAACGTTGTGGTTGTCAACGAAGCAAATCCAAACATTTCATTTTCTATCCAAGCCAAGATCGATAGTCCATTTATATTTCGTTCAACTAGAAAATCCTCGAGCCAAATCTATCCTTTCCTCGACACATTTTAACATTTCAAGTATAGCGTCCAACGGAACAATGACATTTGCACGACCGTCATTCGCCGAGTCAGAGTGCCCCCGAGTTATCGCATATCGATCTTTGATACGCCTCAATACCATCGACGATATGCGTAACCTGACGATCTTCCTTTGTAACCGATTTCGAGTCGTGCGTTGATGCTGTTGTCCGAGTTGGATATTCCACAATTTCCTCGATATTCAAGATCAAGTTCGATCGCTATTCCTCAAGCTCGTTTCAAGATCGTTGTTCAAAACTCAAGTCACATTTCATTTGAATCAATCCCAAATCGTACGCGCGATCCTCTAAGTTTCTTCGATCAAGACCATTCACTTTCATTCATCGTTCCGAATCGTTTTCTAACATGCGTTGCCCATTCACAAGTTGTCTGAACGACATCTCGTTCGGGACATTCGAAGTCACGATCAACTAAGCGTGACGCGTTCTAAGGCTTTGCGCGATCGCATCGCCTCGCCGACATACCCGTTCTATCCGTATATCTTGTAGTCTCGCTCGAACAATTTCTATAACGTCCATACACCACTCAGGGTTCGAGCCACACGACTAGTCGTCGACACTCATTTTTATTCTTCTCCGAACCTATCACATACACCACCCGGATTCAAGCCATACGATCTAGTCTTCAATCACGTTCGCGTCATGCGCTAAGACATCCTTCAGATTCGTTCGACAAATCTCTAGCGTAATCGCTCATGTCGTCTCGACGTACTAAGTCGTTCGTATTAATCCTCAAAATCCAAGTCAATCTTTCATGCACGCCTAAGCGTTTGTTTGATAACGTTCCTATCGATATACACTCTAAGTGTAGCTTCGTTTCCGACCGAGCGGTACTTGATATCGCTCGCAACTCGTTTGCACCAGAGGTCTAGGTGCGCGATACTCTGCACCACTTAGCCAAAAGGCTGCGTGCATAACCATCCCGTTCGAACTATACTTTGGTCTCGTGTACTCGTTTGCTGTCAGCGTAAGCTCATCCAAGCACGCACTGCGTTTGCTAACTCTTAGCATCGGTTTCTTCCAACTCAAGTCCGTCGTGGTGGCACAAAGGCCTTCGCCTATTGATCCCGTTCAACCGAGTACTTGCACGAGCTTTTGAAAATATTAGACTTTTTGTATGGAACATCCCAAGGTACAACGAGAGAGAGCGCACACTTCTTTTGTTTCCAACCGAGCTTTCAAAACTTAGAAAATCGAAATAAAGTCCAAGGACGTGAAGCCGTGCTCTGATACCAATCTGTCACGCCCCGCTCCCGTAGGAGCGATCGTCCTCGCTAAGGCGTGATGCCGCACGGGCCTAGGTTGCGCCCGTGCAAGGCTAAGTCCAGAAACGGCCGATTTGAGCTAGGCCACAGAGTCGTACAGAGTGTCCCCATTTGCAGCGGAAAGTAAACGAACACAAAATTGAAGTAAACTCAAACTCTTTATTGATTTTCAAGAAGTTTACAAGCGGCGCTAGGCCGATATTACAAATCGCTCAAGCTCTCTCTCTCTGAAACATAAAAGGCGTGCCAAGTGGCTTACAACATAGAATGATTCATGGCGATGTTCCGATACATTATGTCCTATATATAGTGCTCCAGCTCCTTGCAACGCTCCAAGGCTCCAGAGATAGCTCCGTGCCTTAGCACGTTCGAGGAAAGTTCCGCACCCGCCGGCGTCTCCTGCATCCTGCAAGTAGACTGTGGGATTATCAGTACATTGTTATGCACTGGTTGGGAGGCTAGCCCGCCCACAACGCTATCATTATCAAACACGTTCTATTTACTTTTGTGCACCGTCTATCATTCATTGTCTTTCTAATCTTGCCTTAGGATCAGTTTCATGGCATATTTTAAGACCTATCTTGTGTTGCCGAGTTCAAGTGTGTGCATGGAAATGAATGCACGATTTACCCATACTTACCGTCCGGCCTTCCCTGTCCAAAGTAAACCAAGTTAGTCAACAATTCAATATTTCAACTTAACATGATTCACGTAAACATTTTAGTGCCAAGGGCGTGTTCCTACCTTAGATTTTAACGCGTCGTAGGCATGTTTTCAAGTTCATTTACACGAAGTACTCCTTATCATTTGGTGCATTACATTTCAAGCCTATACATAAGGCGCTTCATTCAATTAACTTTAGACTACTTTGATTTCAATACAAGGACTTGCATGTGGATCGCCACCAGCAAAGCCCACTTAACTCTATATGCACCGGTCGCTGGCACCACAAGCCATTTTGGATATCCAAGCCGTGGTATTTCTCAACTAGCATAGGGTAAGGACTGGCACACACCCCGATAGTCTATTGAAATACTCCTGCACTTACGTCCCCCGGGTGGCCGAGTCCGTACCCAGGCAGCCCGTAAGCCATGACTTTGATCCCGCCTAGGCCGGCATATCCCCCCTTTGATCATGCCGCGGAATTCCTTTTTCTTTACGGACACAGCATTCGCCACCCCTCGCTCGTGCCGTTTGTCCACGACCATTTCGTATTATTATCGTTATAGGCTAACCCTTAGCCGTAATGCGTTATCGACCAGGTTGGCGTCCGTGCAGCGCGGGTAGCGAGCCCCGTTGCACGTGCCCGTCACACCTGTCGCTAACCATTTCTTTCTTTCTTTTATCTTTCATTCATTCTTTCTTTTCTTTGTTTCACTTGTCCTTTTGTTCATCAATTCATTCACGTATTCATTCTTTCATTCGTTGATTCATTCATTCACTTATTCGTTCATTCATTCATTTATACATTTTGCAACTCCCCGTGCGGGAGTTGCCTTGGCGACCCATCGGTCCCATAGCCTTTCAATATTGCTAAGCTCTAATCGGAACGACTATGTTGATAGTCTTCCTGTTTCATTGTTGTAAACCATTCATTGTTTCATTGTTGAACGCATCAGAGACGTAAACGTAAGCTTGTGCCTTAGCACGAGCGTGGAGCGCGGTGCGAGAGTTCTCACAATTTCCATGTTCTTTTCCATATTCTATACAAGCATACAAGATGGGATTAATCCCTTAGCTAGGTGCGTTGGGTCATTTATTAGCATGTGCGGTGTTATCGCCTAGCGATTTCAGTGATAGCGTCCGTATTATTATGTGTCTAGGCTAAGCAAAGACGGGTTCATCGGAGCCACCCACCTTAGCGATGTTCGTATCGGCCGAGCGATACTCCGAGCGCGCCTTGGAAAGTCTCAGTCTGGATTCATCTTGATGGGCCAATGTATGCCTTGCATCGATTCTTCATGAGGTCGATGCCAACTCTTCGGGTCGACGGCGCGTTTGAGTCGTTGCACTTGCCGTTTGAATCGGCGTTCCGCTAGGGCGGAGCGGGTCACTACATAATACACCACTCAAAACAAGTCTTGTCCTCGAGACTTCCTGAGTGCAGGTCATCCTACCATTCCTTAACTCGCGTCATCATATTTCTTAGGTAATCCCTATCGAACGGCTCTATCGTTCTATGGCACCGAACTATACTCGATACCTTTCCAAGTTTCGCGTCGCATACGTTTGGTCGATTTTATTGAATAGCTTTTCATTCATTTCAGAGTTGTTGGTTCTTGTTCAATTCAAGCGTTTCTTCGACTCGGATGCTATTTTGACGTATCATGGGACTGAAACGGTCGCACGAGGTGCGTTGAAATTCGTCAAATACGAGTGTCGTAGGCTGAAGCAAACTCACTTTTTTTCGGCGGAAGCAAACTCACTTTCGTTTATGCGCATCGCAACACTCACTTGCAGCTGCATTCGAGTTCATCATATCGCTGAGTTTGGATCGTGCACGCATCCAAGGCGTCCCCCGAATACGTACATTTCAACCAAGCTTAGCGACTAGCGAAGTCGGAGAAGCTACTCGTGATAGTTTTGATTTGCCGATCGTTTTGCTAACTTCGATTTAAAACCGAACTCATGTGTGTATCACATATCGTTTATCTCGGTCCTCGAGATGATTTCGATTAGCTTCTCAAGCGCGCTTGCCAACAAAATCAATATGATTTCTTCTTAGCGGAGTCGACCAAGTCTAAGTAATTCCCGTCCGATTCGAGACCAAGTATGGTACTATCATCGAGTACGTCTTCCGACCAATGATTCAATTTGTTATCCCAACTTTACTTGCGCATCATCCATCCCTATCATTCCCTTCGTTTGGGGCCAATTTTGTCGTCGTTCACGCACACTCCTAGTTTCCCGTCCTACTCTAAGTCTCGTTTTCCCAAGTCTATCGTCCGTCCAGACGATACTGTAAATGCCGTCGCACAGGTTCAATCACTCGGCATAGGGTCGTCCGCCTATCCGCTAGGTCAGCTCACCAGGTCATAGTTACATGACAGGTCCGTGGATCATCGCACAAGGTCGTTGCACGACGCTCGCCCCAACTCCTATGGTCAAACCATTTGTTCGCTTGTACGGGAGTTTCTACCCAAGTTTGTTTCACTCAATTTTCTAAACATCGAGCATGATCACCTAATCCGCATCAAGACTTATGTTGCATATATTCAATTCAGTTCAATCACCAGTTCTAACCAATTCATGTATTCGATCACGAGGTCATCCAGCTCGACAATACGTTGCGCCCCAATCTCACGCGAGTCCGATTATCCATGGCGGTTCATGAATCACCATACAACGCTCCCACGGAATAATCATTCTCATCGGGGCGTAACTCTTGTTTGAGTTTTAGACTAACCCATTCTCGATACGCGGATTGGACCTACACAATCCTCAATTTCAATCGTCAAGCACACAAATTCATTTTCGAGTCCACCTTCGCGTCAAACCACAAGTCGAAGCAATCAAATTGCCACGCCATCCAAGTTTAATCACTCCCGCCGTATGAATCACCATATCGGCGCTCACGCGGAGTGATCGTCCTAATCCGACGCGACGCATGTGCGAGGCTGGAGTTGCGCTCGCATAAGACAAGAACGTCAACGTTGTGGTTGTCAACGAAGCAAATCCAAACATTTCATTTTCTATCCAAGCCAAGATCGATAGTCCATTTATATTTCGTTCAACTAGAAAATCCTCGAGCCAAATCTATCTTTTCTTCGACATATTTTTAACATTTCAAGTATAGCGTCCAACGGAACAATGACATTTGCACGACCGTCATTCGCCGAGTCAGAGTGCCCCCGAGTTATCGCATATCGATCTTTGATACGCCTCAATACCATCGACGATATGCGTAACCTGACGATCTTCCTTTGTAACCGATTTTGAGTCGTGCGTTGATGCTGTTGTCCGAGTTGGATATTCCACAATTTCCTCGATATTCAAGATCAAGTTCGATCACTATTCCTCAAGCTCGTTTCAAGATCGTTGTTCAAAACTCAAGTCATATTTCATTTGAATCAATCCCAAATCGTACGCGCGATCCTCTAAGTTTCTTCGATCAAGACCATTCACTTTCATTCATCGTTCCGAATCGTTTTCTAACATGCGTTGCCCATTCACAAGTTGTCTGAACGACATCTCGTTCGGGACATTCGAAGTCACGATCAACTAAGCGTGACGCGTTCTAAGGCTTTGCGCGATCGCATCGCCTCGCCGACATACCCGTTCTATCCGTATATCTTGTAGTCTCGCTCGAACAATTTCTATAACGTCCATACACCACTCAGGGTTCGAGCCACTCGACTAGTCGTCGACACTCATTTTTATTCTTCTTCGAACCTATCACATACACCACCCGGATTCAAGCCATACGATCTAGTCTTCAATCACGTTCGCGTCATGCGCTAAGACATCCTTCAGATTCGTTCGACAAATCTCTAGCGTAATCGCTCATGTCGCCTCGACGTACTAAATCGTTCGCATTAATCCTCAAAATCCAAGTCAATCTTTCGTGCACGCCTAAGCGTTAGTTTGATAGCGTTCCTATCGATATACACTCTAAGTGTAGCTTCGTTTCCGACCGAGCGGTACTTGATATCGCTCGCAACTCGTTTGCACCAGAGGTCTAGGTGCGCGATACTCTGTACCACTTAGCCAAAAGGCTGCGTGCATAACCATCCCGTTCGAACTATACTTTGGTCTCGTGTACTCGTTTGCTGTCAGCGTAAGCTCATCCAAGCACGCACTGCGTTTGCTAACTCTTAGCATCGGTTCCTTCCAACTCAAGTCCGTCGTGGTGGCACAAAGGCCTTCGCCTATTGATTCCGTTCAACCGAGTACTTGCACGAGCTTTTGAAAATATTAGACTTATTGTATGGAACATCCCAAGGTACAACGAGAGAGAGCGCACACTTCTTTGTTTCCAACCGAGCTTTCAAAACTGAAAAAATCGAAATAAAGTCCAAGGACGTGAAGCCGTGCTCTGATACCAATCTGTCACGCCCCGCTCCCGTAGGAGCGATCGTCCTCGCTAAGGCGTGATGCCGCACGGGCCTAGGTCGCGCCCGTGCAAGGCTAAGTCCAGAAACGGCTGATTTGAGCTAGGCCACAGAGTCGCACAGAGTGTCCCCATTTGCAGCGGAAAGTAAACGAACACAAAATTGAAGTGAACTCAAACTCTTTATTGATTTTCAAGAAGTTTACAAGCGGCGCTAGGCCGATATTACAAATCGCTCAAGCTCTCTCTCTCCGAAACATAAAAGGCGTGCCAAGTGGCTTACAACCTGGAATGATTCATGGCGATGTTTCGATACATTATGTCCTGTATATGGTGCTCCAGCTCCTTGCAACGCTCCAAGGCTCCAGAGATAGCTCCGCGCCTTAGCACGTTCGAGGAAAGTTCCGCACCCGCCGGCGTCTCCTGCATCCTGCAAGTAGACTGTGGGGTTATCAGTACATTGTTATGCACTGGTGGGGAGGCTAGCTCGCCCACAACGCTATCATTACCAAACACGTTCCATTTACTTTTGTGCACCGTCTATCATTCATTGTCTTTCTAATCTTACCTTAGGATCAGTTTCATGGCATATTTCAAGACCTATCTCGTGTTGCCGAGTTCAAGTGTGTGCATGGAAATGAATGTACGACTTACCCATACTTACCGTCCGGCCTTCCCTGTCCAAAGTAAACCAAGTTAGTCAACAATTCAATATTTCAACTTAACATGATTCACGTAAACATTTTAGTGCCAAGGGCGTGTTCCTACCTTAGATTTTAACGCGTCGTAGGCATGTTTTCAAGTTCATTTACACGAAGTACTCCTTATCATTTGGTGCATTACATTTCAAGCCTATACATAAGGCGCTTCATTCAATTAACTTTAGACTACTTTGATTTCAATGCAAGGACTTGCACGTGGATCGCCACCAGCAAAGCCCACTTAACTCTATATGCACCGGTCGCTGGCACCACAAGCCATTTTGGACATCCAAGCCGTGGTATTTCTCAACTAGCATAGGGTGAGGACTGGCACACACCCCGATAGTCTATTGAAATACTCATGCACTTACGTCCCCCGGGTGGCCGAGTCCGCACCCAGGCAGCCCGTAAGCCATGACTTTGATCCCGCCTAGGCCGGCATATCACCCCTTTGATCATGCCGCGGAATCCCTTTTTTTTTACGGACACAGCATTCGCCACCCCTCGCTCGTGCCATTTGTCCACGACCATTTCGTATTATTATCGTTATAGGCTAACCCTTAGCCGCAATGCGTTATCGACCAGGTTGGCGTCCGTGTAGCGCGGGTAGCGAGCCCCGTTGCACGTGCCCGTCACACCTGTCTCTAACCATTTCTTTCTTTCTTTTATCTTTCATTCATTCTTTCTTTTCTTTGTTTCACTTGTCCTTTTGTTCATCAATTCATTCACGTATTCATTCTTTCATTCGTTGATTCATTCATTCACTTATTCGTTCATTCATTCATTTATACATTTTGCAACTCCCCGTGCGGGAGTTGCCTTGGCGACCCATCGGTCCCATAGCCTTTCAATGTTGCTAAGCTCTACTCGGAACGACTATGTTGATAGTATTCCCGTTTCATTGTTGTAAACCATTCATTGTTTCATTGTTGAACGCATCAGAGACGTAAACGTAAGCTTGTGCCTTAGCACGAGCGTGGAGCGCGGTGCGAGAGTTCTCACAATTTCCATGTTCTTTTCCATATTCTATACAAGCATACAAGATGGGATTAATCCCTTAGCTAGGTGCGTTGGGTCATTTATTAGCATACGCGGTGTTATCGCCTAGCGATTTCAGTGATAGTGTCCGTATTATTATGTGTCTGCAAAGACGGGTTCATCGGAGCCACCCACCTTAGCGATGTTCGTATCGGCCGAGCGATACTCCGAGCGTGCCTTGGAAAGTCTCAGTCTGGATTCATCTTGACGGGCCAATGTAAGCCTTGCATCGATTCTTCATCAGGTCGATGCCAACTCTTCGGGTCGACGGCTCGTTTGAGTCGTTGCACTTGCCGTTTGAATCGACGTTCCGCTAGGGCGGAGCGGGTCACTACAGTAACTGTCAATCGTAGAGGCTCGCCACACACAATTCCAGTCATTGGAGAATTCTTAAAAATTTTACATGTCAATTTTACCTTCCTCCTTCTGAAACTTCAACTTACATTGGGCTTGAATATTACGATTGACATGCCAAGTGTATAGCAATGTATCCGCTTGACGAAAAACAATGCGAATAGCATTAATTAGGGCATACTCTCTGTCGGTCACAAGAACTGACGGCTCTGTATGACCGGTGTAGAGTGTTTTCAGTTTCTCTAATGCCCATGTGTAGTCTTCAAGTTTTTTACTCTTCATGAAGCAAAATGCCACCAAAAATGTTTTTCGAGTAGAGGTAAATCCGACAATATGAAGGAGAGGCATCTTGAACTTGTTGGTCTTGTACGTGCAATCAATGACTAACACGTCGGCAACAGACCTGGCCAGACTTATGCAATCTGGATGAGCCCAAAAGATTGAAACTACTTCATTACTCTGGGGATGTCTTGTATGGAACTCAACGTAATGATTATCGGCAAGCAACTTCAGCACTTTTTGCATCGCCATTCTTGATTTGGTCCGGATAGCGTTCGAAAAAGATAGGGCGTTGTATATTGACCTCATCGTAGACATGTTCTTCTCATCTTCATGCCGTATGACTGAATATATTTGTCTCGGTGCAACACCGGAAGTGGACAAGTCTTCGGCTATCTTCTTCTCCGTAGGGTTCAACCGTCCGACATACGGATGACCCAATAGTGTCTCGGCAACATCATGATTGTGGGTTCCATTCTTCACTTGTACTGGCCACTTCCCTTCTTCTTCGTTTCTAATCTGGATCGTGAATGGACAACCACATTTCCTCGTTCCAGCTTTCTTTCTTGGAACTTTATTTTGGATAACTGTGTCTTTTTTGTGCGATCTCAACACACCACCTCTTTCACAGCCAACCATCACACTGTGTCGTCCCGGGCAATTTTGGCACGATCTGGATATCACTAGAACTAAGTTGTTTTTCCGTCCAACTTCTCGACACCATTGTACCGTATCGTCGCTTGATTGAAACGAAAGATCGGTCCAAAATAAATGTCCTACATCGGTTGCAATTGGAGCATGTACCGCAACATCGGAAGATCGCAACTCCTACAATAGAAGTTAAAAGTCAAAAGGACTGCCACATCTATAGAACTGCCACATATGTGGCAGTCCCTCACATATATAGGACTGCCACATCCCTGGCAGTCCAAATCCATGAGAGGGACTGCCAGAGAAGTGGCAGTCCTCTGTGTCAAAATTCGATTTTTCATCCGAAATAAAGTTAAAGTGTAGTTACCACGAGGCCTTCCGATGCATCAAAGTGTTCTTCGGACGTTGTGGGAGGAGAGTATCCAGCATTTGATGGTCCGGGTTGTTCCATTTTCTATTTCTTTCTACATTAAACACAAAATTTAACTTTTATATGTAAAATTTAGGTTAAAACATTACACAAAAATAAATTCGACGACTTACAAATAAATGAGAGAAGTGATTGACACTATTACTAGATATTTCACCAAAAAATTTTAACAAATTTAGGTGGGGGGACAATTTCACCTAGGTTAGGTTAATTCTAGGTTTCTATTGGGAGGAGAAAAAAAGAGTGGAGGAAGAGTGGAGGAAGAGAAGTAAAGAGTGGAGGAAGAGAAGAAAAAAAAGAAGTTTGGCTTTCATAGTCAATTTTGGGCTGCCCCCTAATAACAAAAACCTATGGCAAACTTGTAATTTTTTCAAAAAAAATTGGACTGTCCCCTAGTAGAAGTGGTGGTGCCCCTAAAAGAAACCTAAAAAAAAATAAAATATAAACCTAATAAACATTAAAAAGTGAAATATAAATATAAATTTGTATTGTAAGTGGGACGAAATTTTCCAAGTTTTTATAGCTGCCTAGCATATAGTTAGCTTTTCTGGTCCTCCTGCACTTGATTCTGCACCAAAAAATAAGGGGTGACGTGGGTGATCCAAATCCAACCACAGAATCCAACCCCAGTATTTTCTCTTGCTTTCTCTTTTTTTTTTTTTTTCCAGTCCAAGCCCAATTTCATATTATAAGTTCAGAAGCTCTCTCCGATGGCTTGCAGTACTAGTCCAGCCATGCTATCTGCACACAGCTTGTTGATCCCCTCTCAAACAAGCAGCAGCTTAAAGAAGCAGGCCTTCAGATGGGGGAAGGGCAGCAGCAGCAGCAGGCTCCTCTCAGTCAGTGCTTCAACAGCAGATGACTCTGACTGCAACGTTGAAGAATGTGCTCCGGACAAGGAGGTCACCTCTAGCTACCTATCATTCTTTCTCTCTGCTCTTTACTTTGTAACACTAGTACTATCAACATCTTTAGTTACTTGTTCTACAACTAATACTAGTACTATGAAAGTTGTGAAAGACTTAGAGCATCATTAGTAAGGTCCATCCCATAATCTAGATTTTAGATTCAGAATTTAGAAGCTAATTTTGTTGAATAGTAAGACACATTCCAAGTTCCAGTTTCTAGATTCGCAGGCCCAACCCACCCATGGGAGCTATAAGTTGGCATGAGAATTTCTAGAAAGACTTAGAGCATCATTAGTATGTCCCAATCTGGAGTCCCACTTTCTAGATTCTCGATTTTAGATTTTACATTATATTTTTACCACATTAATTTTTGGCCCCACATCCTTTGAGACCAAAGGTCATTCGATCATTTTCTACTATATATTTCCATATAGACCCAACCCATTCTAGATTTTTTTTTTGTTATGAATTTGGGCCTCAAGATGCATTTTAGAGTTCCATCTACTAATGATGCTTATAAGAGGGGGGGGTTCTCCTTGGCCTATTTGGTTGGCCAATTTTAGGAGTGATTGAAGTGGAAAATCCGAATTTGGAAAGAGTATCTCCCACTTCACGTGTTTAGTTGCAGATGAGATTTACTGTAAAGTAATGTGAATAGTAGATCTTGTCTACCATCACTTCCTCACTTTGACATTGAAGTTTTTTCCCCCCTCCAAAGTGGTTTATGTGGGAAATCCTAATTTTGACATCGATGTTTGGTTGGAGGATTAATCCTCTCTACTTTTACACTTTCCAAATCATAAGAAGTACAAAAGGTTACACTTTCCATCCCACTTCAACAACTATCCAAACACTAAATATTAGGATTTTTCACTTCTAGCATCCACTTCTTCAAATCCCCAAAACGAAGGAATTGGAAAAACATGCATATGCAATGCATACGCATAACATCGATTTTCTGATTTGCCACTTCGCCGAACCAAACAGCCCCTAAAGTAACACGGATCAAGTCCAGATATCATGTCCCATGAATAAACAATCCACTTTATGTCCATCATTTGCTGTGCAGAAAATGTACAGTGAGGAATGAGATCCTCGTCACAACTCAAAAACCAAATACTAAAATTAATAAGTTGCTATCCTCAAATATTATAATTAGCAAAAAAATCCTCTGACCTTTCCGGACCAAGTTGTAAGATATTATTAACAAATATGAAAAATAGGATTAAATATCATTGTCCATGGCGAGGGTAGCAAGTTGCAATGTGGGAAAGTTCAAGGTAGTTAGTTGTTAAATATAATAGTTTACCATAGCAACTTGCAAATTAGCCATGCTCAAATCTATATTTTGTGCCTTTTTAAGCGAAAAAAAAAAATTTAGAATGTTGCTCAAATCTAACTCTCATCCCGCAAATAATAAATCGACAACCTTCAAAGCTTCACTGGCAGACATCTGCCTTATTACCTCATGACCGAATCTCAAACTATGTGCTCTCAAGTAGTTGGAATGGTATGTAAATTGAAAAGAGTGAAATTCCTTTTGCAGTATGTTATTTGATAATTGTTTCGGAACATCTTCTTCAGGTTGGCAAGGTGAGCATGGAATGGTTAGCTGGGGACAAAACCAAGGTATCTGGGACGTTCCCGCCTAAGAAAAAGGGTTGGACCGGTTATGTCGAGAAAGATACTGCTGGACAAACAAATATATACTCTGTCGAGGTTCGCACAATTAACCTTCAAAGTGATTCTATTGTAGATTCTGAATACACATCTGGATAGTCTGTGTTTGATCTCCAATGAATAAAGAACACAAGAAACAATTGGGAAAGATCAGGCAAAGCAATTGACATAGATAGGGTAAAACCAGAGAACTTACTCAATAACAAGAGTTTTATCAATATATTTGACAAATAGTGGTAGGAGTTATCAAATATCGTCTATCTATGTTGCACATACAAGGGAAAATGGTGTCTGTATCCATATCGTGTCCATACACTATCCATATTATGTTCATCTCTGTGCAACATAGGTGGCTACGTTGTACCTATTTGAAAATATCCATATCTAATATTGTATAGTGTCCTTATACATATTCGTGCAACATGACTGCCTTGTACCTATCTGAAAATGCCCACATCCTGTGTTGTTTCGTGTCATTTTCTGTATCCGTGTCTGTATTTATGCAACATAGACTACCAGGAAGTAAATCAAAAAAATATCCTAATGTCTAATATGATAGCAAGTTGGCCAAGTTTACATGCTGTATTAGTTCAGGTATGTTATGGGTTAGATTTTTGTTCAGCTTAACTCCTACATTCAAGACAATTTTTCAATTTGCTCCCTCTCAGGGGCGGAGCTTAATGGAGACCAAAGGGGGCCATGCCCCCCCCCCCCCCCCCCCCCCCCAAACAAAACACCAACACCCACCCTTCTAAAATGCAATTTGGCCCCTCCAAAAATGTGATTTACTACTCTAAAATATAGCTGCCCCTCCAAACATTTTAGTCAAGCTCTGCTCGCTCGGTGTCGTTATGATGTCCGTTGGAAGTTCATAAATGACCGTATCAATAGCAGCAGCACTTCCTTAATTCCCCTTCTTTCTGATGCTGTCATTGTTTCTGTACTTGCATCATGTTCTCTTCAGCCAGCAGTTTATGTGGCAGAGAGCGCCATAAGCTCAGGATCTGCAGGTACGTCATCAGAAGGTGCAGAAAACACAGCTGCTATCGCTGCAGGGTTGGCCCTCATCTCCGTAGCTGCGGCTTCTTCGATCCTTCTTCAGGTTGACAAGAACAAGCCTCAGGTGCGGAGCGTAGAATACTCTGGACCACCTCTTAGCTACTACATCAGCAAGTTCCAGCCTGCCAACATAGTAGAAGCTTCAGTCATACCTGAACCTCAGACTGCTCCCAGCGTGGAGGCTTCTGCCCCTACCGAAGCGACCGACACTCCGATCGTGGAGACTTCGACACCTTCTGAAACTCCAGTTGCTTCAGATGTGCAGTTCTGAACGCAATGCACCAAATATGGAGGCTGGAAGTGCCATAGTGAGCATCATTTATTTCCTGTAAAAGGCTCAGAATTTTGTATACAGATAAAAAGATGTAACTGAAGTCATATTTGTGAAACACTGATTTGATAAGTCTATATATATATATCTCGATATTCTTGGTATGCAATTCACTTGTTTTTTACTACCATTTAAATTTGATGTATGATTTGTGGAAACTGACAGGATTCCCTTCATTCAGAACATTCATTTGCTTAGATTTTTCTTCCAAATAACACTGTCTAGGGCGTTTCATAGTTGTCCTAGCTGAAACTAATTTTTGTTGTCCCGTGGCCCTTATTGTGGGTCAGTATTGGAACGATCCCGATCTCTTGCGGATTATGCTGTTGGTGTTTTTGCTTCTTGTTGTTGGTATTTTGCTTTAGAAACTAGAAAGATAGTCCCACATTGAAAAAATCAAATGGATAATATCTCTATGTAAAGCTTTGTTTGTGTTGAGAGATCACATGAAGTATGGAGAGGCACATTGGTGCCAGGTGGGGGCATTTTTCTAGTGAAAAAAAGGCTAAACCAGCAAAGAAGCATTAATATTTTTTTGTCATGCTCATGGGATAATTTTCTTATGGAGCAAAGCTCCGAACGACTCGGGCTTAAGGGCGCAAAATGGTGCTTTATTGGCGCACTTTGCACGTCAGTATCGGCGCAAGGCGCCTTGTGCGCAATTGATGCGCTCATGCGCTCATCTCTGCGCGAGGTACGGTGCTGTGCTTGCTGCGCTGCGCGCCTGCGCACTTGTGTTGCTGTTGCGCGGTTGCACGCGGGCTGACGGGCTAAAGGGCGCATGCGGCTAATGATGTGGCTGATTGGAAGATTTGAGCGGTTATGGAAAGATTGAGTTAATTGATCAGATCCGATTTTTGTGGAATTTGAATTTAATTCATTCAAATCTTTCCATTATTCGCTCCTATCTTTTTACAATCAGTTACTGCCAGGATTAGGATTAGAGTTTCGGCCCTTCTCTATAAATACTCTCTTCGTACCTTCATTGAAAATTTACGCCAAAATAAAGAGACGAAGAGAGTTGTGCCGCTGCTGCCATTGGAGTTCTTCGAGTTCGTGAAAGGAGATGACAGCGAGCATTCCAGAAGTTCTTTCGAACTTACTGGTTCCTGGGAGCAGATCGCAATAAGGCGAATCTTGCTTTGAGCAACGGTGATCTTTATCACCCCAGCAAAGTCGTTGCATCAACTTCGGTTGAGAACGAATTTTCAGCTTCGTTGCATCAACTTCCGTTGAGAACTAATTTTCAGCTTCGTTGCATCAACTTCGGTTAAGAACGAATTCTTATCTTCGTTGCATCAACTTCGGTTGAGAACGAGTTTTAATCTCCCTCTTAGGAGAACGAATTTTTCGTCTCTCTGGAAGTAAGAGATCGAGATTTTCATCTAACGATCTGTTTCAGAATAATAATCTCAAAGCAAGATTCAGATCTGATGGAAAACAACCGTGCACAACTTCTCGATACAAGTTTTAAACTTGAGAAGTTTGACGGGGAGCACTTTAACGTCTGGAAGAGAAAGGTCAGCCTTAATCTTTAACTCATGAGCGTCGACTATGTGTTGACAGATCCTGAGCCTTTGATTCCAGAGGGTGAAAGTGCTCGAAGGGTTGCCGAAGCCACGGCTTTACAGTCGAAGTGGAGGCGGGATAACAACATCTAGAAGTTGTTGATCCAGAACTCTACGCAGGACACTCTGACGGAGTCACACAGCAAGACGGTCAATGCAAAGGACGTCTGGGAGTCTGTAGAGAATCTCTACAAGGCAGATAAGAACAGAAACAAGATCCACATGACCGCAAAGGTCTGGAGGATGTGGTTTGAGGACGATAAAACCATGTTGCCTACAGTCAAGGAGTTCCTCAAGTTACGTCAGAAGCTGGTGGATGAGACATGCCCTTCGTCGATGCTTTGTCGTCGGGGGTATTGTCACTAAGCTTCCACCTGGGTGGAGCAACTTCATCGCGGACATGCACCGCAAGAAGAAGAAAGTGGATCTGGAACGCCTCTTGCACTGGATACATATTGAAGACGAGTTGAGGGCTCAACTCAAAGTGGACGCCTTGTCCAAGCAGATGGCTAAGGCGAACAAGGTGCTAGGAGGAAATTCCAAAGGGAAGCAGAAGGCTCCCTACCAAAAGAAGAAATACGTTCACCATCTGAAGGTGTGTAACACCCACTTTTCAGAAATGAGGATAATTTTAAAATTTTGTAATTATAATTATTTAATAATGATATTTAAATCATATTGTGATTTTTAATCAATTTAAAACTATTTAAAATGTTGAATTGTAATTTTGATGGTTAACTAGTTAAACCCTAGTTTTGCTAAGCCTAGAGACTAACCATGACCAAGGGAGCCTAGTCATGTGATTAGGATGACTAATTACAACTTTTTAGTCTAAGGGTATTTCGGTCATTTTTGACTTATTAATGAAAATGAATTTTGATTAATTAATATTTTGCTAATTGAATTGTTAGAGACTAACCTAGAAGCTTAACCTAATCTAGATTAGTCTTGAGGTTAGAATCATGGTTAGAACATTCCTACAAAGTGCCAAGATTAGTAATATCTAGATATTCCTAAGTAGGATATTTCCTCTTTGAGATATTTGTAAAAAGAAGACTTAGGATTAATTGAACCAATAGGAAGACTAGAAATTGGGTAGAAGAACCTTAGCCACACATCTAGCTATTGCCAAACCCTAATTTCCTTAGTTTGGCCAGCCATACAAGCCCCCCTCCTATAAGTATCACACTTAAGAGCCTTTGCCTCTTTTTAAATACCTAGAAAGAACCCTAATTTGTTCTTCCCTAAACCTCTTCCATTTAATCCAAATTGAGTCAAATCAATTACATCATCATCCCCAATAGTCGAGGAGACTTGTGGAGGCTTGCTAGCAAGGTTTGAGGACATTTTAACCATAGCAAATCGAGGAAGACATCAACTGTCACTCCCCGGCCCGGAATCACCCGAATCATCGTCCTCGCAGGGGATGTGATGCCGCACGAGCCTGGAGTTGCGCTCGTGCAAGGCAAGATGACAAGTTCTCAAATGGTTATATTTTTTATTTCGATATTAACGACGAAAGGAAAACAGAGTATACGAAACAATTCTCTTTATTGATATCCGAAACTGAGATTTACAAAGGGCTTTCGATAGCCTAACAATATATGCCAGATTGGCTACAACACTCAGGTTCTCTCTTGCCCACAAAGGATTTCACCGTTCCATACATCATGCCTTCTATATCTCGGCCGCATCAATCCTGTTGCAAGTCCGAGCATCCAGCGATCGCACGCTTCAATAAGCTTTGGCATTTCTAAGCATCAACGCGTTCAAGCAATGCTTCGCCGCGAGCAATCCATTCCCTGCACCCTGCATGAAGCTGGTGGGGGATCAGTACGTTCGTCCTCGTATGTACTGAAGCAAAGATCTTCTTTCCAAACCGACATTATAGTATTTATGTTTATCATGCAACTTAGCTTATGATCTTGCTATGTTCTTCTTAGGGTCAATTTCATGGCATCTTTGAAAGCGTAAATCATGTTATCATAGCAGCATGTTATCAAATTGAATAGGCAAACAAACAAGCAATCTCGTATTTGATTCGTGGCACGACTTCTTACCAAGTCGACGCACTCGTCCTTGCACCGACGCAAGGTGAATACGCCTCATTCCTTCCCTGTCATGTTATATGTGCATCTCTAAGCAGGATTTATATGCGGGACGCATACGCCCCTACAATTTCAATCCATCGTTCCTTAACTATATGAGGGCCGTTGGCGTATCAGCGCCGGAATGGACTAAAGGAGTTTCTTTCTTTTCTCTCACGTTTTCTCAATATTTGGTCGGGCTGTCCGGCGTTTCACGGGTTGGGTTGCAGTCACAACAACCGAAACGTTCCCGCTGCATACCATCATTTGCGGCTTTTTTCATCTTGTTTAAGGATGTGTGCCTACAAAGATTATTCGATTCCCTCCTAGGCCAAGCGGTTCCGGGGTGCTCCGGCATTTAACCGTTTGGGAGAAAAACTCGTGCACGGGAGATATCACATTTTATCTCTTGTCCATTTCATTTGACCATGCAACGCCCTTATCATTCAAGCAATCAAATTCAAACAACCAAACTAGTCTTGAGTCCGAGACTCAGACTTTATCATCTCGCGTCTCTTCCGTTAACTTTCTGTGTTCTTACGTTTCATACTTCGTTTCAATGATCTATGGCATCGTGCCTCAACTCAATGTTCGTCAACCGAACGACCCGAAGGTCTCGAACACCTTTCGAGGCATTATGTCATATCCGACAGTTCTGCCACATTCATGCCACAACTGTATTCTTTCGCAACGAAGCCATCTTTTATTATCCCGTGCATGTAGGCACGTTTCGACCGTATCCCCATGTTCTATAACTTAGCATTCAATGTTCGGGGCTTGCGCGCTAGGGCGCTCGCCTATTGTCTTTCAATGTTCTAGCCATTCTAACTCGTACGCGAAGGCACGGTATGGTTCGTGCACTAAGGCACTCACCGAGTACAGTTAGCCCATATTCTTGCGGCTTGCGCACCGAGGCGCTCGCCTTTACGATATCCAATATTCCATAGCGACTCGTGCATGTGATGCACGTTTTATTTCAATTGTTCTAACTTAGTGTTCGACTCACACTACGATATTTTCCGATCGGACCACGCCCATGGCGTCGATAGGTTAACTTAGCATACAATGATATATTTGACTTATCGAATGAAGGATAAAAAGGAAGTCAATCCTCCCACCTTGAGTCAATTCTCCTTTGTCGTTTCGTCGAGCCGATGCAGCTCGATTTCATAACTTTATTGCACGGCCACTCTCCTGACTTAGCCATTCGAGCACTTCGTGCTTCATTGAATCATACGTCCGATTTGCCTTAGCGTGCCCAAGTCTCAGCCCGTCGTAAGGCGTCGATTTGATTTCGCGGACCCCTTACTAAATATGACAAAAGATCGACCTCTAATATTTTTGCGTCAAAGTATAACCTGCACACAAAACCAATTAAAATTAATACTTGCATCGATTCGGACTTGCGCCTTGGTCGATTCGATTTCTTAGAATCTTCGAGCCGATTCAACGCACTCATCCTTCGGGACAACGCGGTGCTTCGCATCGATTCACTCGATGCATTCTTTCGGACAAGGCAACTCTTCGCATCGACTTAGTTTAATGCTTTGCTCGGGACAACGTAACTCTCGTATCAATTTGCATCGATACATTTGATTCGGTCAACGCGACTACGCGACTCTTTGAGTTAACGCCTCAGCGTAATGCACCGTGCGGAGCGGGACATTACAGAATATACCACTCAAAACAAGGTTCGTCCTCGAACCAAAACCAACACTCCGACTAAGTGTTTTATAGATCGTTTCACGATCTCGTCCCACCAATGTTGTTCAGTTTCACATTATCTCGCAAGCTTTTCATTAACATTTCAAAGTCATCCCTGCAGCTCGATTTGAATTTTGTATACAACTCGATTTGGATCCATACCTATATTCAAGGCGTCCCGAAGATATATGTATTTCGACCAATTCCAGTGGTAGCAAATTGGAATAAAGCTAACAGGTTAATTTCAATCCTATGCTTGCCATCTCGTACTCTCGATCGGACTTATTCTTAGCAACCGTTCTCAGAATTTTATCGCATATGTATATTCAATACATAGGTGATTTTCATTCAACAAAAGTCAAGGCACACGGTGCGATTAAAAATTATATTTCTCACTTCGTATATTTTATCGGAACTATCAATTCTATGCGTCGTGTCGAGCCGTCGCGCATCTAATCACAACGAGTCTTCGCAACGTCTTGCGTTCGTCGCCGCTACCCAACTATTTTCGAAGTTTGGCTATACAAATTATCTCGATACAATTTCTTTATCAACACTCGGGACTATGCCCGCTAGGCGACTTACCTAGCACTGTGCTTAACTTTTCCCGACGTAACTTTAAATTGACATTACACAAAGGCCACAATCTATCCGCCACGAAAGTTTACATCAAGACGACGGTGCTCAAGGCAACGATAGCCTTGACACGAAGGTCTTTACGATACGCCTTACGTTCGATTCCTATCGAGTAGGAATTTACTAGCTAAATTCCCAACTTATCCATCTCGCAACATCGAACATAATCTCAATTTACGCTAGCTCAATTGCAAGATTAATCCGAATCTAACGATATGACTCGTAAGTCATTCCCTTATCGTTCTCTCTCGTGTATAGTACACTTCTCGCACTCGCCTATTCGAATCACCAAGTTCGTTGGTGAATTTCAATTTCGATCGTCGACCAACATAACCATTCGAGCATTCATCTGACGAATACTCAAAATCTAGCTACATCATTTTCAATCGAAAGTTGTTCCAACAATTCTCGATCGCCTAGACTTATCGTCAACACACACCATGTTATATTTGTTATCGGTGCAATCTCATATGCGATATCGCAAGGGTCATCTTACGGTCTGCAGCATTCAATTTGATTTGGCGGTCAAGTCTTCTAGGGTCACCTGCCCCGAAGCCACGCTCGATAATTGTGGATCATTAACAAAGGACAGTTTACTACGAACTATGCTATATCTTATGTCGGAGCCAAATCACATTCCGACCATTCTATCGGACTAACCTAAATCCGCACACAACCATTTCTATCGGCGCAACTGATGCGCAACTATCCTCCGAGTCAAGTCATGCACTACCGTCGATGATTTTGTAATTTACGAAACATCTACTCGTATCGAGTTCGAGTCTATCTTATTCGTGGGTCGACACACGAGATGTTATACGCATCGAGCAATCGTCGATGACTTATAGTCTCGTCTTGATCAATCACGAAATTCATGATCAACCAGTTCGTTCCTTCTTGTATCGTTATTTACAAAACTTTGATAATGCAAGGCGTACTCCATTTTGTATTCTCACATCATGCTTACGTTTTCTTGCGTATTGATCTCAATACGTCGTATCAATTTCGATAGCGTAAGGGTCAACTTTGAATCCGTTTCAACGTCGACAACTTGCATTGCATATGTCCAAGTTCGCAACAAACTTTTCCATACACATTAACTCATTTTTCGATTCGCCGCATCCCGCTATACTTTGATCGCGTAACTGAGTTACCGATTATCCAATATCGAACTCTCAAGTCATACGATCTCGCCCTCTAAGTTTCGCGTGTTCTCAGTCGTACTCAAATGAGTTTCGCCGTAACGTAACCAACTATTTCTTAGGCACGATTACTCACGTCAACCAACTCTTCACCGAAGTCACACATCATGTGATTCAATTTTAATTCGCATCGCCAAACATTCCTATCGAAATCGCAAGTCGTGCGATTCGATTCTTCTCGCCCCACATTTCTATCGAGATCGCAAGTCGTACGATTCGATTCACCTAGCCGAACATTTCTATCGAGATCGCCAGTCGTGCGATTCGATTTGCCTCTTCCAATATTTCTATCGAGATCGCAAGTCGTGCGACTCATTCATAAGCTCGAGTTTTTCCTTTCTCGTCGGTCCGATTATTACTTCACAGCATAATCATTCCGCTAGTCTCGGTCGTCCGACCGACTTATAATTCTCGTCCGACGTATCATTCAATGATACGAGTCTCGCCTTATCGTCCCAACCGATTTTCGAAGAACACTTGCATCAACATACCGTCGTACAAATTTCTAATAGAGTCTCGGTACTCTTCCGTCCGTTGCGGACAAACCTTCCGTAATTCTCACAATGCGTCGATACAATTCATCGCACAAGGGGAATACCATATACCACTCGGAATCGCATTCATCGCCTACGTGGTATGGCATATACCACTCGGAATTCAAGCCATTTCCCTCGCACTATAGTTAGTATAAACCGACAATCTCTTCCGACTCACGATTTCTGTAGTGATCGTGCTTGATCACAACCGCAACTTCGATTCTATCAAAATCCAACACAACTCGATTGATGTTCTCGTTTGCCAACATAAGTTTGGTGTGCAACCGAACGATTCGTTCTATCGATTTACGATTTCAGTTCCTTTACGTTGCATCTCGTACAACAATTTATTTTGATATGCGTTGCACCCCGTGCAACAAATTTTCACTTCCGATACACGTTGCACATCGTGCTACGATTTATCTCCGACATTTCATTTCACTTTGTGCAACGATTCATTTTCAATTTCCTTTGCACTCCGTGCAACGATTAATTTGATATGCGTTGAACCACGTGCAATAATTTTACTTCCAACACGCGTTGCACATCGTGCAACGATTTATTCCCGACTTTCCAAGTCAATGCCCAAATTCGTTCAACACATTCAGTATTGGCTTATCACTTCTCACTTTCATTTTAACGCATATTCACATTAACCCGTTGCACATCGTGCATCATTTTATTTCTCATTCAACATGTTACATTGCAACAGTATCTCAAATCGTATTTCATAATTTGTTGCACTTGCAGCAACTAACATTTTTACGGCTCGTTGCATTCAATACAATATACCCTTCGCGACTTTCTTAACAATCATCATAAAATTTCCAAAACACATGCGACAAAATTTCACGATTTATATTAGACTTATTGTATGGAACATCCAGTGCGGTGTTGAGTAGAGTAAAGAGTGATTTCAAGTGGTGGTGGACAAATTTTAGAATTGTAATGAAGCGAGCGTCCAGAGAAAATTGAGCCTAGAGCTCTGATACCAATTTATCACGCCCCGACCCGGAATCACCCGAATCATCGTCCTCGCAGGGGGCGTGATGCCGCACGAGCCTGGAGTTGCGCTCGTACAAAGCAAGATGACAAGTTCTCAAATGGTTATCTTTTTGATTTTGATATTAACGACGAAAGGAAAACAGAGTATACGAAACAATTCTCTTTATTGATATCCGAAACTGAGATTTACAAAGGGCTTTCGATAGCCTAACAATATATGCCAGATTGGCTACAACACTCAGGTTCTCTCTTGCCCACAAAGGATTTCACCGTTCCATACATCATGCCTTCTATATCTCGGCCACATCAATCCTGTTGCAAGTCCGAGCGTCCAGCGATCGCATGCTTCAATACGCTTCGGCATTTCCAAGCCTCAACGCGTTCAAGCAACGCTTCGCCACGAGCAATCCATTCCCTGCACCCTGCATGAAGTTGATGGGGTATCAGTACGTTCGTCCTCGCATGTACTGAAGCAAAGATCTTCTTTCCAAACCGACATTATAGTATTTATGTTTATCATGCAACTTAGCTTATGATCTTGCTATGTTCTCCTTAGGGTCAATTTTATGGCATCTTTGAAAGCGTAAAGCATGTTATCATAGCAGCATGTTATCAAATTGAATAGGCAAGCAAACAAGCAATCTCGTGTTTGATTCGTGGCGCGACTTCTTACCAAGTCGACGCACTCGCCCTTGCACCGACCAAGGTGAATACGCCCCATTCCTTCCCTGTCATGTTATATGTGCATCTTTAAGCAGGATTTATATGCGGGATGCGTACGCGCCTACACTTTCAATCCATCGTTCCTTAACTATATGAGGGCCGTTGGCGTATCCATGCCGGAATGGACTAAAGGAGTTCCTTTCTTTTCTCTCCTTTTTTTCTTAATATTTGGTCGGGCTGCCCGGCGTTTCACGGGTTGAGTCGCAGTCCCAACAACCGAAACGTTCCCGCTGCATACAATCATTTGCGGCTTTTCCCATCTTGTTTAAGGATGTACGCCTACAAAGATTATTCGATTCCCTCCTAGGCCAAGCGGTTCCTGGGCGCTCCGGCATTTAACCGTTTGGGGGAAACACCCGTGCACGGAAGATATCACATTTTATCTCTCGTCCATTCCATTCGACCATGCAACGTCCTTATCATTCAAGCAATCAAATTCAAACAACCAAACATAGTCTTGAGTCCGAGACTCAGACTTTATCATCTCGCGTCTCTTCCGTTAACTTTTTGTGTTCTTACATTTTATACTTCGTTTTAATGATCAATGGCATCTTGCCTCAACTCAATGCTCGTCAACCGAACGACCCGAAGGTCTCGAACACCTTTCGAGGCATTATGTCATATCCGACAGTTCTGCCACATTCATGCCACAACTGTATTCTTTCGCAACGAAGCCATCTTTTATTATCCCGTGCACGTAGGCACGTTTCGACCGTATTCCCATGTTCTATAACTTAGCATTCAATGTTCGAGGATTGCGCGCTAGGGCGCTCACCTATTGTCTTTCAATGTTCTAGCCATTCTAACTCGTGCACGAAGGCACGGTATGGTTCGTGCACTAAGGCACTTGTCGAGTACAGTTATCCCATATTCTTGCGACTTGCGCACCGAGGCGCTCGCTTTTGCGATATCCAATATTCCACAGCGACTCGTACATGTGATGCACGTTTCATTTCAATTGTTCTAACTTAGTGTTCGACTCACACTACGATATTTTTCGATCGGACCACGCCCGTGGCATCGATAGGTTAACTTAGCATACAATGATATATTTGACTTATCGAATGAAGGAGTAAAAAAAGAAGTCAATCCTTCCACCTTGAGTCGATTCGCCTTTGTCGTTTCGCCGAGCCGATGCGGCTCGATTTCATAACTTTGTTGCACGGCCACTCTCCTGACTTAGCCATTCGATCACTTCGTGCTTCATTGAATCATACGTCCGATTTGCCTTAGCGTGCCCAAGTCTCAGCCCATCATAAGGCGTCGATTTGATTTCGCGGACCCCTTACTAAATATGGCAAAAGATCGACCTCTAATATTTTTGCGTCAAAGTATAACCTGCACATGAAACCAACTAAAATCAATACTTGCATCGATTCGGACTTGTGCCTTGGTCGATTCGATTTCTTAGAATCTTCGAGCCGATTCAACGCACTCATCCTTCGAGGCAACGCAGCGCTTCGTATCGATTCACTCAATGCATTCTTTCGGACAAGGCAACTCTTCGCATCGACTTAGTTTGATGATTTGCTCGGGACAACGTAACTCTCGTATCGATTCGCATCGATACATTTGATTTGGTCAACGCGACTACGCTACTCTTTGAGTTAATGCCTCAGCGTAATATGCCGTGCGGAGCGGGGCATTACATCAACTCTAGGCTCTTTACATTGAGTTTGAACTCTCAATAGGTAAAACCCTACAAAGCCTAATGAATTCCTAATTTATTAACATAGATGCATCCATTTAGGGTTCCCCTAGGTGTAGCCCAAGTTTGGTAGGAATTCGTGTCCATTTCGTGTCCGTATCGGACACGTATCAGTATTTTGAAATAAGTGTTTGGTAAAATGCCACATAGAAAATTATTTTAGTAATTTTCAAAACTAATTACACATTTTTGTAGCCCTACATATGGGAATTCTAGAACCCTAAGACTGAGCACGATTTGAGTTAGATTTGTGTCCAAATTGGACACGCACCTCATGCCCGAGACACCGCTCGGGGCTCGTGCGGCTCCCCTACTGCTCGGGATCGACACAGGACACGACACGACACGACACGACACGAGAATAGATGAAACTTGGTAGACACATGGGCCTAGTGTCTGACATGACATCAAAAAAGTTTTATGAGTCCTCGATGTATGTGCGCAAAGAAATCGCATGCGCACTGGTCCTTGCCAACACTGTGCACACGTAAAAATGTGCCCTGATACGTACTTCGTGCGTGGACACACGACTTCATGGATACGACTCAAGCACCTAGACACATACCCTGACACCCCACCTAGCTACTGACACGAGCACGAGGCTCCTCGTGTCGTGGGTCGTGACCTTTTGTGATTGACACGCACGCACGAGGCAGCCAGTGCACTGTTTTTGATACAATATAAAAATCTCTGGTTTTGACACTTCGTGTCTCGATTTATGGGACACGTGGATACGTGTGAGTGTCACACACATGACCACCCCCCTGACATGTGTGTTTGGTTTGATTATTGCATAAGATTAGGTTTAGTTTGGGTTTCTTTGGGATCGACTAATACATGTTGTTTATTGGGTTTCGAAAATATTCTCAGATTAGTTCAAATTCGAATCCTATATTTCAAAATGAAATTTTATAGTGATTACCTGGGTTTAAGTTATATTTCAGATTAGTTTCATATTGGGTTTGATTTTGTTTTATAATATGTAATGTATTGGTGTTCAAAAAGTTGGAAATTTGTTAGAGTTCATCATTTGTCTCTGATACTTGACTTGGGTTATTGGTATTTTCCTGAGAATGCAATGCATGGCAGAGGTTTAGAAGTAGAGCATTGGCAGCAATTTAGCAAGAAGGCAGTGATAGCAGTAGCTCTAGAGTATTGCAGTAGCTTAGTATATATGTTTATATATTATGATTAACCACTACTAAAATAAGGCAAATTAGCGACGTCAAGGTACGTCTCTAATTAAGGAAAATACGTCGCTAATTAAGGAAAATACGTCGCTAAACATAATTAGCGATGACTTTAGCGACGAAACATGAAGGTCGCGAAAAAGCTAGTCGCAGATGACAAATTCGTCGCCCTCCGTCGCTGTTTGCGACGTCACCCCAATGTTGCTGGGTTGTCGCAAAATTAGCGACGGAGGGCGACGAATTTGTACGTCGCCAAATTAGCGACGTAGTGCGACTACTTAGCGACATTATTTCTTTTTATGTGATGACATGGCATGCCTGCCACATCAGCAGTGTAGCGACGTACAACAACCAAATTAGCGACGTCAACTCTCTGCCACGTCAGCTACTGAGCGATGGATTACGACGGATAGCGACGTAACGGCGCTAATTAGCGATGTCAGGATACGTCGCTATACGTCGCAGATCGTCGCTATACGTCGCAGATATTGTAAAAAAAATTTAAAAAAATATGATTGGTATTTTTGTTATGTTGTGTGTCTGTATTTACAGTGTGTGTGAAGTGCAGTGTTCGAACCATCGACAGTTTCGCTTACTGTTCTATGTTTTATCTTGGATAGAAAGAGCAACAGTTCAGGGTGCACTTCTCAGAGCTTCCTCTTCACGTCCTTTACCTTCTCGGGATCCTTTATGATGTCCCGAGAAAGTAAAGGATGTGAAAATGAAGCTCTCAGAAGTACACCCTGGACTGTTGCTCTTTCTGTCCAAGATAAAACATACAATAGTAATCGAAACTATCGATGGTTCCGAACACTGTATTTTACATACACTCTAAATACAGACACACAACATAACAAAAATATCTATTATATTTTTTTAAAATTTGGGCAATACCTCCTTTGTATATCAGATCATCGCTTATAACCCAGCATAGGTATATTTGTCATCCCCGTCGCAGATATCATCATAATTAACGGTCTTCCATCATAACAGTCTACAACCAAATAGGCGAATAACAGTCTCCCATCATAACAGTCTACAAAGTAAATATCACAAACATACATGTCCAAGTAAATATCATACATGTACTTAATAAAAATACCAACAAAGTAAATATCACAAATATACATGTCCAACAAATATATATGTCCAACAGAGTCAAATAAGAATGAAAATCAGTGTACCAATGATCAATGGGCCCATAGGGCCAATACATACAAAGATGATAAAAAATCTACTAGATCACTGAGGACCCCTACTGCGCATCTGAGATAGCATGTACTCATACTGCTCCTGTGTGAGCTGCACCATAGGGGCAGTAGGAGGCAGTGCAATGTCTGGAGTCGGCATCGTCGATGGATCGGAAGGACGTATCTGCTCCAGCTCTCGCAGTAGCTCAGCATGCGCAATAAGGGTACTCACCATCCTCTTAGAACTCTCCTCGAATCGAAGTATGTATCTGAGTGAATGAGACAGACATGGTCTTCTGTGATCCCTCCAACTTGACCTGTCTATGCTCTGTACGCTCCATAGACTCGGTGAGCGTGTGCAAGCTGGCAGCTGTAGCATGCTGCAGACTCATCAGCTCCTGTATATACTACGCTCGACCGCATCAAATCATCCGATGATCATCGGATCGTCGGATCGTCGCTCTGCGGTATGGTGATCAGAAATCTGCTGCTGCAACTTGCGACGCAGCACGTCGATCTGACGACCAATATCCTGAGCTCGTGATGACGCTTACGAAGCTGGAGACTGCACACTGACAGAGGGGGCCCGGGATGACTCTGAAGCCAAATAGGCACCGTAGGATCCCGTACCGTAGTACGTACCCTTCTGAAGACCACCAACAACGGTCATCCAGAGGTCATCCGATGAGGAGCTGTAGGCGGCTGGGAGGATGTATCAGTCCCTCCCTCTGCTGGCGCACTAGCAGCAGCAGCCGCCTCCTCTTGTAGCTGAAGAAACTCGGCCTATAACAATGTTTGCTAACGTCTAAGTGTTTGCTAAAGTCTATATTGATATCTATTTTCCTGTTTTCTAAATTATAGTAAATTAATATAAAGAATAGAACGTACATATGCCTGCGTCGCCCTCTCGTCAATGAACTCTCCAGCCCTCCGATGGGTGACCAGGAAGACGGTCACCATGTTGGGATCCTTACATTTTTTTATATGTTAAAATATATTATCTATTATTAGTATTAAATATTTTATCCAACTATATATAAAATAATGTCCGTCATAGGAAACGTACTAGACGACGAAAATGCTCCGTCATTATCACGACCCATACCCTAGAGTTAGGGCACGAGAACGTAACAACGCCCAGCCTACGCCGCAGTATCGGCGGTAGAACGCTGTCCTAGGTCTCAATGCATCTAACAGTATAAGATTAAACAGTTTATACTCCCCGAATGGGGGTGACATAGCAGAATGTAAACTCAATCACATCTAAGGTAGAGCATAAAGGAAGATAGATAAAACATGAAATCGAAAAGAGATAAAACAGATAGAAGTCTAAGTGTCTAAGATACAAACTCAGAATACATCTCAAAACCCAAATACAGTAATCCATAAATACAACTCAAGATGACTGAAAATAAACTATAAGCAAAAACCCTAGCTATCTATGCAACCTCTACTGTCTCCTCTAGGCTAGCAGGCAACCTCCAGGCTATCTGTAAAATTTATCAACAGGTCCAGTCAGGACAGGAGCGAGCACATTACATCTCAACAGTTCATAGCAGGTTAGAAAATTTAATCATGTAGTAAAGTAAGATACATGTACTGAAAGAAATGCTGTATGTAAACAGAGAGAGAGCTGTAATAGAAATATCTACTATAAATAGAGAACTAACATGTGGCTAGTGAGTCAGAGTACAATATAGACATGTAAATGGCCTAGGATGATTCAATGAAGACACTACGGAATGATTCAATGAAGATACTACTGGTGTATTATTCACATGTCCACTTCTACTCCCCCGTACCCCCAAACAATACACAAGGATCCAGCCAGGTTACGTTATATGATTCCATGCACGGCCCCCGAAGGGTGATACATGGATGTCCCATAAATGGGGAGTCTGAGGGTTACCCAACTGTGTAAGATTCAAGAGACTCTGTGATCATGAGGGTACATGTCACAAGTAATCAAGTGAACCAAGAAGCATAGTGATACGCCATGTAAGTAAAACGCACAGAACACGTAGTACCCGATGCTCCCTAAGGATAACATCTCAAGAAAGGATCCATATAGTACCAATCCGTGTGACCGTCGTGACAGTACAAGTAAAGTAATCTACTGCAGGAAATAATTTTAAGCAGGATATGAAATGATCAGAGAATGTACTCGCCTGATATCTGAATGTCCAAGGTAAAGATACTGTCCGAGGAGAGGTGTCTGGCTCCTATTTAGAACAGCACAAGTCACAACATGTCCAGAAGGGTAATATAAAGTACTGCAATGCATTCTACATGAATCTAGGTCAAACTAGGCCAAAGTCAACCCTTGGTCAACTCTGGTCAACTGCACTAGTCAAACTAGGTCAAACTAGGTCATGTCCTAACCCAGCAAGTCTTACTAGGCCTAACCAAGACTTATCCTAGCAAGCACACATCAATACAAGACTATACAAGCCAACATACACCCAACTCTATATAGCATGCAATTATTCAATACTCAAATAGGCAAGAATTCACATTGGATATACACTAGGTAATCTATTACTTTAAACTATATATGTCTACACATATATACACATGCATATATTGGTATTCAACATTAGGTCTATAATCATGGCATTTCAAATGGTTATATAAACTTATATATTACAACACAATATGCTAACATATATATAATATACATACATAGCTAAGTTAACTATATTCATAAATACTTATTTAAGAGGCTATGTGTGTGTATGTGAACATGGCAAAGGGGCAAGTGAGGGTTAAATGGGCATACATAGTATATACATATCAAAGAGTGTCAAAGTGTAAGTGAACAATGTGTCGAGTGTGATAGTGTCAACATAGTGTAAGGGGGTACATGAGGTAATATAGGATTTGTGTTAACATAGAACATTACATCTCATTAACTTGTATATTTTATACATTACATCTATTATTACATTACATTCATGCTTGCATTCATTCATCATTCATTTATTCTCTTGCACTACTATATGTACCATACATTACATACCATGGAACCTACATATTCATTACAAGCCATACTTATACATGCTTACATTAGATAGAATACTTACACCTCATACATCATTTATTTAACCATTTACTCATGCTTGTATTCTCTATTTAGTTACATAATGTATATACATTAACATGGGTTAAAATCAAATAGAACATTATATTACACACAAGGGTGCACAAAATGCATATGTCGAATAGTAACTCCTACTAATAATCAATACTGTACCATCTCAGCATGAATTAAAATTTAGGATTAAAGTATGTTATAGATCTATGTGTTAGCTTTCCGAAACTTCAAACGGATCGCATTTTCGTTTCCGGAAACTCCCGGAATCGCGAAAACACCGAGAACGCGTTTGTCTTTCGTACAACTGACACTCAAATAATTCTCCAGAAAGTTACAGAAAGAATTAGGCCTATTAATACATGTTTTTAGAAAGCTAACTTCAATACACTTCTTTTAAAAAAAATGGGAGATTAAACCGAGCTTTGAGCTAGAAGTTATGACATTTCTAAGTTAGGGCTGAAATTAAAAACGTGGATAAAAATCATGACGGATTTAGATAGTTTGAGCCAAAAGAATACACAATATATATCCTAATTATCCACAACAATAATAGCAATAATAATATAAGGAACCACACTCACAAACTTGATTATATAATCATCATGAACCATTTATTACATATATAAATATAGATACACTCTCATTACAATATATATATATAAATCTATATATGTAACATGAACACATCCACAACACAAAGGACACTCCTATGACCTCCAAATGGACACAAAATGGACACAAATGGAGATACAACCATGGGGGTCATTCCTATGGGTTCAAAATAGACCTATATGCATGAGAAAATGAAAAGGAGAAGGGATTTATACCTCCCGGTAGATCGAATCGAAGAAAAACCTTCCCGGAGCGACACCGACACGTAGAGATTCCAAAAGGAAACGAATGAGCTCCGAATCCTCCCAAACTTGGGTAGCTTCCTCCTTGGCTAGAATGGAGAAGGAAAGAAGAAGATTTGGTGGTGAAATAAAAGGATTTGGTGAAGAAATTGCTAGGGATTGCTCTCTAGGAATTTGGGGAAGAACAAGAGAGAGAAAAATAGATGGATAATGACAAATGGGAGGCTCAACCCTATCCTTATTGTGGCTGGCCATAAAGGTGGTTTTGTCCTATTAGGAAAAGTCCAAAAGCCCCTACTAACCTATTCTATGAGTATTAGGAAAGGGCTAATTGGTTGGGGCTAAATTAGTCATTCTAAAGTCTCTAATCACACTAACCTTATCCATAATAATTAGTCTAACCTCTAACTAAAATATTTCTATCATGTGGACTAAAATTAATATCATGTGGGCCATGCCTAACTAGTATGTGGTTCCCACTAGAGTCAAACTACCCCCGGGTCCCCGTTTCAAGTCGGATTGAGTTGAAATTCGAACCCGACTCAAATAACCCCAAAACAATATCATAAATAATAAAATAATATCAAAATAATTCAAAGAGGTCAAATGCAAAAAATATCCTTAGGCCAAAAATGACATTAAAATATCATAATCACATGGTTAGGCTCTAGGTCAAACAGTCTCTAGGGTTTCACTAGCAAAACGTCAAAACCACAAGTCATTGATTTAAATAATTTTAAAATAATTTAAAATCACCAAACATCATATCATGAATTAAATATCATTATTAAAATAATTATAAATACAAAATTTCAAAATTATCCTCATTTGGGAAACTGGGTGCTACAACTCTACCCACCTTAGAAAAATTTCGTCCTCGAAATTTAAGATCGATAGTACTCCTTCTAGAGCCTCTAACCTACCCAATATCTAAGGTAACACTTCCTAACACTGGAATAATAAATGGACATCTAAAAAGTGTCAATCTAGAAATACCTCCAATACTGCTCTGCTGTACGGCGGTAATGGAACTTCAATAGAATATGGACTGGAACCTATATTCAAGGGACTGGACCTATTTTAAAGTGGTCTTAACTAAGGATGAAAAGAACTGATCATAGGCTATAGGTATGCTCAAACTATTATCTTCCTATTAACCATCTATTAATACATTCTATTACCATAGGAACGATGCATTACTAAGACATATAGGCCCCTATCTCTCATAATACATTTATACTCACCAAAAGACTAGTACATCCTATCAAGGCTGATACTATAATCTTTCCTAAATCTCCTAAGCTACATGTTTATAGACACACATCCCCACATCATGGACTAACCCATATATATCTACAACTGATACTAATGGAGTGACGTCCCTATTTCCCAACAATCAAGGTCTAATTTTTTTTTTATCTAAATCATACAATTTGAAGGAATAGTATACAAGGTCAGGGCATAGCTTAGCAGTTGGAAGTCTCACCTAGGTGTACTGGTCATTCTAGGTCAAAACAGTACTATGGTATCAACACACAAACAATCTAGGGTGTCCTAATTAGGAAGGTAAGGGAACAACAATCATCAAGGTTGTAGGGCTGTCTACCATCCTATATAAAAATTGGTCATTAACAAGCAACTAAGAAATTATTAAAAGGTTACTATTCCATAAAATGGCATAAATTGAAAATTTAGGCAGAACAAATCACAAATAGATTTTTGTCTTGACACAATCTAAGTTGATAAATTTTGGAATAAAACGAGATTTGGGCAAGAAGGGAAATCAATGAAATCAAAGTATGAGCACGAGCATCCAATGATGGAGGTTCAGGTCATGATTAAATTTAATTCAATTGAGTACAACCCGAGATATAAATATGATAAAAAAGATGATCAAGGTCGATTTGGTCGTGATTAAGGGAGCTAGGATTCAATGATATTGTAACATTTTAGGGAACAAAGAAAAATTTCATAAGAAGTCAAGTTAATCATCTCTCTCTAATACCATCCAGTTTATCATTTGCCAAATCATATTTTTATCTCACAAGTTCCAATATGAAAATCAACCTTTATATAACTATCATCGAAATTTTAAAATCCTTCAGCCATCTAAACCTTTACCATGATCACCATACACAAAATTTTAAACTTCTAAAACTTTTTCCTACGAAGCATACCCCTCTTAATTAGGTATCAACACTTATCCATTTAATCAATTTTTTCCAAATTCTTTCACCTCGTTCTAAATTAGATCCGAAACCTCTAGATCCAGTTTACGAAATCATTGGACTTGTTTAAATCAAGTCTCGTATTTACTAAACTCCAATACCACTATGTCATACAAAATTTATTCTTATTTATAAATCAACCTTCAATTTCTTCAACGTTTATATTTAAATATTATCCTTTTTGAATTCTGTAATTTCCCAATCATCAAAAATTAATTCCTATAACTTAAAATCCTTGTGTTCTCTCTGTCTCTAGTCACCCCCTTACAATTTCTAGTTCAATTTTGCATAATCATTGAATACAATAAAATTCTCCTTTCATTTACTAAATCTCTACATAGCCTTAGAGTAGAAGTTCCCACAAATCAATAACCAAAATTTTCTAAGTTCTCAAAACTAGGTTGACCTTGAATATCCTCATTAGTTTTGAAATACATCCATGAATTATTCATAACCAACTTTCTGTGATTGTTTCTAAAATGATAACATTTATCCCTCGATTTCATTTTAAACCTTTACCACATCCATTTCAAAATTTTCATATTTGACATCCAACATTTTGATTCCTACAAAATTGTCATATGATAACCAATTACGTCATTTTTGACCTAGATGATTCACGTCACTTACTCAATATTTCTCAGATAAAAACGATATATAAGGATTCAGGGGTTCAAGTACAGCTGACAGAATATGATACGAGACGAAATTGATATAATCAGGGCAGTTATATAAGACAAGGAATGATGGTAATAAAAATATTGGCAGGAAAAGAATGATAATAAAATCTGTTCTGCTTATCTGTTTAAAAGAGGAACCCATTTTGAAACCAGAATTATAATACCAAATCCATAATAAGGTCTAGCAAAATCATTGGTTCATTGTATTATGAAGAAATAGCAAAAGTCACACAAGGGTTTATAATAACAACAGCTAAAGCTACTCCTACTCCTACTCCTACTCCTAAGTTAAATAATGTGAAGCAAAACAAAAACAACCAATAATTCTTTTTCTGAAAGACTGAACAAAAGTAGAGAAAACATGTTCAAAAGTTTTTAAGGTGCAATCTGATAATCATATGCGTCTATCCAAAATCATGGTACTCTAAATCCTCGTCATACTAGTAAGCAAGGCTACGATAATCACAGAGTCCTCGACTAAGGCACATACCTCTAGAATCATGGTATTTAATATTTTTGCGATGCCGCTAGCTTGGCTGCGAAAACCTTAAATTCCCACACCCGAGAAATATATCCAAAATCAGACTATATGTCCTCACCATGCTGGCTAATGTGACTATAGAAGATAAGATTTCCATAACTTAGATGACCTAGCCCATATAATTTCATCTTGCCAAAAATTATATTAAATCAACAATGAATACCAAAAAAAAAAATTAAACTTATCAACGAACATCAAAATTCAGAAATGAACAAAATCCTTCAAATCATATAACTACAAACTCGGATGCTATAGCTAACATCAAGATTCAAATTTCAACAATCTTCATCAAAATCAATAAATACAAACTCAAATTCAATAAGAATCCATCAAAACCAAATTCAATAGCAGAAAGTAAAGATAAATCAAATCAAGGAAAAAGAGTTTCAAATCGAAGTTAAAATAAGATTCTCAAGGGTCGTCCCAGGAATCTCTCAAGGGATCCTAACTGTGATTGAGTACCTTCAAAATATATTCTAATCCTACTGCAGGCTGTAGTGGTACTCTAGTTCGAATACCACTACACAAACTCAACCTGCATGGGCCACCACTAAAAACGTGTCACGACCCGTACCCTAGAGTTAGGGCACGAGAACGTAACAACGCCCAGCCTACGCCGCAGTGTCGGCGGTAGAACGCTGTCCTAGGTCTCAATACATCTAACAGTATAAGACTAAACATTTTATACTCCCCGAATGGGGGTGACATAGAAGAATGTAAACTCAATCACATCTAAGGTAGAGCATAAAGGAAGATAGATAAAACATGAAATCGAAAAGAGATACAACAGATAGAAGTCTAACTGTCTAAGATACAAACTCAGAATACATCTCAACACCCAAATACAGTAATCCATAAATACAACTCAAGATGACTGAAAATAAACTATAAGCAAAAACCCTAGCTATCTATACAACCTCTACTGTCTCCTCTAGGCTAGCAGGCAACCTCCAGGCTATCTGTAAAATTTATCAACAGGTCCAGTAAGGACAGGAGCGAGCACATTATATCTCAACAGTTCATAGCAGGTTAGAAAATATAATCATGCAGTAAAGTAAGATACAGGTACTGAAAGAAATACTGTATGTAAACAGAGAGAGAGCTGTAATAGAAATATCTACTATAAATAGAGAACTAACATGTGGCTAGTGAGTCAGAGTACAATATAGACATGTAAATGGCCTGGGATGATTCAATGAAGACACTACGGAATGATTCAATGAAGATACTACTGGTGTATTATTCACATGTCCACTTCTACACCCCCGTACCTCCAATCAATACACAAGGATCCAGCCAGGTTATGTTATATGATTCCATACACGGCCCCCGAAGGGTGATACATGGATGTCCCATAAATAGGAAGTCTAGGGGTTACCCAACTATGTAAGATTCAAGAGACTCTGTGATCATGAGGGTACATGTCACAAGTAATCAAGTGAACCAAGAAGCATAGTGATACGCCATGTAAGTGAAATGCACAGAACACGTAGTACCCGATGCTCCCTAAGGATAGCATCTCAAGAAAGGATCCATATAGTACCAATCCGTGTGACCGTCGTGACAGTACAAGTAAAGTAATCTACTGCAGGAAATAATTTTAAGCAGGATATGAAATGATCAGAGAATGTACTCGCCTGATATCTGAATGTCCAAGGTAAAGATACTGTCCGAGGAGAGGTATCTGGCTCCTATTTAGAACAGCACAAGTCACAACATGTCCAGAAGGGTAATATAAAGCACTGCAATGCATTCTACATGAATCTAGGTCAAACTAGGCCAAAGTCAACCCTTGGTCAACTCTGGTCAACTGCACTAGTCAAACTAGGTCAAACTAGGTCATGTCCTAATCCAGGAAGTCTTACTAGGCCTAACCAAGACTTATCCTAGCAAGCACACATCAATACAAGACTATACAAGCCAACATACACCCAACTCTATATAGCATGCAATTATTCAATACTCAAATAGGCAAGAATTCACATTGGATATACACTAGGTAATCTATTACTTTAAACTATATATGTCTACACATATATACACATGCATATATTGGTATTCAACATTAGGTCTATAATCATGGCATTTCAAATGGTTATATAAACTTATATATTACAACACAATATGCTAATATATATATAATATACATACATAGCTAAGTTAACTATATTCATAAATACTTATTTAAGAGGCTATGTGTGTGTATGTGAACATGGCAAAGGGGCAAGTGAGGGTTAAATGGGCATACATGGTGTATACATATCAAAGAGTGTCAAAGTGTAAGTGAACAATGTGTCGAGTGTGATAGTGTCAACATAGTGTAAGGGGGTACATGAGGTAATATAGGATTTGTGTTAACATAGAACATTACATCTCATTAACTTGTATATTTTATACATTGCATCTATTATTACATTACATTCATGCTTGCATTCATTCATCATTTACTTATTCTCTTGCACTACTATATGTACCATACATTACATACTATAGAACCTACATATTCATTACAAGCCATACTTATACATGCTTACATTAGATAGAATACTTACACCTCGTACATTATTTATTTAACCATTTACTCATGCTTGTATTCTCTATTTAGTTACGTAATGTATATACATTAACATGGGTTAAAATCATATAGAATATTATATTACACACAAGGGTGCACAAAATACATATGCCGAATAGTAACTCCTACTAATAATCAATACTGTACCATTTCAGCATGAATTAAAATTTAGGATTAAAGTATGTTATAGATCTATGTGTTAGCTTTCCGAAACTTCAAACGGATCGCATTTTCGTTTTCGAAAACTCCCGGAATCGCAAAAACACCGAGAACACGTTTGTCTTTCGTACAGCTGACACTCAAATAATTCTCCAGAAAGTTACAGAAAGAATTAGGCCTATTAATACATGTTTTTGGAAAGCTAACTTCAATACACTTCTTTTAAAAAAAAATGGGAGATTAAACCGAGCTTTGAGCTAGAAGTTATGACATTTCTAAGTTAGGGCTGAAATTAAAAACGTGGATAAAAATCATGACGGATTTAGATAGTTTGAGCCAAAAGAATACACAATATATATCCTAATTATCCACAACAATAATAGCAATAATAATATAAGGAACCACACTCACAAACTTGATTATATAATCATCACGAACCATTTATTACATATATAAATATAGATACACTCTCATTACAATATATATATATATAAATCTATATATGTAACATGAACACATCCACAACACAAAGGACACTCCTATGACCTCCAAATGGACACAAAATGGACACAAATGGAGATACAACCATGGGGGTCATTCCTATGGGTTCAAAATAGACCTATATGTATGAGGAAATGAAAAGAAGAAGGGATTTATACCTCCCGGTAGATCGAATCGAAGAAAAACCTTCCCGGAGCGACACCGACACGTGGAGATTCCAAAAGGACACGAACGAGCTCCGAATCCTCCCAAACTTGGGTAGCTTCCTCCTTGGCTAGAATGGAGAAGGAAAGAAGAAGATTTGGTGGTAAAATGGAAGGATTTGGTGGAGAAATTGCTAGGGATTGCTCTCTAGGAATTTAGGGAAGAACAAGAGAGAGAAAAATAGATGGATAATGACAAATGGGAGGCTCAACCCTATCCTTATTGTGGCTGGCCATAAAGGTGGTTTTGTCCTATTAGGAAAAGTCCAAAAGCCCCTACTAACCTATTCTATGAGTATTAGGAAAGGGCTAATTGGTTGGGGCTAAATTAGTCATTCTAAAGTCTCTAATCACACTAACCTTATCCATAATAATTAGTCTAACCTCTAACTAAAATATTTCTATCATGTGGACTAAAATTAATATCATGTGGGCCATGCCTAACTAGTGTGTGGGTCCCACTAGAGTCAAACTACCCCCGGGTCCCCGTTTCAAGTCGGATTGAGTTGAAATTCGAACCCGACTCAAATAACCCCAAAACAATATCATAAATAATAAAATAATATCAAAATAATTCAAAGAGGTCAAATGCAAAAAATATTCTTAGGCCAAAAATGATATTAAAATATCATAATCACATGGTTAGGCTCTAGGTCAAACAGTCTCTAGGATTTCACTAGCAAAACGTCAAAACCACAAGTCATTGATTTAAATAATTTTAAAATGATTTAAAATCACCAAACATCATATCATGAATTAAATATCATTATTAAAATAATTATAAACACGAAATTTCAAAATTACCCTCATTTGAGAAACTGGGTGCTACAGTCATAGGAATGGAGCCACCACACCACTTACTGGCGCTCGACTGTGCCACCTTCGCCTTGTCAGACCGCTCCTGGTACCTGGCCTCGCCGAATCTAGCCTTCATCGCAATCCACTATTCTGGCGTGATCCAATAATGGATCGGCTTTCCGGAGCGATCACGAGACTTCTGGCCGTGGATCGCATCACGGATGAGCTTGCCTGCGACGGCAGAAAATCGGACCTCGATCTTCGCCGCCGGGTGTGGTGGATAGAAATATGTCCTCTACAAGAAGTAAAATAGAAAGAGTTGTATAATATACACAAATGATTATTAAAATTTAAAAATAAACAAATTTTTTACCTTGATGTGGGCCAACCAAAAGGTTTTCTTATCTGCGGGAGCATCTGAGTAGTTAATCCAAGGCCCTCCATAGTTCTGTCTCAGAAATAATCCTAGCTGTCTCTGTACTACATGAGGCCGATATCTATACAATAATAAATTTCATGAATATATATGTACATATAATTATTTGAGAAATATATATTAACTAATTAACTTGCTTCGTAGGCCCGTCCGTCCAAATATCTATACGCGTCTCGTCTGGGGGAGCGCATGGAGGGTCGCTCTCACCTCCTGCCTGACTAGGATCAATCTGATCGCCGTCCTCCATATGCTCGGCGTCGGCTCTCCCCATGGAGCCGTCGACAGGTGGAATACTGGACGCGGAAGGAATACTGGACGCGGAAGGAATGCTGGACGACGAGGGAGGAGTCGCCAACCTGCTGGAACCGCCCTGTCCCGGTAATGGACCGAGAACAGAATGGTACACTGGCATACTCGGAGATGAGGATGAGGGTACGGAATCTGCATCCCCAACCAGACGCACACGGGAATGCCTAACATAATATCCTCTGCGTCGTCCGGGTCTAGTAATACCTGATAATAACATATGACAATAAAACAAATATACATATTTATATGATAGACATCACAGATTTTTAAAAAATATCATAGTCACAAAAGTGTCACTAAAGTGTCAAACATGATGACAAAACAAACGTACATATTTAATCCTCTTCTGAAAATTCATCTAGTTCGTTTAGCTCATCTTCTTCTTCTTCTTCATCTTCTTCTCCTTCCTCCTCTACATCTTCACTTTCATCTGCATCTTCCTCTTCAGATAATTCTACTTCTTCTACACAATTAGATATGTAATGAGGAACTTCCGTCGTGTCCACTTTTATAATATTTGTTACAAGAGGTAGTTCATCCTCTTGATAAGCTATATCGTCAACCTCAAAGGTATTTCTAGCTTTGGTCTTGCATACTGCCCACCAGTCCGACCTTGTTGTTCTCCATTTAGGATAACTTGTGAAGTACACGAGCTGAGCCTGACTTGATAGGACAAATGGTTCATAGGCTTGATATCGACGCCGATAGTTTATATCAACAAGACTGTGCTTGTCTACTTTCCAACCTTGACCTTCAATCGGATCGAACCAATCACACCTGAATAACACAATCTTAGCAGGCTCTATTCCATAATTATATGTCAGCTCCACAATCTCCCGTAGGACTCCATAGAAATTGTTGCCCGCATCAACATCTTTGTAGTTCGAAGATCTGATATGTAGAAGCATAGAATTTCAGGACCGAAAATCCTATGCGCCTAACATTACGTGCGCCAGGGAGCTCAGATGAAGTACTTGGCACATCAAACATCAAAAGCATAGACATTAAAAGAAGATTTTTATTTTCATATAAGAGTCTATTACATGTCTAAAAAAGCATTTACATAGAAGAATTTCTACAAAGAAAAGACCCTAAGTCTACAGCTAGGCGCAGTAATCGCCATGCGTTCTCAGTCAGGCGCATCTCTTCAGCGTCTTAGTTTGGTGCATCTCTTCAGCGTCTCAGTCAGGCGCATCTCCTCAGCGTCTCAGTTATGCGCATCATGAAGCCTCAGCATATGCGCTTTACTTCGACCCGATCGAGTGCTTCGACTAATAAAGCATTTATTGAGCAGAACAAGGGTGGGCAATCAACCCCACCCTAGCGGGAGGAAGAGCTCTCCAAAGCCCAATGAAGAGGAGAGCACCATAATCGATCCGCGGCAAAAGGGGGCTTTCAACACAACCAGAATGGGTAACACCCATTCTAGCAGGAGGAGGAGCTCTCCAAAGCCCAAGGAAGATGATCGGAGCACCATAATTCTGATCTGCGGCTCTTCCAGCATAACGAAGATGAGGCTCGAGCATCCCGATCTTTAGATGCAATAGGCACCTTCCGCCTGCCTCAGAAGCCCTCGACTCTGACTTTTGGATGTAACAGTCACCTTCAAGTGCATGAACGAAGACAAGTCATCGCATCTTCACCCTCGGAAACATCTCGTCAACAGAATGTGCTCGAGCAAACATGTTCATTTCGGGAGGACGTGAGAGAACGAGAAGCAAACTCTCTCCTTGCCACTATTTATAGGCCGGACAAATCAAACCTATATGCCAAGTGGCGGGCTCTCCGAATCCCGTGCAATAAATTTGCATTAATGGTGATGAACCTGACGCTTCAAATTCAGCCAAGTCAAAACGGCTATTTAAAGCACTTAAAGAACACAAAAGTCGGACCAATAAAGATGCGCCATGCAAGCGGATGCACCGGTCATACACCACGCATCGCACAGACGCGCCCGTTAGTTCCAAAGCGTCCCGTAAGGATGCGTCCAGCAAAGCACAGATCCATGCATCCTAATCAATATGAACCCATGCGCCCATTCTGGCTCGTCACCCATCAAGCAATTAATGCTCGAGTGACAGAGTTGGCAGCACGTCCCCCGAGGACTGGACAGTTAGCAGCTTTTTCAGAAGACGAAGCTTCGCTGACGTAAGCATCATCATTACTTTTCTCCGACGGTTACGAGCCACGTGGCCGCCCAACCATTTCGCATGCGCCCCCGCAGCCATGTGCCCAAATCTCTGCATGCGCCTCAAAAGCCATGCACCTCAGACTTTTCTCTGATCCCCAAAGACAGAGGTCAAGTCACTACTGAAGACTCGCATGCGCCTTAAAAGCCGTACGCCCAGACTGGTTTGTGACTCCTGAAGGTTGTGAGCCAAAGTCTTCTCATGCGCCGAATCCCAGGCGCATCCTATCAGATCACTCTCCACCAAATCCGAGATCTTTGAGCAACGGGCATGCGCCATGTGTCCTTTGACTCGATTCAGCCTGTGAAGGGGTGCTAATCACCCAAGATCTCAGCAACAGAAAGATCCTCTCCCCTGTTACGTGTCAGCCCACAAAAGCAGCATGAAGGATTTAACCCACAAATGATGGCACATCATCCATGCGCCTCCCGCAGCTTCAACCACGTGGCGTCCCCACGTACAGGTGTATCCTACATATGCGCGCATGAGTAGCCAGCCTGCAAGCTATAAATAGAGGGATCATCTTCTTCTTATATACACACACAGAGACACCTACGGATGGAAACCTACATACACAGTGAGAGAGGCAGATACAGACACTCAACGTCTCCTTTCTCTCTGCAAGCTCCAGCACCCAGAGCAACTCGGACCTTCAGAGAACCGAGAACCGTCGTCAGATCGTCAACGGAGTCAACACATTACCACTCGCTCCATCGACACAGGGACCCAGATAAACAAAAGTATTGTCCTAGGATTACATCTAAGTCCTACATTGTAACACTATTCTGTTTGTAATTAAAATTTGCAATAAAAAGATTTTAATGGCAAACAAGCTGCCGACTCTGCTGGGGATCTCTTTCTCCTCCACCGAGAAAGCTGTGACGCAATCCGACGACGTGAAGGTGGGCTCCTCCCACAAGACGCTGATCGTACGCCTCAATCAACAGACGTATGAGGAGTTCATCTCTGAAGGCAGCGTAAGTCCTTCGAAGCGGCTGCCAAAGCCGAAGAAGACTCGCCAAGTCTGGGTGCGCAAGGTCGAGGCCCTTGGCACCACCACTGAAGGGAATACACTGATGCAGTCCACCCTTCTCGCTGACGTCCTCAGCAGCCAGGATGTGCCCACCGGTGCAGCACATCTCTCGAGAAAGCATGGTGCTGAACACATTCTCCAGCCATCTCCTTCTCAGACAAGGATGATGCGCCGACGGAGAAAGGACGCATCTAACGTCCTGTGCAGTAACTCTGATACGCCACAGAAGGTCTCTGTCTTTGACAGGCTCACTTGCTGTCGTGAAGAGGAGAATTTGGACTCTGAGTACTATGCGCCCCCGCGGGCTAGTACGAAGAAGTCCAAGGCGGCACGGGCCATGCGCCTCAAACGTGCTATGCTAGCGGCAAACCAGAAGCATGCGCTCATGATCATGCGCGCTGCTGATGGTAAGCTGTATAAGGTCGACTCGGGTGCTTCTGCGCCAGAAACGAGCCAACCTTCAAAGTCCTTGCTTCACTTGGGCGTATCTGTTGCGTTCGTAACCAAGTCGAGCAAGGCAAACTCTGTGGTCTTGAACCCCAGCGCCTACATAGGATGTACGTCTGTGGCTGGTTTAAGTCACTGTAAATGTTATGCCCCCACTATTGATCTGAGCGCATCTTCTGCGTTGGTTCAGGGGGCGCAGCATTCACCTGACCAGCCTGGCGCTTGGCCTTGCCATGCGCCTGATGCGGGTGCGAAGGTGGCACTCTCCTCCAATGATTTGCGTAATGTGATCAGTCACAAGCACCGATCAGGAGAGTCGACTGATAAGCATAATGTGTCCCTCACAGGGCATACCTGTGCTGTAGTCACCATCAACTGCTGTTGCAAGATAGCGGTCCCACCAAGGCAGTCGGTGTTCCAGCGGCTGCAATCATCAACACCTCTCCAATGCCGCCTCGGGAAGAAGGTGTCAACTGAAATAGAGCCAGAACTACAGGTTGCTTTTTGCAACGTAGTCTCCAACTCTCCATTAATTCGAAAGGCGACCAGCAGCTTTTTGACTTTGTCCTCATCCAAGAGCCAGCCGAGGAAGACCAAGACAATTGTCCCGTCCTCAGGAGTGTTTGAGGGCACTCGGAGGAGAAAGAAGATCTCAGAAGAATCTGGGGGTAGTCAAGACCCTGTGGATCTTCATCCTGGAGACGAAGTCAGCCTTCCGAACGTAGCTGGGGGTAGTCAAGCCCCTGAGGATCTGCGTCCCAAAGACGAAGAAGTCCTCCAAAACAGAGCTGGGGGTAGTCAGACCCTTGCTGATACTTCTCCCGAAGGCGAAGGTGTTCTCCAGAGTATAGCTGGGGGTAGCCAAGACGAAGCTCCGGGGGAAATTCCTCTTCAAGAGAGCGAGGCCGAAAGCGAAGCCTCAATCGATCCATCCACTTCCAGTCGCGTCATGACGGTGTACATGACGGGAGCTGGTGATGCAGAGTCATATGCGCCGCCATCAGATCTCGTCCAGCGCATGGATACCTTGGAGGGAGGACTCAAAACCCTTTCTGCCTCCATGCAAACACTGACTCAAGCAATGTTTGAGATACGGTCAGCTTTGGCCAGGGCACCGTCTACAGGTCCTGACCTGGGGGCCAATGGAGAATCAAGTGTACCCCTTCAACGGGTATCCTTAGATACAGATCGCTGCGAGGCACCTCGAACGTCGGAGCCGTCAAATGCTCAACTCCAGACTGTACCACCATCTCCGACTCCCAGCTCCATGAAAGACATGGTTGAGAGGATCAGGGACTTGCGCGAGCACTTTGAGTCCAAGAACAGACAAGAGGAGCGCCAGAAGATGGGGATCCCATAACCATACCCCCTCGAATGGAACAAAGTGGTTTATCCTCCCAAATATAAACCATAAACATTGACGCCATATGACGGAAAGGACTCTCCATGCCGCTATCTGACGTACTTCCAGTCTCAAACGGGACATCTCCCGAAGAAAGACGTACTACTCACCAACATATTTGTCGGGGCACTGAAAGGAGTAGCTTACGACTGGTACTGCAGTCTCCCCGACAACTCCATATCCTCCTTCGACGACTTGACACATCTCTTCCTCGATCGTTTCTACGACGGAGGGAAGGACATGACAATGGTGTCCCTTATAGAGATACGTCAGAAGGAGAAGGAAACAGTTCGAGCATTCATCGAACGGTTCTGACAAGCCTGCTTCAGACTGTCTCCGGGTATGCTAGAACATGAACTCCTCTCCTCCTGCAGCATGAACATACTACCTGCGATCAAACTCTGGCTCAACTCCACTCCTCCTTTCGACTGGAGTTCCTTGATCATCGAGGCCGAAGCAGCAGAAAAGAAGGCGTCCAATGCTCGTCTTCTGGGAGTCAGTTTCTCTGACTTTGAGGACAAGGGAAAACGGCCTGCAGCCAACAACTCTGGACGAGAGACGAAGGGGAAGCAGGCGTTGACTGTCAATGCCTCCAAAGGTGCATCAGCACCTACTCAGAAGCCTCCACTTGCACCAAGGCCAAAGGAGGTTTATTCTTTCAACGATGAAGACACCCTGCAACTCTTCGAGATATTGAAACAGGGTGACAAGATCAAGTTGTCGGACCCGAAGCATCCCGATGAGGTTGGAAGAGTGGACAATCCGAGGTACTGTCACTACCATCGGTTTATCGGACATCCAACTAAGGACTGCTACGTCCTCAAGAACTACATCCAGCGTATGATCAATGCGGATGTTATCTCCGTCGACTACGAGAAAAAAACGGTCTCGGCCAACCTGGTGTCACTTCAATTTGGTACCTTGCTGCCAACCACAACACAAGATGGCGTCGTCCCCATCCCAAAGGCGACAATGGAGGTGGTCAATCTACCACCTACTCGTGACAACGTGAGTGGACTCATCCCACTCACCACATCTCAGGGAGAGATCTTATGGGTTCACCCCGATCTCGTCTCCGAGGTTACTCAATTGGAGGTACGCTCTGCCTCCAAAACCAAGGGTAGGAAGATCAAGTCTTGCCGCATGGTCTCTTCCTCTACGGAAGAGGCACTTCCTGTACAGACACGTTCACATCAGAACGCCCAACCTCACGAAGCTGCCGTCGAGGTGGTGCCTCCTTGCACCGTCCTTGCTGCCCAAGAAGAGGGCCCATCTAGTCCTCCAGCAGCCAATAAACAGAAGCATGTAGAGGCCCGTTTCGACAAGCCTTTGCGAAAGAAGAATGCTTCGGGGCTAGCCAAGCCCCACAACTTCGATATACTGGCACAACTTGCCAGTACTCCTGTCCGCTTATCTCTGTTTGAGCTTCTTCGTCTTTCCAAGGACACTCGTGAAGCTCTCTATGAAGCCCTAAAGGATGCTGAATCCTTCATCAATCAGGTCAAGCAGCCCGATGATACCCCGACCACATATGCGTACTACTATTGTGCGGATGAAGTTAACCCCAACATAACCTTCACCCAACAAGACATGCTGCTCAAGCACAACCGACACAACAGGCCACTGTATTATACAGGGTATGTCGGTTCCGTCAAGGTGAAGCGGATTCAGATCGATCCAGGGTCTTCCCTCAGCATCATCCCGAAAACGTTACTCTCAATACTGGGGATCCTAATGTACCGTCTGGCGCCTTCTAATACTACAATCAACGGCTTCAATGCTAGCAAAAGCGAACCGTTGGGCAAAATACGACTGAAGTGTCATATCAGTAACCTCCGAATCGAGGTGACTTGCTATGTCGTGGACGATGACGTCAACTACAACCTCCTACTGGGCCGTCCGTGGCCGCATGAGTACATGGTGGTGCCATCTACACTCCACCAATGTATGAAGTACGTGTCCACCAACGACATCATCCGGACAGAGTTTGCGGACATTGACCCTTTCAATGGGGTCGAAGCCTACTTCACTGATTCTACCCTGTACAAGTCCTCCGACGAAGGGGAAGCCAATGATGCTGACGATGAAGCAGAAATGGCAGTAGAGCCGGACATGGAGCCAGAGATGATTTTCGACGCTCCTTTGAAAATTTGACTCAAAGGGAAACCGCCTCAGATGCTGCCTCCCATGACCATCAAGCTACCTGTAAAAGTACCAACTTCTCTAGGTAGAACACCTACTGAAGCTCCTTTGAAGATACGGCTCAAGGGAAAGCCGCCTCAAACATCGGCTCCCCTTGTGGCAAAACTACAAGGGAAGGCACCAATCACTGAAGGCGCAGTTGAGGCACCTCTGAAGGTACGTCTTAAAGGCAAGCCTCCGCAATCATCCGTCTCATCCAAGCTGCCGGAGAAGGCCCACATAGCCCTCTCGGACTTCAAGGTCAAAGCAGCGGTGGACTTTCCCAATCTAACCCCAGTACTCACAGATGAAGAGCTAGGGGAGTATATATCTGCTGATGTAGATGCACCCTCTCTGGACAATGTAATCCCGCGGGACAAAATCTCGTGTTTCATCAATAATAGAGTGTCTTTTAATTATTCTAGTCTTCCACATTGGAATGCCATGTATATATTAGATAATGCTCTACGGTCGTTACAAACACAAATAACGACCGTCAATCATGTAAATCGAGTAGTCCCGTCCCAAGGGGTCTGTTTCGTAGTCCTACCGTAGAATCGAGATGTAGAATCCATCATCTTCGGCAAAGTCGAGCGTCATCAAGACCTCCCGCCACTCGAGCAAGAACCAGATACCGGCAGAATACAAGTCTATCGGTACACGGACAAGGCAAAGTACCTCATCCAAAAGATGGGTTACGGCCTAAAAAGCAACAAAGGCTTGAACAACGGTAAGGGTCGATGTATTCCTCTTCGGCTCCCAATACCTAAAGGAAAGCCGCATGACTACTATCATCGAACTCGACGGGGGGTGGGCTATGTCACGCCACCGGCAACTCCAGAGAGTTCGGAGGCAGAAGAAGTAGAACATTCTCATTCGTCCGAAGCATCAACCTGGGATTCCGATACCAGTATCGACTCAGTCTTCAAGAAGGTGTTATCAGTCAACATGACATCTGCACAATCTCAAGAAGATGAAGGTGAGGACCAAACGCCAGAATTTTTCGAGGAAAAACCTTGGGCTCAACGCCTAGGAGCGCAATGGGAGTCTCATTTTGAATTACGCGAACCCTCTACCGAAGATGAAGTCGAGCAGATCGACCTGGGGGATGGATCTTCTTCCAAACCCATCTTCATCAGCAAGAGTCTGAAGGGAGAAGACCGAAAGTCTTTGGTCCAACTGGCTAAAGAATATATCGACGTCTTCGCCTGGAGCTACGAAAATATGCCCAGACTTGATCCCCAAATCGCGATGCATTGGCTTAACATCTTACCTGATGCCAAGCCTATAAAGCAACAACAGCGACGCTTTCGTCCTGACATCATGAACGCTATCGATCAGGAGGTAGACAAACTCCTGACCAGCAGATTTATCCGTGAAGAATAACACCCGGATTGGGTGGCCAATGTCGTCCCCGTCACCAAAAAGAATAAGAAGATACGGGTCTGCATCGACTTCAGAGATCTCAATGTTGCTTGCCCGAAAGATGAATTCCCGTTTTCAATTACCGACATAATGATCGATAATACATATGGCTTCGAACGTATGTCTTTCGTGGACGGGTATTCGGGCTACAACCAGATCAAAATGTCCTCCGATGACGTAAAGCACACGTCATTCAGGATGCCTAAAGGGGTTTTCTGCTAAACAGTGATGCCCTTTGGCTTGAAGAATGCTGGTGCAACATACCAACGAGCTATGAGTACCATCTTCCATCAGCATCTTCGCAAAACAGTCGAATGCTAGTTGATGATATCGCTGTCAAGAGCCGTCTTAAAGGTGATCACCTACAAGACCTAAAGACAGTCTTCGATCTCATGCGAGCGCATCAACTAAAGATGAACCCCGCTAAATCCTTCCTTGGGGTTTCTAGCGGAAAGTTCTTGGGCTTCATTATCACGGCGAAAGGCATTCATGTCGATCTCGAGAAGACCAAGGCCATCCTTGACATGGACCCTCCGAAGAATCTCCGAGAACTTCGAAGCCTGCAGGGGCGTCTGGCATACATCCGAAGGTTTATAGCAAACCTTTTCGAAAAATGTCAACCCTTCACCCAGCTAATGAAGAAGGGAGTCTCCTACGTCTAGACAGAGGAATGCCAGAAAGCTTTCGATGATATCAAGGCTTACTTGACGAGCCCGCCAGTTCTAGTGGCACCCGTCGCAGGCAAACCATTTCTCCTCTACGTCCGTGCCATGGATCATTCCTTCGGCGCTCTGCTGGCTCAGAACAGCGATGCAGGCTGCGAACAAGCTATCTACTACCTCAGTAGGACATTGATCAGGGCCCAACACCGGTACAATCCCGTTGAAAAAGAGTGTTTGGCTTTGGTGTTCGCCATCCAAAAAAACTCGCCATTATGTCTCGGGCCAGACAATTCATGTCATCTCCCGAGTCAATCCGCTTAGAGTTCTCATGACAAAGCCAGGATCATTGAACTCCCGGCTAGCTACAAGGGCGATCTTGTTGACGCCATACAACATGGTGTTCGTTCCACAAAAAGCCGTCAAGGGTCAAGCTCTGGACGACTTTTTTGCTGCACACCCCATCCCAGAGTCCTCCAGACTCCATGAAGACATCCCGAATGAGGTCCAAGATTCAAACATCACCGAAGAAAGCTTCGTCTGGCGGATATTTTTCGATGGCACTTCAAGAACAGGCCCCAAAGGCCAAATCATCGCCGGAGTGGGGGTAGTCTTAGTCTCCCCCGATCAGCGGGTCATCCAGCGTGCTTACTCCCTTTCGAAGCCATGCTCCAACAATATTGCCGAGTACATCGCTCTCATCATGGGACTTCAGCTAGCGCAACAGCTGGGGATGGATCATCTGGAAGCCTACGGCGACTCAAAACTCGTCGTTAACCAGATCAGAGGGCAATATGATGTTCGCCATGAAGATCTGGTTTTTTACCATGAAGTTGTATTGAACATTATTTCAACCTTCACCAAGTTCTTCATAGAACACGTACCTCGATTATAAAACCTGGAGGCTGACGCTCTGGCTGGCCTCGCAGCCTCATTGGCAGCAACCCTCGGGACTCAGCACTACGTCACGGTAGTTGGTCGAGACTTGGTCTGTCCTAAAAACAACTTATGCTCACAAATGGCCCATGCCATGTCAATAAGTGCTGGTATTAATGTCCGAGACTGGAGGTTCCCGTTCATCGACTTTGCTGTCTACGAAATTCTTCCAGAAGACCCAAAAGAAGCCGTCTCAGTCAGGAGGCGTTCCCTTCGATTCTATTACGATACAGCTACTAAAATGCTGTACCGATGCTCCTACGATGGACTTCTCCTTCGATGCCTGTCCAACGAAGAAGCAGCCGAAGTCCTTCGAGAAGCTCATGATGGAACTTGCGGGGCTCATCAACCTAGGCCTAAGTTGCAGGATCGACTGCGACGCATGTGTTACTACTGGCCAACCATGGCAGCCGACGCTGTCGACTATGCTAAGAAGTGCCATGCTTGTCAGCTTCATGCCAACTTCATCCATACACCGTCGAAACCACTACATCCTACGGTCGCCTCTTGGCCCTTTGAAGCTTGGGGCATGGACATTGTGGGACCTATCACCCCTCCTTCATCGAGGGGACACCGCTTCATCCTAGCTATTACTGACTACTTCTCCAAATGGGCAGAAGCAGTTCCACTGGTGGAAGTGAAAAGCTCTAAGGTGATCAGCTTCATCAAGCATCATGTCATCTACCGTTTCGGGGTACCCCGTAGGATTATCCATGACAACGGTCCACAGTTCATCAGCCATGTTTTCAGCAGATTCTGTGACAAGAACCGCATTCAGAATATGGCATCAACCGCCTACAATCCGATATCAAACGGATTGGTCGAGACTTTTTAACAAGATTATCGTCAGGCTACTCAAAAAGGTCGTGTCATCCAACAAACGCGACTGGGACGAAAAGCTCAGCGAATGCCTTTGGATCTACCGTACAACGGTACGAACCCCGACGGGTAACACACCATTCTTCTTAGTCTACAGGAGCGAAGCGGTACTGCCTCTCGAGATCCAGATACCCTCACTCCGTGTAGCAATCACAAATCAACTCACAGAAGAAGACAATCAACATCACCGTCTGCGAGAATTAGAGGTACTTGACAAAAAACGTCTCCTAGCTCAACAACACATTGAACTCTATCAAGCCCGTATATCACAGGCTTTCAACAAAAAGGTCAAGTAGAGGACTTTCCAAGTAGGCGACCTAGTTCTGACAGTCAGGAGGCCGATGGTGTTGACACACAAAACACCAGGAAAGTTCGAGCCCAAATGGGAGAGACCTTTCATCATAGAGACGGTATACTCAAACGGTACTTACCGCCTCGTCCGATCAAACAGGGACTTGTTCATGATGTCCATCAACGGCAAGTTCCTAAAGAAGTACTACTCTTGACATATTTCAGATATGTACTTCCACCTCTGCCTAGTAAGGGAATCAGTGGACCTGATCATCAGAGCTCACATACACCTCCCTTTCACAAAGATCCTATGCTTTCGGTACCCAGTTGTTCCATTGCATTCTATCTCCAGTAGAAGGGAAACCACGTCCACATTACCTCTGAGTTGCTCCTCTACGCCCTACAAAGCAGAATCTTACGCTCTGTAAGACTATGCTACCCATCAAGTTTACCACGTCCACATTACCTCTGAGTAAACATTCCGTACAGACAGCCCCTGCGTTGCCGTACATCGATCGCAGAACTTCTATGTCTACATTACCTCTGAGTAGTTCCGCGTATCTCCCCAGAGTCACTCCTACCACGTCCATAACACCTCTGAGTAGGAAGATTCCGACATTTAAACGCCATATTTGCCACGTCTACATTACCTCTGAGCAAACATGTCGGTTCTCACAAACTTATTATCTGTACCTAACGACCAAGGTGCACAAAAGATAATAGGTCCACACAAATCATCAAGTTCATGACAACGAGAATGAACGCATCACAAAACTCTTTATTCTTTATTTAAAAGTAAATGATTACATCCCCAGCAGGAGTTGTAAATTACACAAGATAACAAAAAAAGGAGAGGCTACAATCCCTAAGCATCACCAGGATTGGCTGAAAGCCCTTCGATCCGAAGCTTCAAGTCTTCCACCCGAGTCTCTGCGGTCGCCAGGACTCGGCGTTCGGCTTCTTGACGCATCATTTCTATAGCCTCAGGGGAAGTGTCATCCTCGTACTTCTCGTCCAACTGTTGCCGCTGCTGGGCCAGGAAAAGAGCCTGGCGGGTGAAGGCTGCTGCCTCCTCCTTAGATGCTGTATGTTCAGCCTGGACTCGCTCAGCATCTAACAAAAGTTGGGCCCGCTGGTCTTCAAGGAGACGAATCTTGGCATTAACCTCCGCTATACTAGCGTCCAACACAGCTCGCAACTCTACTTTCTCCTGCGTGGACTGAGATAGCCTCTCCACCGCAGCCTCAGCTTCGGCCACCTCGCGTTCCCAGACAGCCACGGTGGCCTGATAACATGACTCAGTTTCAGCGATCAACTTTTTCTTTTCTGCTTCTATCAGAGCGGAGAGATCATTTCGCTGGATACTCTAAAACTTGGAAAGCAGCTGGTCGAGCTCGGCCGCCGATGCCTCTAGAATCTCGGCCATATGGTCATGGCCCTGGTGGGAACGTATCAGACCAATGTGAGGGATCGCCATAGTTTTTGCCATCGCAAAACTCCCGTTGGCATTCATCACTATCGATACGCCCCTCTGCAGTATCTTGTACACCGCCTCAATGATGAACTTCACGTACTCATCCGTATCCGCCAGTATTTACGGCATCATAGCAGGAGTTGGAGGAGCTGCTCTAGACGGCGGACCAGAAGAAGACCCGCCGACTTCAATCTGCGAGGTTGGAACCTCGGCATCAACGGACTCTTCCTCAACAGGGGCTTCAACTTTGCCGCTGGCCCGAGGAGCTAAAAGAACGGAAGGAGCCGAGAGGGGCATCGATATTATGCCCCAAGTAGAAGGAGCAACAGGGGGTTCCAGCAAACCCTTACCCTTGTCAAGCTCGGAGGGACCACCGACGTCAGGGGCTACCTCCTCCGTCTCCAACACACTATCAGCAGGCCGTACGGGACCCTCCCCCTCTGGCAAAGCAGCGAGATCAGCACTGGTTTTCTGACTCGGCTCTCCTGGACTCAGAATCGGCGGACAAATCTCATCTTCCTCACCGAATCCCTCTGTGGGGATAGAATCGGTCGCTACCTCCCAGTCGGCAGCCACCTCAGCCTCCGTTGCTGAGTCTGGGGTAGGGCTCGGCAACGCTGCAGCCGACCTCCCCTCATCATGACAAGAAGGGGAATCAGCCCTATCCTCTGTTTTAATCATGTCTGTTGCTTCCGCAACAGGCTGACTCATCTTAGGAGGAACGTCATCTGAAGACAACGAACTCCATACCACTTTCTCATCTGGAAGCCCCATATATGTTGGGTCCTCAATGCCAAAGGCCCCTACGGAGGCTTGCACCCTCCCGGGAACTGCTTTGTCTTCAGCTTCCCTTCCAACATAATCCGGAGATACTAAAATCTTTGCAGGAACGACATCGTCCGAATTCTCCTCCACGGGAGACATCACGATCGGCGGAATGCGCTCTTCAGATGAACCCGCCACCTCCTTTGGTCTGCTTGCACCCGATTTTGGAGTTCGAGGTCTCCTTTTCAGCGGCTCCTACAAAAAAAGTATATGTCACAAAAATGGTGGAACTAACCAGATTATGTAGGACTCCTTACCTCTACAGGAGCTGAGTCTGTTGACACTGTCGGTGACAATGCCTTCTTCTGTCTCTTCGACGCAGAAGAGCCAGCCTCTGTATCAGTACGTCTCTTCGGCTGATCGACCGAGGGCTCTGCCTGACCCTCCGTGGATACGGCAGGGGTACCTCGATAACCCGCCTCTGGCGAGCGGTACGACCGAGCCTTCGCCAACAGATTCCCATTCGCCTCTAGCTGGGTGCCGACAATGAAACTAGTCTCCCGATCATATCCAGGGGGCACGACATTCATGGCACAGTAAAATTTGGCGGCCCAAAAAAGAATCGGCGGTCGCGGATTCTGAACAGGCAGCATAAAACGAGCTCCGGTGCATCCGGTATTGTAGTAATGCCAAACTCGTGCACCGTCCAGCAAACTTCCAGTATACCCCAGGTTAATACTGGGGTTCTCCAACATCAACTGAGCATAGCCGAATTGTCGTGCAAAATGGCTCACAAATATGGTGACAGGTAACACTGGTTTCTATTCCGATACACCAGATGGGACGGCCGGATGCTTTACAACCAGCAGAATCCCCATGGAGGCAGAGTTGTGGCATCTTCATCCGAATATGTTAAGTCTTCGTTGGCCTCAAAACCCAAAAAGACGGGGCCAACTTTGGTGATCTTCCACCCCTGAAAGTGGGATAAAACTTTTCTGCAAACAGGAACACCAGTATGCAACTAGCTCCTCTGGTGGAAACGGCGGAGGAATGCGTCTCCGGTCCTGTGGTCTTCTTCCGGGCCCGGGCTCATCACGTTGGAATGGTGCAAAATTAACCACCCCATCAAATAATGAAATGGCAGTTCGACACGGGAAATGTTATCATTCCTACCTCGTTCATGAATGACATTCCCCGTAAATTCTCGTAAACCTCGCAGCAGGTTACACACCATTGCGGGGAGTAGAGCCAGGCGACAGCCAAAGACAAACTTCACAACTGACAGGATTAGGTTCCGGGTCACCCTCTCCACAGAGCCTGACCCGCCTGAAAAGACATAATCCCAGAGCCAAATCATCAGATAAGCAGCCAACACTGCTTTGGACGACATCCGATGAGTAAGATGCCAGAAACAGCTATAGGAGCGTTCGTCCGACTGCCGGTCCTCGTTTTCTCAAGAACTCTTCTCACTTAACCTGCTCATTTCAGAGAGTACCGCGGTACTGGAAAGCGCTGGCAGAGTTGTAAACTGAGAGGGATTCTTCTTGTCTTGCTTAAAGACAGTCTCTCCAAGCAGTCACATGAGTCTGTGACCCGCCCTTATCCCTCTTCTACATATAATAATGATGACTCGCCACTTCCTTGAAGACGGCCATCATCTTCTCTGCTTTGTCCCCCAGGACTTGGAATTCCTCGTTGGTCGGGAAATATTCCTTATAAGGTTCTGATCCCCAAGGGAGCCTTGACATCTCATACATTTCAGGAAGTACGAATCCCAGCTCCCCCACCGGAGTAAAAAAAGTCCCGGTCTGAGTGTTAAATATCACTAGAAGTGCGAGAAACATGTGCCTGTTGATGTCAATGCCTGCCTGGGTAGCCCGGATCGTGGCAGTCAGCCCAATTTCTCGAAGTTCGGTTCGAAACTGCGTCAGAACCCAGAGTGTCAGCTTGACCCACTTGGAAACATAATGACACCAACCCTCTACCCGAAATTTACCTTTCGGGTACGACCGCTTAAACCACAGCATACGATTTGTAAAAGTCGAAGCGCCAAAAGCAAATGTGTTGGTAGGGACGTCACTGTAAATGCACCCAGGACGCAGAGTCCGCCAGGTAAAAGAAGGCCCAGCCCGTACGACGGCCAAAGTATTTCTCTGATTTGAGGTAGCATCGATCTTGATGGTGCATGCCACCGCTCCCCCCTGAGACGGGGTTAGCTCCCAAGACATCCTCCGCTTGGAAGCAAGGCGACAGAAAGCCGTCAAAGGCTATTGGCGCTCAAGTTGCTTAACAGTCATATGCACCTCTCTGGCTGTAAAGAACCAATCTTCTTTGATCTTTAACACCTTTGCTTCAGTAGAAGTAAGGCGGTCCCCAAACAGGAACTCAGGCTTCAAGAAAGTCACATTATCAGAAATAGCAGATTTTAAAATGCCACGCTCCATCATCCGTTGGAGGAACCAATGCTTTTGTTCCCAGATTTAGGTCATTCTCTCGGGAGGCTGATCCACCATAATGGCAGTTTGGGCAGGATTTATCACCTCTTCGTTATAATCTACTCCCATCTGACAGAGAGCAGCATCTAGAAGCACTTTGTTCAAGAGCGGGACGGTCATCGATACTGGCGGTCAGTAAAAGAAGCCAAAAACTTAGATATATTAGAACAACAAAAATTCTGAGTTATGCTCTCATCAGAAGCGCATACACTGAACCAAGGCTCAGGCGCATCTGGAAAGAAGCTTCGGCGTATCATCAGAGTCCAAACCCATGTGCCTCAGTAGGGAAGCTTCGGCGCATCATTAGGGTCTAAACCCATATACGTCAGCAGGAAAGCTTCGGCGCATCATCAGGGTCTAAATCCATGCATGTCAGCAGAGAAAGCTTCGGCGCATCATCAGGGTCTAAACCCATGCGCGTCAGCAGGGAAGCTTCGGCACATCATCAGGGTTTAAACCCATGCGCGTCTGCAGTGAAGCTCCAGCACATAATCAGGACTCAAGGTCCATGCGCATCAGCGTATGTGAGTTATAAAAATGGCCTACTCGAGTACAGAAAGGTATGGTAAAGAGCGACGAAACCCACCAATCACCGTCGACTGAACGTCGACGGGCGTCCTGGGGACATTATCCACAGCAGCCTCCACAAGCTCTTTCCCTTTGCCTCGTCCCTTGCCAGCACCACCGCGAGGAGTTTTGGGGGCTATTTCGTGAAAGAAGAAGTTAGAGTTTTTTTGAAAGAAGAACTCTAGAGAAGAAGAAAGCAAAGTGGAGAAGAACCCTCTCTCCATCAGACGTCTATTTATAGGCTTTGGCATACGCGAAAACTGATGAGGAGTGACATCAGCCGCTTGGGGTTCTGCGAAATGATAACTGCAAATAATCCAAAAAGATCATCATTAATCTTTTGTTGATTACTTCGAAGCGTTATCATTTAACTGAGAGGAGCATGTGCCCCACCACTGATGCACGAAATAATCATGCGCCCGAACAGTCATGCACCCCGTTGAAGACACCACCATGCTTCTTATTCAAAGTATTCCAAAACTTGATAAAAAGTTTTGAAAACTTTGAAGGGGGTCTTGTAGAAGCAGAGAATTTCAGGACCGGAAATCCTATGCGCCTAATATTACGTGCGCCAGGGAGCTCAGATGAAGTACTTGGCACAGCAAACAGCAAAAGCATAGACATTAAAAGAAGATTTTTATCATATAACAGTCTATTACATGTCTAAAAAAGGCTTTACAAAGAAGAATTTCTACAAAGAAAAGACCCTAAATCTACAGCTAGGTGCAGCAACCGCCATGCGCTCTCAGTCAGGCGCATCTCTTCAGCGTCTCAGTTTTATACCTCTTTTCAGCGTCTCAGTCAGGCGCATCTCCTCAGAGTCTCAGTTATGCGCATCATGAAGTCTCAGCATATGCGCTCTACTTCGACCCGATTGAATGCTTCGACTAATGAAGCATTTATTGAGCAGAACAAGGGTGGGTGATCAACCCCACCCTAGCGGAAGGAAAAGCTCTCCAAAGCCCAAGGAAGAGGAGATCACCGCAATCGATCCGCGACAAAAGGAGGCTTTCAACACAACCAGAATGGGCAACACCCAGTCTAGCAGGAGGATGAGCTCTCAAAAGCCAAAGAAATATGATCGGAGCACCACAATTCCGATCTACGGCTCTTCCAGCATAACGAAGTGTCACGACCCACACCCGTTTTTTTAGATGCGAGCTCGTGAGCAAGCCAGCTACGCATCCAGTGGACTCCAGCCCGACTCGAATATATAAACGCTGTCAAGGCTATGGTATACTGCAAAATCATGGCAAACAAATCTATATCTCAATCTACAATAAGAATATGAAACATGAATGAACACTATGGGTCGTGGTCTGCAGCCCACTAGCATAAATGCCCGATAAGACTCTAAAGGAAATAACAAGAGTCTAAAACTGAATCAAGAAACATGATAACTCATAATAAGGTATGAAAGCACGAGCGGATAATAAACACAATAACGGTACTTGAATCCCGCAAGAACCACAAATCCTCCGCCATCCAGAACTACTAGCTACCTCCATGCAGTCGTTAAACCTAAGGAGATCATCAGGTCCTCAGAGGACATAGCAAGATACATAATATACATGCCTATCTAACAGTTTTATCATGCGCATAAAAATAAACAAGAAAAATGGGAACACGATAATGACTACGAACACGAACACGGACACACGAACACTAGAACAACTACGCATAAATGAACTGCCGGATAAACAAATTCACGAGATCAATGGAAGAAACCAAACCCTCATCCCGAGTGTGGACTCACGGGTTTGAACTAAACACTAACCCTCGTCCCGAGTGTGGACTCTCTGGTTAGTACTAACCCTCGTCCCGAGTGTGGACTCTCTGGTTAGTACTAACCCTCGTCCCGAGTGTGGACTCTCTGGTACAAATAATCGACATCCTAGTGCCGAGTGTGGACTCTCTGATGTAAACACCCTCGTCCCGAGCGTGGACTCTCTGGTACAAGTCAAGTCAAGTCAAGTCTACACCCTCGTCCCGAGTGTGGACTCTCTGGTGCAAGTCAAGTTAAGTCAAGTCTACACCCTCGTCCGGAGTGTGGACTCTCTGGTGCAAATAATCTACATCCTAGTCCCGAGTGTGGACTCACGGATGTAAATAGATCAAGAAAAACACTCTTATCCCGAGTGTGGACTCTCTGGTGCCAAGAAAACAATATCAAGGATTTAGCAGTTCAATTACACGTACTCGTTCTATGATACGACTCAAGCAAGGTACTGACGAGAACAACTCCAAACACAAGGCCAAATATGGACACGGCTATAAACAATAAAAACAACTCCACAGAAAATAACATGAAAAGTACATGTGCATAAATAATCCAAAAGCTAAAAACTGAAATAAAATGAATGTAATAAAACTGTAGAGGGAGGCAAGGTATCTTGCTTGGAGGTTGCACGCAGATCCAATAAAAATACAATTAACTGCCAAGCCATGAAGTCCAAGTCCTCACAACTGTCTTCGAAAGCTGTCATAAACATTACCAATGTTCTTAGAATATTCAAAATAGCTAGGATCGCCTGTCCTTAAGTCCAATTCTGGACACAGGGGCAAAACGATAATTTCGGGCCAAAACGGTATCCGCCGTTGGACCCGTTTTGCACCGAAAAGCGTGCCAGAGTTAATGGTCTCCAAAGTCATCAAACTACATGTCTACGGATCCGATTTTCCGATACGAACCCAACCGTATGTCCAAAGTTGGATTCCGGCGGGCCGTGCACAAAATCGTCCGTTGAGTGGGACCATAGGGCCCACAAAATGGCGTTCCGATTCTACTGTCTCAGAATCGGACCAAACTTGGCATGCAGGACCAGGAAAACGATACGGTCCTATTTGCACAAGTTTTGTCTCGATCTGACGAGCGTGCACAAAGTAATTGGAGAATTTGCAAAGTGGCCGATACGATAAATTTTGACGGATACGTATCAAATTCGTCGCGCACACGCGACCAATTTGAATTCCGTCAAAGCCCACACGACCATGAAGCCGTTACGCACCTTTCGATGCTTTCAATTTGTGACCATGTCGCCCGGTTTGGCGGGACGCACGTCTTGTGGATGAGTTTTCTAGTTTTGAAAACTGTTTTTAAACATATTTTTCTCGAACTTTAAAAACTGATTTCTTTGCACACAGTTGATAAAATTCGAAACTACAAATTATGTTATAAAGCCCTACATGTTGTCTTCAAGTGTGTCCAATTAGATTTTTGATTCTATCGATGAATCGACTGGAATCGATCTCCCAACTAAGGCACTTGGACTGTTTGGGAAATGTTTTTGAAACAGTTTTCTTCGATGTTCGTATCGATTTTCTGGAGCGATGGCTTGTCCCCATCGAATTTCATTTGTGGGGACTTCTAAAGGGTCATATAGGGTTTCTATACCAACTTACGAAATCGAAAATAATGGAGAATACATGAAGAAATAAGATGGTGAATTACCTGTCATGATGTTGCTGTTATTGCTACTGCTCTGTTTTCATGCGCGCTCCAGCGCTCGGCCGGCCGGCTCCGACGCGCGACGATGGCGCGCGACGGTCCAGGGTGGCCGCCCTGGCTGGAGGGTGGTGGCGCGGTGCGTGTGAGGGGTTAGGGTTTCGGTGTGTTCTTCCTTTATCCGTTCGATTCTATATATAGGCGTTCCGAATATTAACAGAGCCCATATGGGGGGGGGTCTCGGTTTGCTGTGACACAGTATCGGGCTTGGGTTCCCTTTGGAAGCAGCTCGTTTGGTCTGGAAAGGATTTTTGGAGTGCTGGACCTTGGGCCGACTGAAATTGTTATTTCTCTATTATATATAACATATGTATAAATATATTTCTATACATATATATACGCACTTACGTATATACAATATATATTTTATATATATATATACACATACAAAAATATATAATAATAACGATATAATAAGAATAATATAATAATAACAATAATGATAATAATAATGAGAATAATATAATAATAACAATAATGATAATAATAACGAGAATAATATAATAATAACAATATTGATAATAATAACGATAATAATAATAACAATAATGATAATAATAACGAGAATAATATAATAATAACAATAATGATAATAATAATGAGAATAATATAATAATAAAAATAATGATAATAATAATAATAATAACCAACTAAAATGTCCACTAAGAGTCCTTGGTGAACATATCATACACCATCTGGCCCTAGAATTTCGTACTGTTATTCGAAAACACCATTTAAATATTAATACTGAACTATTAACTATTTAGAAAATATTTGTCAAGTCCTAAAATAGATGAAAAATATTTGTACACACCTAAAATGTCTACATGGCCGTCTTTGATCTTTCTACATGCCTACATGGGCTTGGATTTGACTTGGGTCTAATCTGGACAGGTTCGGTACAACCGGGTTCCCGAAAACTCAATAATATAATTAAATAATAAATAAAATCTTCGGTACGGGTTAAGTCACAACATGGCCTAGTTTTCCTAGTTAGGACACTCATATGGCTCGACATTCCCCTACCATGGCTAAATACTAGTCAAAGTACGCTACTGCACTATCCGTGCCATAATTTCTAGTCGTCTTGTACTTCAAAAATCAACCATGGCTAAATTCATCCACCGTAATATTTAACTAAATAAAGAAAATAAATTCTAAAATCACTATTTAAATCAAATAAATAAATAAATAAATATTTCAAAAAAAATATTTTTGGGAAGGGGAGCTACAAATCTACCCACCTTAAAAATAATTTCGTCCTCGAAATTCTATTTCATAGGTGTTCCTTAAAATTCAAAAAGAAAGTCTGCCTTAACCTCAATCCCCTCAAATTTAATTTTCCCAAAATATTTCCATGATCTTCTCTAATCGTTGGTATTAACGAAATCTCGAGGATTTCTACCCACCTTTGGTCACACTACTCCCTTGAAACACAGGTCACTAAAATCATATAATCTTCTAACTAGTGACTAAAATTCTACCAAGACTATCTAGGACATATGGTACCTATAATCCTTCATATATATAAACAACCAATAATTAAATAATCAAGCAATATTATACTATAACTTAGGAATCTCTGATGAATTCTAGACAGCACGATCATTCGTCACCCCAGAATAGGAAGGGACGAGAATCAATGGTACAAAAAGCAAGGAAGTATAATCGAGAACAAATATGGAGTTTCAAAGACGTAGAGAAATTTCTAAGAGAATTTTCAAGGCAGAGTGGATTGAGATTTCTAAGGGTTTAGTCAGTTGCGCAGGCTCGTATCAGTACAGTTACGTAACCGATACGATATGCTCTGATCTGCATGGGCCACCAAAAAAACTTGTCACGACCCGCACCCATTTTTTCGGACGCGAGCTCGTGAGCAAGCCAGCTACGCATCCAGCGGACTCCAGTCCGACTCGAATACGTAAATGCTGTCAAGGCTACGGTATACTGCCAAATCATGGAAAACAAATCTATATCTCAATCTACAATAAGAATATGAAACATGAATGAACACTATGGTTCGTGGTCTGCAGCCCACTAGCATAAATGCCCGATAAGACTCTAAAGGAAATAACAAGAGTCTAAAACTGAATCAAGAAACAGGATAACTCATGATAAGGTATGAAAGCACGAGCGGATAATAAACACAATAACGGTACCTGAATCCCGCAAGAACCACAAATCCTCTGCCATCCAGAACTATTAGCTACCTCCATGCAATCGCTAAACCTGAGGAGATCATCAAGTCCTCAGAGGACATAACAAGATACATAATATACATGTCTATCTAACAGTTTTATCATGCGCAAGAAAATAAACAAGAAAAACGGGAACACGACAATGACTACGAACACGAACACGAACACGGACACACGAACACTAGAACAACTACGCATAAATGAACTGCCGGATGAATGAATACACGAGATCAATGGAAGAAACCAAACCCTCATCCCGACTGTGGACTCACGGGTTTGAACTAAACACTAACCCTCGTCCCGAGTGTGGACTCTCTGGTTAGTACTAACCCTCGTCTCGAGTGTGGACTCTCTGGTTAGTTCACGGCAAGGCACCCTCATCCCGAGTGTGGACTCTCTGGTACAAATAATCTACATCCTAGTCCCGAGTGTGGACTCTCTGATGTAAACACCCTCGTCCCGAGCGTGGACTCTCTGGTGCAAGTCAAGTCAAGTCATGTCTACACCCTCGTCCTGAGTGTGGACTCTCTGGTGCAAGTCAAGTCAAGTCAAGTCAAGTCTACACCCTCGTCCCGAGTGTGGACTCTCTGGTGCAAATAATCTACATCCTAGTCCCGAGTGTGGACTTACGGATGTAAACAGATCAAGAAAAACACCCTCGTCCCGAGTGTGGACTCTCTGGTGCCAAGGAAACATTATGTCCATAAATAATCCAAAAGCTGAAAACTGAAATAAAATACATGTAATAAAACTGTAGAGGGAGGCAAGGTATCTTGCCTGGAGGTTGCACGCAGATCCAACAAAAATACAATCAACTGCCAAGCCATGAAGTCCAAGTCCTCACAACTGTCTGCGAAAGCTGTCATAAACATTACCAATGTTCTTAGAATATTCAAAATAGCTAGGATCGCCTGTCCTTAAGTCCAATTCTGGACACAGGGGCAAAACGGTAATTTTGGACCAAAATGGTATCCGCCGTTGGACCCGCTTTGCACCGAAAAGCGTGCCAGAGTCAATGGTCTCTAAAGTCATCAAACTACATGTCTATGAATCCAATTTTCCGATATGAACCAAACCGTACGTCCAAAGTTGGATTCTGGCGGGCCGTGCACAAAATCGCCCGTTGAGTGGGACCGTGGGGCCCGTAAAACGGCGTTCCAATTCCACTGTCTCAGAATCGGACCAAACTTGGCATGCAGGACCCGAAAAATGATACGGTCCTGTTGGCGCAAGTTTTGTCTCGATCTGACGAGCGTGCACAAAGTAATTGGAGAATATACAAAGTGGCCGATACGGTGAATTTCGACGGATATGCATCAAATTCGTCGCGCACATGCGACCAATTTGAATTCCGTCAAAGCCCACACGACCACGAAGTCGTTACGTACCTTTTGATGCTTTCGGTTCACGACCACGTCGCCCGGTTTGGCGGGACGCACGTCGTGTGGATGAGTTTTCTAGTTTTGAAAACTGTTTTTAAACATGTTTTTCTCGAACTTTGAAAACTGATTTCTTTGCACACAGTTGATAAAATTCGAAACTACAAATTAGGTTATAAAGCCCTACATGTTGTTTTCAAGTGTGTCCAATTAGATTTTTGATACTATCGATGAATCGACCGGAATCGATCTCCCAACTAAGGCACTTGGACTGTTTGGGAAATATTTTTGAAACAGTTTTCTTCGATGTTCACATTGATTTTCTGGAGCGATGGCTTATCCCCATCGAATTTCATTTGTGGGGACTTCTAAAGGGTCATATAGGGTTTCTATACCAACTTACGAAATCGAAAATGATGGAGAATATGCGAAGAAATAAGATGGTGAATTACCTGTCATGATGTTGCTATTATTGCTACTGCTCTGTTTTCACGAGCGCTCCAACGCTCGGCCGGCCGGCTCCGGCGCGCGGCGACGGCGCGCGGCGGTCCAGGGTGGCCGCCCTGGCTGGAGGGTGGTTGTGCGGTACGTGTGAGGGGTTAGGGTTTCGGTGTGTTCTTCCTTTCTCCGTTCGATTCTATATATAGGCGTTCTGAATATTAACAGAGCCCATATGGGGGGGGTCTCGGTTTGCTGTGACACAGTGTCGGGCTTGGGTTCCCTTTGGGAGCAGCTCGTTTGGTCTGGAAAGGATTTTTGGAGTGCTGGACCTTGGGCCGACTGAAATTGTTATTTCTCTATTATATATAACATATGTATAAATATATTTCTAAACATATATATACGCACTTACGTATATACAGTATATATTTTATATATATATATATATACACATACAAAAATATATAATAATAACGATATAATAAGAATAATATAATAATAACAATAATGATAATAATAATGAGAATAATATAATAATAACAATAATGATAATAATAACGAGAATAATATAATAATAACAATAATGATAATAATAACGAGAATAATAATAACAATAATGATAATAATAACGAGAATAATATAATAATAACAATAATGATAATAATAACGATAATAATATAATAATAAAAATAATGATAATAATAATAACCAACTAAAATGTCCACTAAGAGTCCTTGGTGAACATATCATACCCCATCTGGCCCTAGAATTTCGTACAGTTATTCGAAAACACCATTTAAATATTAATACTGAACTATTAACTATTTAGAAAATATTTGTCAAGTCCTAAAATAGATGAAAAATATTTGTACACACCTAAAATGTCTACATGTCGTCTTTGATCTTTTTACATGCCTGCATGGGATTGCATTTGACTTGGGTCTAATCTGGACAGGTTCGGTACAATCGGGTTCCCGAAAACTCAATAATATAATTAAATAATAAATAAAATCTTCGGTACGGGTTAAGTCGTAACATGGCCTGGTTTTCCTAGTTAGGATACTCATATGGCTCGACATTTCTCTACCATGGCTAAACACTAGTCAAAGCACGCCACTGCACTATCCGTGCCATGATTCCTAGTCATCTTGTACTTCAAAACTCAACCATGGCTAAAATCATCCACCGTAATATTTAACTAAATAAAGAAAATAAATTCTAAAATCACTATTTAAATCAAATAAATGAATAAATAAATATTTCAAAAAAATATTTTCGGGAAGGGGAGCTACACGAAGACGAGGCTCGAGCATCCCGATCTTTGGATGCAACAGGCACCTTTCGCCTGCCTCAGAAGCCCTCGACTCAGACTTTTGGATGTAACAGTCACCTTCAAGTGCATGAACGAAGACAAGTCGTCACATCTTCACCCTCAAAAATATCTCGTCAATAGAATGTGCTCGAGCAAACATGTTCATTTTGGGAGGACGTGAGAGAACGAGAAGCAAACTCTCTCCTTGCCACTATTTATAGGCCGGGCAAATCAAACCCATGCGCCAAGTGGCGGGCTCTCCGAATCCCGTGAAATGAATTTACATTAATGGTGATGAACCTGACGCTTCAAATTCAGCCAAGTCAAAACGGCTATTTAAAGCACTTAAAGAACACAAAAGTCGGACCAATAAAGACGTGCCATGCAAGCGGATGCGCCGGTCAAACACCGCGCATCGTACAGACTTGCCCGTCAGTTCCAAAGCGCCTCGTAAAGATGCGCCCAGCAAAGCATAGATCCATGCATCCTAATCAACCTGGACCCATGCATCCATTCCGGCTCGTCATCCATCAAGCAATTAATGCTCGAGTGACAGAGTTGGTAGCACGTCCTCCGAGGACTGGACAGTTAGCAGCTTTTTTAGAAGACGAAGCGTCGCTGATGTAAGCATTATCATTACTTTCCTTCGATGGTTACGAGCCACGTGGCCGCCCAACCATTTTGCATGCGCCCCCACAGCCATGCGTCCAAATCTCTGCATGCGACTCAAAAGCCATGCGCCTCAGACATTTCTCTGATCTCCAATGACAGAGGTCAAGTCACTACTGAAGACTCGCATGCGCCTCAAAAGTCGTACGCCCAGACTGGTTCGTGACTCCTGAAGGTTGTGAGCCAAAGTCTTCTCATACGCCCAATCCCAGGCGCATCCTATCAGATCACTCTCCACCAAATCCGAGATCTTTGAGCAACGGGCATGCGCCACGTGTCCTTTGACTCGATTCAGCCTATGAAGGGGTGCTAATCACCCAAGATCTCAGCAACAGAAAGATCCTCTCCCCTGCTATGTGTCAGCCCACAAAAGCAGCATGAAGGATTCAACTCACAAATGATGGCGCATCATCCATGCACTTCCTACAACTTCAAGCACATGGCGTCTCCACGTACAGGCGCATCCTACATATGTGCACATGAGCAGACAGCCTGCAAGCTATAAATAGAGGGATCATCTCCTTCTTACACACACACAGAGACACCTACGGACAGAGACCTACATACACAGTGAGAGAGGCAGATACAGACACTCAACGTCTCCTTCCTCTTCGCAAGCTCCAGTACCCAGAGCAACTCGGACCTTCAGAGAACCGTGAACCGTCGTCAGATCGTCAACGGAGTCAACGCATTACCACTCGCTCCATCGACATAGGGACCCAGATAAACAAAAGTATTCTCCTAGGACTACGTCTAAGTCCTACATTGTAATATGATACACAAACAGCTATTTTTGGTGGAATCGAGATCCACAAAGTTGTCTCTGATCGGGCAAGTTGTTGACTTGAACCTAAACCCATTCACACAGTAGCTTGGCCATATTTTTGCAGCATAAATTGGTCCCTTGGCTAGCATTCTAATAGACTCATTCTCAAGTCTTACGTATGGACGATCGACCTAAATACCACGAAAAAATAAATTAAGCTCATTCTCAAGTGCATATACAGAAAGGTAATTACAGAGTTCTCAAGTCTTACATATGCACTCAATCATGATAAAAAATAATGCCTTATTTCTTGTTCTAGTTCTTCTTCTGTTATGTGTGGCCTACCTGACCTCATATCATCATTAAATATGCTGAAAATAATATCGTTCAATTAATGTAATATTATAATAATCAACACTATTAAAATAATATAGACGTATTAGTTACTTACCCCTCCAGCTTCTCTACTTTATCATCGTCGTAGTTGAGTAATACATACACCTGAGTAGCCCTTAGCTCATCATCATTCAGATATCTCTTCTTCATTTTACCCGATGGCTTTCCTGGAGCATTGAATACCTTCAGTATTGTATCATTACATTCATGATCTCCGTCGTCATTTCTGGAAGCTCTCGTTCTATTAGTTGTAACATGAGGCTTGAAATACATCGAACAAAAGTTTGTAATCTCCTCGAGAACATAGGCTTCACAAATAGAACCCTCGACCCGTGCCTTATTTTTTATCTTTCTTTTTAGGTAATTCAAATGTCGTTCGAACGGGTACATCCATCGATATTCGACGGGTCCACCAACACGTGTCTCATAGGATAGATGAATCGGCAAATGCTCCATAGAGTCGAAAAATCCAGGAGGAAACACCCTCTTTAGCTTGCACAGTTTTACCGCAATGTCCTTCTCTTGCTTTTCTAGACGATCAACGAGCAATTTCTTAGAACAAAGATCCCTGAAGAATATGCTAAGCTCCGTCAATGGATCCCAAACTGCCTGCGCTAAGAATTCCCAAAATGCAATTGGAATTAACCTCTCCATGAATACGTGACAATCATAGCTCTTCATACCCGTCAATTTGTTTTCCTTCGGATCGACACATTTTTTCAGATTTGATACATATCCGTCTAGAAATTTTAGGCCCTGGATCCACCGATAAAGTCTCACTTTATCCTCCCTGTCCAGTGAGAAAATTGACTTCGGCAGGAACTGTTTTCCATTCTCGGCTATCAAATGCAACGCAGGACGTTTGCATATTTCTTCTAAGTCCAACCTGGCCTTGAGATTGTTCGTTTTTTCCTTTACGTCCATCACAGTATTAATTATGTTATCAAATACATTGTTCTCAATAAGCATGACATCAAGATTATGTCTGATCAGATTTGTACTCAGATCCCAGAATATGCTCCTCTTTGTCCAGTTATAATCTCTACCAAATCCATCGCATTTGTACCTAGTTGTAGGATCTTCGATAGCACTTGGAAAATCTCTAACCTCCTCCTATATCGTGGCTCCGTACCACCTTGGCAGTGGATCACCCTTCTCTACAACGACGGCACGGAATGCATTCATGTTCCTTCTGAACGGATGATCTTTTGGCAGAAATTGCCGATGACAATCAAAGAAGCACGGTTTTCTTCCGTGTTTCAAGCAGAAAGCCTTAGTACGGTCCATACAATACGGGCATGAGAGACGGCCATGAGTGCTCCATCCAGATAACATTCCATAGGCCGAAAAGTCGTTGATGGTCCACATAAGGGTTGCCTTCATCTGAAAATTCTGCTTCCTGGAAACATCGTACGTGTTAGCGCCTACTTCCTATAACTGATTTAACTCATCTATCAAAGGCTGTAAGTGCACATCAATGTTCCTCTTGGGATTGTTCGAACTAGGAATTATAACAGTTAGAAATATGTACTGAGTCTTCATACACATCCAAGGCGGTAGGTTATACGGAGTGACAATCATAGGCCAGCCCGAATACTGGGATCCCGAAAGACCAAAAGGATTAAAACTGTCAGAAGATAGCCCCAACCTGACATTACACAGATCTGAAGCAAAATCAGGATACACTCGATCAAAGTGCTTCCACGCTTCTCCATCGGATGGGTGATCCAACACTCCTTCAATCTGTTCTCGTATGTGCCAACTCATATTTTCGGCCGTCTGTTTCACCATAAATAATATTTGCAACCGCGACGTTAAAGGCAAGTAGTGCATTGAATCGGCCAGTCTTTTTGCACCGGTAGACCTTCATGTACTAGTTGTCTTATAGCGATCAGTACCATAAAATCTGCACACATCTGCGTCCTTGTCGTCTTTGTAGTTCAGCATGCACCCATTGCAACAAGAATCGATTTTCTCGTATCCCATCCAGAGCGATCTCACCATCCTCTTCGACCGATAGAAGTCTTTAGGTAACTTAGCACCCGCCGGCAAGATCTCTATAAGCAACTCCAACACTCGGTTGTAGCATTCTTACGACATGTTAAAATCTGACTTAATGCTCAACAGTCTTGTAACCACCTCCAACGGTGAATGATTCTCACAACCAGGATATAATAGAGTCCTTGCATTCTTCAGCAACTCCATAAACTTTGCAGCATCGACATTCGGTGCCTCCTCAGCTGTATCATGAATGAAACTAGGCCCCGTAGTGTCGAAAACCATGTTCACGCACCCGTCGTCGTATGCATGATTATCTGAAACAAAATTAGGTTCCGCATGCATATACGGCTCAACATAAGGCTCCGACTCTGATGCTAAAGACACAAGTTCTCCGTGTGCGGTCCACTGATAGTAATTAGGCATGAAATCCCTCGAGTACAAATGATATGTCACTTTCGCTTCTGGATAATATTTCACGTACATTGCACACACGGACACTTAATTTTGGTGTCGTCCATGTACTGAGGGAACGCCTTAGCAAACTGCAGGAACTGCTCTACTCCCGCTATGTATTCATCCCGTACACCGCACATATCATCAGGATGATGATTGTACATCCATGAACGATTCTGCAAGTAGTAATTCATATCCATTTTGAAATAATTTTGCAAAGATGGACACACAATTATCCAATAGGCACAAATTTGTTTCATAAGCTCCTACACAAATTGGACACCTGGACATGAACCACTTGACACAGAGGTGGGGGCAGCCACTGACAAGCCCCCCCTCAAGTTTCGTGTCGGCTGGATGCATGTCTGATACGAAATCGCACGTGCACGGGATTTAGACTGTGCGTGCACAATCGTAAATTCGACTCTGATACGCCTTGGTATCGTGAACACATGACTTATGGACCCAATTCAATTCAAGGTGATAGACACGAAGCCCTATCCCTACTCTCCACGTGGACACGAGCACGTGGCCAATGGCATACTGTGTCTTGTCCAATTCGACCCGATCCTATTGTACGATACTGGTTTTCTGCTATGTACTGATATTCTATTATTCTCTGTTTGGACACGTTTGTGTCCAATGTTTAGACATGCATACCCCCTCTGACATGTACACATATGGGGAACACTTCTGTACAACTATTTTTAGGTTTTATTGAGTTTGGATTTTAATTTGGTATTTTTGAAATGAATTCACTAATACAGTCTGATACTCGAAGAACTGGTTTCAAGTTCAAATAGACTTTGGGTTTGATTTTTGAATTTGGTTGGAGTTGATTATGAAGATGTGGTTTTGTCTGATACTTGAGTTTTGCAATGTAATGTGAACTGTTCGGGTCTTCATTTGATTTTTAGTTTTTAAATTCCTAAATTGTTTCTATCCTACTTGCAATGTACTTTATAAAAATTTATATCCTAGCAGGTAGAGTTTCTACATTGAAATTGCATGCACAAAACAAATACTTTTTAATGGTTTTCCATTTCTATTCTAGGTGTCACAAAATAAATGGTTCAATTTAATGATGTGGGATCCAATATTAATTGGTATGAGAGTGAATTTCTATAAAAGTTTCTACATGTAGAAACCCTCATAGAATCTTGCCATCCTACATCAATGTCACCTAGGATAGAGATTGACATCGAAACCACCAATAGAAGAAGTTTTTTCTAAAATAAATTTCTACCATAGAAATAGGGGAGATAGAGACCTCCATTCGAGATGGCCTAAGCATCGTGAACCTTTGTAGTGAATAACCCTAGCCCTAACCCAAGCAAGAAATTTACATAATTAAACCACCAGACTATGACCAAGTGATAAGTAGTAGCTGAGCCTGTATATAAGAATGAACATCATCCCTGTAGCAATACCTCATAATATAACAATAGTAAGCAAGTTTCATTGCTAACCAGTTACAGAATTAACAAGACTGGCAGATGATATTTCGTGTATTTAATCCAAATGACAAACGCAACTACCAATAATTCAGCTATAAAACTAAAGAAAAGTTTAATCTAAAGCCTACAAACTATCATGTCCTTCCCATAAAATGACATTTTTAAAGATTTCAAAATTACTTAGTAAACATCCAGAATGTGTAACAAAATCTTGTTGACAGTTCTCTCCCAAATGGTTTGAATCCAGCAGATTACTCCCAATCTATGGAGTCAGGAGTTGCATCCGACACAGCTGCAACAGGGGCCACACCCATAGAAAGAGGAGGAGCAGTGTTCCCCATGCACGTTCTTCCCCACTCACAGCACCCCCCCATATATTGCTCATAACCGTGTGAGTGACAGAGGGGGTATGTGTGTGTGTGTGTGTGTGAGACACACATGTCTAGGGGTATGTGTGTGTGTGACACACGTGTCTACTCGTGTCCAAACGAGGTTAAAATCGTGTCTAGATAGCTAGGGCTAGGGGTTAGGGTTTACCTGAGGGCGGCTCGGTCGGAGTTGGGAGGCGGCGAGGAGGGGGGCTTCATCGTCGGAGGGAGGCGGCGAGGAGGGGGCTTCATCGGAGGAGGGCTTCGTCGGAAGAGAGCTTCGTCGGAGGGAAAAATTTTGGGAAATTTTTGGGAGAGAGAGAAGGGAAAATGAAAGTTTCAAACGGGATATAATAAAACATTAGCGACGTCTGATTTAGACGTTGCTGAACGTTGCTAAAGAGCGACATAACTTAATTCACGTCGCTAAACGTCGCTATTCAGCGACGTAATTTATCTCTTGTCACTGAACATTGCTATTCAGCGACGTTTTACGATGTCTGTTAAAAGGAGTCGCTATATTCAATAGTTAGCGACGTTATTTTATTCCGTCGCTAAATTACGTCGCTAATAGAGCATATTTTAGTAGTAAACTTGAGGAGTATCATACTTTGGTTTGGGTATATGTTTAGAGATAGGATTTGGTAAGTGAGTGTTAAGTTGGCATATGGTAGTGTTAGGTGTCTAGAGTGAGTGAGGGATTTGGGGCTTGGCCCCCAGGGTTTTAGTTAAGACAAAGAGTTTATGGGTGAGTGAGTTGGTATCAGAATCTAGAATGTTTCAGAGTTGAGTTCAGTTGGGATGTGGGTATTGGAGAAGTTATTGTCAAATAGAATTATGGGGTTTAGTAGAAGTAGGGATACTCATATAGGTATCGGCTGAAGGGGCTCAAATATGTTTATAAGTGAGTATTAATGTGGTAGAGGGTTTTATTGTGATACTCATTTGAGTTTCAGTATATGACCCATGTGGGGTCTGCAGGGATTAAAAAGAAAAGGAAGCCAGTGAGACGAGGGTGAGAGTGAGGGCCATGTACCTATGTAAATAGATAGAGAGGGGCATTGTCCTTGACATTATAAGTGTCCTAATGTTGGTTAGAAGAGTATCAGAAGGAGGGGCTTAGTACAGTTATAGGTTTATACATGTATACATTTCAGTCACAAAAGGAGAAGTAGGACGGATGGGTGATGGTTAACACATGAGTGTCAAGAGTGTTGCCAAGTGAGTGCCGATATCATGTAGGTATCATGTGCATTAGGAATTAGAAGAGTGTTAGTTCATATGTCAGTTGTGAGGGATTTGGAGTGAAGAGTATATGTGGATACATGAATGCCATATGTTTTTATGAGTTACATGTTGTAATCTCCCTTCCTGAAATTTTAATATATTTTTATTTTATTTTATTGAATTATGATTTTTTAGATTTTTTAAATAATTAGTTAGTCAATTATTTTTGTAGATGACTTTAACCATGGTTGAGTTTTGAAGTACAAGACGACTAGGAATCGTGGTACGGATAGTGCGGTGGCATGTCTTGACTAGTATATTAGCAATGCCAAGGAAGACCCAGCCATAAGTGTGTCCCAACTAAAAAAACGAGGCTAAGTTATGAGTTAACCTCTACAAATAATTTTAATTAGTTATTAATTAATATAAATGATTTTAGGAGATCCGGTTGTACCAAGTTGGCCCAGACTGAACCCAAACCAAGCACAAGCCCATGTAGACATATAGTACATCTAAAGAGGCCCATGTAGATAATTATGGGGGTGATATAATTAGTGTATTTATTTTAATGGATAAATAATAATTTTATATAAATAGGCATTGTATATGATATGTGTGTATTGATATTTTGTTTCTGAATGTATGTTGGCATGTCTTAGAAAATGTCTTTTGGGATTGTGAGGACCGCCGACACCCCACCACTGCGTGCGCACCCCGGCCATCGCAGTGCTGCCACACGCGGCCGGAGTCGCCGGAGGCCTCACGCGTGCGAGTAAAGTAGAGCAGCCGCGACAGCAGGGTGCTGCGGGGTAGCAACTTCGCGACGACTTTTTATCGCGTACAATGGATTATTCCGTGAACCACTTGATCAGGTGTGTACATAACCTATATGACTCTAAGTCCTTTCAAAAAGATTAAACTATAGTACCCTAGATTGTCCAAGAAATCGACGCCAAAACTGGCGAATAATTGTTCGAAAATAGAACAGTTTCGTAGTCCAGCACCCTATATTCGAAGGCCGATTTCGGTCGAACCATTAAGCAACTTAAGAATCTAATTAAAGATATTTGAAGAAAACCTATAGGACATCAAAACGATGTTTACGGATTTTGATTTCATCTATTATGCATCAAGATAAACCTCCTTGAAAATTTAGAAAAATCTGTTTTAAAATATTAAAAATATAGAAAATCCCTTCGATACGACGTGCGTCCCGCCAATCCGGGCAACGTGGTCGTGAACCGAAAGCATCAAAAGGTGCGTAATGGCTTCGTGGACGTGTGGGCTTTGACGTAATTCAAATTGGTCGCGTGTGCGCGACGAATTTAATGCGTATCCGTCAAAATTCACCGTATCGACCACTTTGCACAAACTCCAATTACTTTGTGCACGTTCGTCAGATCGAGATGAAACTTATGCCAACAAGACCGTATCATTTTTCTGGTCCTGTATACCAAGTTTGGTCTGATTCTGAGACAGTTGATCGGATCACCGTTTTGCGGGCCCCATGGTCCGACTCAACGGACGATTTTGTGTACGGGCCGCCGGAATCCAACTTTGGACATACGGTTGGATTTGTATCGCAAAACTGGACCTGTAGACATATAGTTTGACGACTTTAGAGACCATTGACTCTAGCACGCTTTTCGGTGCAAAGCGTGTCCAACGGCGGATATCGTTTTGACCCAAAATTACCGTTTTGCCCCTGTATCCAGAATTGGACTTAAGGACAGACAATTCTAGCTAATTTGACTATTCTAAAAATGTTGGTAATATTTATTTCAGCATCCGGAGACTTCTGCATGTGTTTACTGTTGTGGCTCACTGAGTGGTATAGTATTATCGGTTTCACCAGCAAAGGACCTCAGGCGAGTACATCTCTGATGCTTCTCATATTTGATTATCTCTATGAATCATGTACAGAGTAGTGTTTTATATTGATATTCCATTGGTTCTTGATACGATGTTACAAGAGATAGTAGTTATGGATTCTTTACATGTTGTTCGTGACCAATCTATTATCGTGTTCGTGACCTGTTTGGATCCATGAGTACTGGTCGGGCGGGAAAATACTCTAGACATGTAAACAAACCCAAAATTATTTTTGCCTAATAGCAGTTGCATACTTCACGTACGGGATGCCGGATCTTATTCTTGCCTAATAGCAGTCGCACATTTTATGTACGGGGTGCTAGATTTGCACTTAGCCGTTTACATGTCGAAGTAGTATTTCAACTCACTAGATAGATACAATTTTTGGTTCTACAGTATACCTTGTTAGCTATATGTCTACTCTGTTTTTAGTACTCGCTTGCCATGTTCACCATGCTCAGTTTCTGTCATGATTCTATACTTATCTTTTCGTCGTGTATTTTATTATTATTTACAGATTTATGGATTTTGTCATTTATTAAATCTGTTGAGAGATTGTACTCGTTCCATTCCTGACTGGAAACCAATATTTTTTAGGTTTAACCGCGATCACTCTTAGCACTGGGAAGGCATGGGTATGCTGAGGTCAACCTAGATAGTTAAATTAGCTGTCGTTTCTATTTTGAGATATTGTATTTTCTAGCAAATGGGAAGTTATCAAATCTTGTAATTTGTAAACTTGATTTAATAATGTGAATGAGCAATAAATATATATTTTGTGATTTTTGAGCATATTGGCCGTGGCAGCGTTCTACCGCCGACTCTGCGGCGTAGGCTGGCTTGGATACGTCTTGTATCCGAAAAGCGGGTGCTGGTCGTGACAAGTTTTTGTGGTGGCCCATGCAGGTCAATTTTTGCAAATTGTGTGAACTCGCGGTAGTACCGTATTAGTCGTACTACTGCGAGCCTGCGACTAGGAAATGCTCATTCACAACTAGGAGTAAATCAATTTTAAGAGAATGGTTAGGACTAGGAGTCCCTAATTTAAATTGATATTTGGGTAGTTAAGGTTGCTACATAGGTCTCACTAGATGACTTTCATAGAAGGATACACTATCGCATTTTGATTCGATGGTATTTCTCAGAAGGGTAGATTCGTAACCTCTTTCCGAAAGTTTGAAAAATATCCTTTATTTATTTGTTTGAATTAAAATGTGATTTTAGAATTTTATAAATATTCAGTATAGACGGCCTTAGTCACGGTTAAATTTTGGAGTACAAGATAGCCAAGAATTTTGGCACTGAGAGTGTGGTCGAGTGCTTTGACTAGTGTTCTAGCCATGGTAGGGGAGGCCGAGTCATAGGTGTGTACTAACTAGGAAAACTAGGCCAAATCGTGACATAACCCTAGGAATAATTTAATTACTTATTATTAAAATTATTGGCTTTTAGAAGACCTGGCTGTTCCAAACTAGCCCGAACTCAACCCAAGTCCTGGTGGTCATGTAGTGCGACCAACGTCGTCCAAGTAGATATATAGATGTGTATATATATTTCATTAGTCCATTTCTAGTATTGTGAATAATTTCTATAAATTATATATTGAATGTAATATGTATTATTGCGATTTAAATTTATATTTTTCTGGAAATAGGATAAGCTTCTCTTAGAATGATATTTTTGGAATTTTGGGATTCACTTAGGCTATACATATATACTTGTGTATAAGTATATTCATAATAGGTAGACATAGTGTCTTATACATATTTTTTCTCGATCTTGAATATTAGAGAAATATAAATTTAAGTTTATATTTCTTTTGCCTTCTGTCATTTTCTCCCGAATCATGATCATTTGTACAACTTTATCTTATGTCTTTTCTAAACATCGCCATATCATAAAGTTCGTATCACTTATATTCTTTCCTTGGACCTAAGGAATTATTTTTTTTAAATAACTTCTCACTCAATTGTCTATTAATCTCGAGTTAAGCTTTTGGTTCAAAAGTTTTCTTTCAATCGTTGAATCTTGAATATCTATGAAATAAGGATTATAAGATTTTACTTATTTTGGTTTCGATCATTACCCTTCCTAATCAATTATTTTCTTTTCAAGAAGCTGATCTTATACTTGAAGAACAGATACTTGCACTTTTTCTATCTTTATCAACTAGTATGATATTTTAAACTCCTTTGATATTCTTGGAGATATAGTTAGAATAATGCGATGACAATACAGCAGCGCACTTTCGTCACTTATTTGAATTATCGAGACTGCGGATTCACTTCAGCCAGCAGCGCACTGGCGTGGCATGACCCCTAAGGTCTTGTTTGGTAACCGGATTTCACTATTTGGATTTGGATTTGGAAATCCTCCAAATCTAAATCATGGATTTCAAGATTCAAATCCAACTCCAAATCCAACTCCAACCAAACATAGGATTTGGATTTATGATTAATAATTAAATTATAGTCATGATCAATAATTAAGCTATTAATTAATTATGATTAATTATAGTTATTATTATTTATAAAATTAATAATTAACGATTAGTAATTAATAATTATAATTGATGATTAGTTATTATTAATTATAAAATTGATAATTAATGATTAGTTAATTTTTAAATAAATAACGATTAATAATTAAAGATTAATAATTAATAATTAATGATTAATAATTAATAATTAATAACTATAAATTATAGTTAAAGATTAATAATTAATAATTAACAATTGATAATTTTTTATTAACGATTAATAATTATAAATTATAATTATTGATTAATAATTAATAATTAAAGATTAATTAACTATAAATTAAATATTTTAAAAATAGTAATTATAAATTAATATTATTATGATTAGCATATTATTAATTAAATTATTATAAAATATGATTCTAATTATGATTAAAATATTAATAATTAAGATTATAATAAAATAGTTATTAACAAATTATTAATTAATATTATCATAATACTGATAAATTATTAATATGATTATAACAAAATTAACTAATTAACTAATTAACTAATTTTTAGACTAATAATACTAAACATAGGATATGATTATTAATTAATATTATAATAATACTAATAAATTATTAATTAATATTATAATAATATTATAATAATACTAGTAAATTATGATTGTTAACTAATTAACAAATTATTAATTAACATTATAATAATACTAATAAATTATTAATTATGATTATAACAAAATTAACTAATTAACTAATTTTTTAATTAATAATACCATTTTTTATTAATTAATAATACTAATAAAATAGTTATTTTTATTATATAACTAATTTTTAACGAAATTATTAAAGAAGAAATATTTTTAACAAAATTATTAAAGATTAACTAATTTTTAATTTACTAATTTTTAACAAAATTATTAAATAATAAATATTTTAACAAAATTATTAAAGAATAATTATTTTTTTTCCTCCAAAATCCAACCAAATCCAAGTTTTGGATTTTGTCATACTTTCCATATCCAAATCCATCTCCAACCAAAGATAGGATTCCATGGATTTGTCTCCAAATCTATAAAAATCCAAATCCCACCTCCAAAAACTGTTTACCA